>OZ037779.1:21693916-21768916 GCA_964035525.1 Porites cylindrica | reverse complement strand
GTCTCATGTGCATAAATTACAAATTTGTACCGGTCTGAGTTTGTCCTGGTCTCACGTAATTGTCCCCTTAGTATGTTCAATCTAAAAAAAGACCTTACTTTTCATTTTCTAATTTTTAGCAATATACTTAACGAAGATAAAATACGGTAAAAAATTTCGGTTGCGATGAGTGCAAGGCTTGCATGGCAGTCAGCCGTGTCGAAATTAATTTCCATACCACAATTGTGTGGTCAGTCTCGAGTAAATTTTCAAAGAAAAATCGATTTGTGTTCGTTTTAACGCATAAGCCTGTGTAGAAAGACCGTGATGAAATAACATTTTGGAGAGTTTTCGACTCAAGGTGTTTAGAAAACGAAGACTTCTGACCCATACAAAAACGACGACCTCAAAAATGTGGCCTATTGACAAGCCAGCAAAATCAGTTACGCAATAAACAATTACGACCATGAACTGGTCACCCTATTGGGTGGAATGGCGGACTCACGGAATGATGGAACGGAATGTCGGAATACACGGAATATTCTGAAATACGGAATTTACAGAATATTCTGTATTTGATTTGAACGGGACTGACAAAAAAGGCTGAGGCAAAGAATATCCGGTTGTTTTGAAAGATTAAAAATTCAATTTTCGTACTGCTGTACTCTATAGACCTTTAATAGGACGGTTCTGAAAGCCATCTTGACTGGTGAAGGGTCTTGTATGGGAATCTAATGCCGGATAATTTTCATAAAACGGCTGTTCTGAAAAAAAAAGAATTGTAAACTTAAGCTTCACACCAAAGAATTGTACTAACAATTAATGGGGGCCGCACCTGTGCCTAAATTTGTCCAGCCGCTTGGTTTAGATTTTCCAGACATTTTCCTGCAATTTTTCGTGGGAAAATTTAGTAGGCAGGAAGAAAAACTTTTTACATACAGCACTGTATATTTTCACAAGGTTACCTACACGTCAAGATGGCCTCCAAAACCGTAATGATTCGATTTAGTGCCCTCCTTCCAATAAGCGCCCTCTTTCGAATCAGCGCCCCCTTTGTCCTTTAACTGTTCACAAACGAACGGTAATGCCACATTACAAAAACAGTGGTCTTATGTCCATGTGAGTGCATAAATTATTCAAACGAATGATCTCTTCTTCAAATTTTGTGGCAATTGCTCGGCTAGTAGTTCTGGCGCCGGGAAGGATCCAGGGAAAACAACCTTTCCTCACCTTTTCTTGCACTTTGTATAGAGTGTTTTCACATGACGTCACGGCGGCCATATTGGTGTCCCAAAACAATGAAACGGCGGCCATGTTGGTGTCCCAAGCCAATCCGCTGGGAGTTGAACTCTTTTCTTATGCAAACGCTTTCTTTTGTTTCAATAAATTTGCACAGATGCTGGCCACGTGAGTGAAAACACTCTATAGTATGCTTTTGCTTACAAGAAGATGGGCCTATAACTTGGGGGGTATAAGCGGCAGTTTACGTTGTTTATCTGCTACAAGGTGTAAAACTTAAGGGAAGGAAAGAGAAGGGAAGTATTGGTTGTTTCCCGTTTACATGAAAATTTAATTCTTCCCAGAAACGCGTTTACCATCTGCACAAATCAAATCCAGTTGCCAAAAAACGTCCGCGAAAGTCTGAAACTAGTATCAAAGAAAAGGAACACGAAGCAGTTTCTAATTCCGTAGTAACCATTCCGTCCTCGATCCGGAGAAGCAGGACTACCTTCTCAGAAATTCCGTTTTTAATTGCTTCAGTACATCTTCCCCTGGAACGACCCGAAAAGTTGTGTTCATTTACTTTCCAACCCGATTTTCCGGAAACGTTTTGTAAATGGGAAATGATGTGATCAACATGTCACGAGTACGGAACAAAGAAAAAATCTGAGTTCCCGACAGGATATTGAACCTATGACCTTCCATACCCCAGTCGGGTTATCCAATCACTGAGCTACGAATGACTCGTGGCCAGCTGGGCGATATCCAGTGTTCATGTATGACATGCGTCCTGCGCACTGCTAGGATCAATAGTAAAAAACCATTGTCTCGATCATTGCATTCATCAGTTTGTCGTTTTAAATTTTTTTTTTTCTAACTCAAATGATTAATTCTTTCTAGAATACTCCACGGGAAAACAACCCCTTGTGCCTGCTTCCCAGAAGGCCATGGGTGAGTAAGCAGCAAGCTGTTACCTTAGCAACAAACCTGTTCAACCTGCGCATTTTAGATGATTCTTCTGTGAAAGAATTAGACGGTTATGACGACAGGAATTTTTTTGTTCGTGGTTTGTTGATCACAGAGGGAAAAGACAAGGAAAAACTTCCAAGTCATGAATATGTTCTGAAAGTTGTGAACCACATGGACTCGAATCACGAAGGTTTAATGAAGACACAATCTGACGTCATGTCATTTCTCCAGTCACGTGACCATGCTTGCCCAGTCCCAGTCCCTTCCATTTACGACACTACATTTGTCATGTGCAAAATACCGAAGGTTGCCCCACCTGATATTGTTACCATGGAAACCAATGAGTTGGCCGATAAAGAAGAGATAGAAATTTACAACGGTGAGGAGTATTCTAAAGAGGCATACTATGTGTGTGCTGTGCGATTACTGACTTTTGTACCCGGACAAATGCTGCACGAAATACCGCTTAACACCCAACTTTGCTTCGATGCTGGGTTCGCCTTGGGAAGACTGCATCAAGATTTAAAGGTATGATCTTACAGGGCGGAGCCTATCATACAGAGTAAGATACCTTGTGTAAATATTTTCCTTCAAACGAGGTTAGAAGCTACTCAGGCTGTTTACTGGTCATTATCTAATAAAAAAAAAACACCCAATATATTGTTTACAAGTTGAGCACTACTAAGCTGGCCATTATTTTTCCCGCTTTCGACAGTTACTCATCAAGTCAAACCGGGAGCCCACAACACGGAGCGACCAGCTCCCTTGTGCCCATGTAACGGCAATTTCTCAGACTAGTTTATTTTTAGATCATTTTTCCTGCGAATTTTGAAATAAAGTCTTCAAACTTCAGGTTTTCAAATAAGTCTTACAAAACAGTCATCGAAAACCGAAGACTTAAAAAGGTATTTCTGGTGTTTTGATAGCATTTACCTCCTCTTTTTGTAAGTATCCTACTATGGATGCGCACGCCTACTGGACGGTGCCTCTATTTTTGCAGGAATTGCAGGAAAAAGTTTTAAAAAAATGATGGTAAAAATACCTTGATCTGTGAAAACGCCGTTGTATCGGCTAAGTATGGGAGTTGGGCGCTCACGGTTATGTGCTCCTGGTCAGCGAGGCAGGCGATCGAGCAGGAGGGCTAAAAACAGATCCGCGAATTGTGTGCGAGTACTTGAAAGTGCCCGCACACACGGGCTGTTAAGCCTGGTCTCCAGACTGATATAATCGCCCAGGACGTCTAGATAGCTTCCGTTTTTTTAGGGACGAACCGGAAGGTGAAATAGAAGCCCTGCCTCGTACCAAGGTTTTTCTTGGGATTTCCAGCGATAGTTGCGGTGCAAGAGGACGAGGGATGGGCGAAGCATTTCCATACATCTTAGCACTTTTAACGTTTTTCATGACCCTTCCCGCCCTAGTCCAAAAAATTTCATAAACCTTTGCGCCACGACTACTGCGAAAATCACAGAGAGCGCCCAGGTAACGAGGCGATGAAAATCGCTTGCAAACCATCGCCCTACCATAATCTCCTTTGTTTTACAGGATTTTGGATGTCCAAAGCTTGGACGCGATGACTTAGCATGGAACTTGGCTACTACAGGTGAAAAAATAGAACCATTTCTTGACGCTTTGAATGACCATCATTTCATTGAAATGATCCAAGAGGTTTGTGAATCCTTTAGGGAAAATGTAACCCCGAAAATGCATCTGTTGCCGAAACAGGTCATCCATGGAGACGCGAATTACACAAACATGTTATTGGTTCGACGTAGCGATAATAATGCTAATCTTGCAGCAGACTTTGGCTTCATCGACTTTTCAGATATTAATTATAGTTGCCGCGTCTTTGATCTAGCAATTTCGCTTACATACTGCTTGAATCACCCTAATGCATTGAACTGCGAGGAATCTCGAATGGCGGCGGGACATTTTTTCGCAGGATATTACTCTGTCAACCCTTTGTCGAACGAAGAGATAGAATTGCTACCTGTATTAATAGCCTCGAGGTTTTGTCAGACATTGGTTTATGGTGCCTTCACCAACACATATCTCGACCCTGGCAATAGTTATCTCATGGAAACCTCTACACACGGGTGGAAGAATTTTGAAGCGTTTTGGAAGACGCCAAAAGACGAAGTGCTAAAAATGTGGCTCCAATTGACCAATCAGAACAATTACAATTAAAAAAAAAAATACGTCGTGACACCATTGAAGCGCAAAAACACCTTGGTACAGGAATAGACTACTAGAAGTCTCTGTTTTTTCTTAGAGACAGGAACATCTTACGTCTCGCTTGTGGCTCGACGCTCGCGCGCGTGGACTCCCCTCACTATAAACCCTGAAGAAAAAGAGAGACTGGTCGCACTCTATGGTACAGGAAGTGGAAGAAAGAAAACTCTGGTTGATGCATTTGCTACCGAGTCGCCCAAAGACTGTATTGTATATATAGCAAGTGTAAATAGCGTTAAAAAGCGCCTCAATGATTTTTAAGTACCTAGCTTTCATGAGAGGTTACGTGCAAATAGTTTATTTGATTTTTAAGTATCCAGTGTTAGCATTATCTTTTTTACCATTTTGTCAATTTTGCATTTTATAGTATAAGGGCCGAGTCGTTTTGAGATTTTTAACTGAGAACTCCTCACCCTTTCTAGATAAAGTTGATTCATCATTCGTTCATGCATTTATTCAAATATAGCAATTCAAATCCTATAGAGATTTGACAGGGATACTTTACGATGCTTACGAAATAAACGAGTCTAAATGATATATTCCTGAACAACTAAACAGGGACAGCCGTTGGTTAATTCTTGGTCATGGGGCCTTACTTAAATTCAAATGTATCTCGTTCGTGATACTACCGTTGGTTTCATCTAAGCGTGGACACGAGACAAAAAAAAAACGTGTTCTAATAGGGTGCCAGACATGCCATGTTTTGCCGCCAAACATTTGAAGTTTGACAGCCGTTAAAGCAAACTGTCGTGACAAAGGTAAGTTGTTTATTATTTGGGTGTCGCCCAAATAAAGTAATCGAGTTCGCTTTTTTTAATTCAAAGTTGCAATAGGCACGCAATACGTGCGAGCGTAAGCAAACCAAGTAAACAAGCCAAGCGAATGTCTGCCGCCTAGTACATCGACGCCCAAATAAGCGCTCCGACAGCGTCTGGTATGTTTTTGATCAGCACGTTTCGCTGATATTTCATTTTTCTCAACTTTCAGCCATATTTCTCGCTCAGAAACAGCACACTTGACTCCAGAAATTATTCTTAACGTCTAAAAGTTCTTGCAAAGAATGTTTTGTTGAGCGAAAACAAATCAAGTCGACAACAGCCTCCTACTCCAAATTTCGTCAGTCGCATGTTTGGCGGCAAAACATGTCATGTTTGCACCCAATTAAAACATGTTTTTCCTCACGTGTACACGCTTAGATGCAACCGAAGGTACTTCAGCAATTGTACCCAGCTGGGTAACCCTGAGCACGTTGAAGTGAAGGTCCATGGGAACATACACATGATGATCACGATCTTTCCCTTGACTAACTTCAGGACTCTCAGGAAAACAAAACTAACTTTTTTTTCTCGGGACCTATAGATCATACTTTCAAAGTATGCTTACCTCGTGAGTTTCCGTTTTTATTTGCCTAATCCTAGACAAACTCAGGATCATGAATAAAGGGAATGATGTTTCATCTAGCAGATAAACTTATTCTTCAAATAGCGATTCATTCATCGAGTTATATTTTTGCTGTTCTTACTATGCCTTAAGGCAGTAGTTCGGCTATTTCTTCTTCACAACACGCGTAGAATTTTCCGCCATGTTCTTTAGCTAATAAAAACAGGTGTGCTAACGCAACTTTGTCCCAAGGTTTTCTTGATTGCCGTCCCTTATCCTGTACGATTTACGTCACTTTACTGGATATCGCAAACGTCAGTCAAATTTGGTCAACGCAAGTTGGTTACGAAGAATTAGCCGTTCAGTTTAACCTTTCCTTACGCACACCTCCGCTACAATACAGAAACCTCTTGATTGTACACAATTCACTTGGTCCTGAAGTCGTACTCAATCTTAACAGGGTGTCGACCTCTACATTACAGACACTTCTGTGATGAAGTTCTGTCCCTTTGCAGGTCCGCCCCAGCTTTCAGTTTGGAGAGCCCATATTAAAGAAGGCTGGCTACATATTCCTCCCGAATTTTATTCAAAAATTTCCATGTCAAGTGTTTGTCAGAGTTTGTTCTTGTCAGGGTAGGTATGGGGTTGTTGGTATGGCTGAAGTATAGAATTTGTGTCGTAAACGAATAAAATTCTTGTCTTTCTTGTGTGGGTTGTCCCCTTGCTAAGCTGACCTGCTTTCCACCACCGGCTATAATCGTCAGGTATCAAATTTAGTGGCTTGATGTTTCATCGCTTGGGAAGTTTCATTTTTTTTTAAATTTTGTAGCTTTTTTTAAATCAGGGCATAGTTAGAAGAGGAGACTGGTTATGAAAGCCGGCAAACATGAAAGTTGAAAACAACGGTATTGTAGCTTATGTTGGAAGCTCCGTGGCCGTGTACAATCCTTTGTTTTTCGTTCACAAATTGTGACTGAATAAGTTAATTCGATGTTTTTATTGGTCTGTGAGTTCAAAATGATAGGAATGCTAATTGAACGTTGTGCACGATCAGGTCCAAAAAAGGTAAAAAAAACCTATAACAAAGGATTCTAACGGGTTTCATAGCAATTCCACGTTAATAACTATGATCAGGGTCAATTAATACAGACATATAGGTTGTTCATTTATAAGGATGTTTTCTTAACGCGAGCTTTCAAAAATACTAAAAATAGCCTGGTCAACGAGTTGTTTGCAGATTGAATCATTCGTTCAATAAACATAAAGCTGCGCCCGAACCAAAAATTTGTACAAGCAACGCCTGGCCTGAGGGCATACATTTTCTGTATCTTTCCTTTTTTGGGTAACTCCTTAATTCTTCTTAAGTAGTATTAGATGAAGCATAATGACAATTGTACCGGTTCCGTAAATTCTCTAAAAACAAATTTTTAAAAACGAATGAAGCCGGAATGAAGTGGAAAAGGCTAGCAGTAAATATCATGGAATGGAATTGAAAGATGATCTGATTCTGTCCCTATGTTTGCTACGTAGACTTGGCACGTTCATGGGGGAAAAAACGTGACCCGCAGGGCGAAGCATGGGTCAAATCTCATGCCAGCTAAGCTGTCAACTTAATTTTAACGCACATATCATCGAGTTGTGAAGTATTGAGTGATTTTTAATGCTCTCCAGTTTCGACCGTTCAAGTTTGATTTTTTTTCCTCCTCTGGAGTCATTTGACATTCCGCGACGTCCAAAATTTCACCCTTTTAAACCCGTCACTCCCTCAGACACGCATGATGAAGTCGTACAGCTTAGGTCTCTGGACAAAATCTTGTGATTTGTCCATTCAACTGGATGAAAGCTCCTCGACAGTACTCTCCCATGTTTGTTTTGGTTCTTTGGTATTTTACAAATAGATGCGTTCATAGATTTTGGGATCTATCTTAAATCTTGATATTGAACACTCTTGGGATTATCTGGTAAGTACTAAAAGAGGGCGACCCACGGGTTATAACCGAAAGGCACCTACATCGAAGGAACACTAGATTCCTAGGATGCAGCCAACCCTCTTCGAAAATAAACCGGGTAAAAGCAGATATTTTTCCTCTTAGGTCAATGTAACTAGGAAAGAAAGTGAAAGGTTTGAGTACTTCGAGTTGCTCCGTGCCTAGCTTGTGAGGATATCTCAAAACATCGGGACTCTCTTATCGTGATACAGTCTGTCTTTGAAGCAATGAAAGGAAATACACATTGCTAATCCGTGAACACTGTCTTATCCGATCTAATAAGATAATGGATAGAGCCTTAAGACGCTCCCAACGCTTCTTTTGGGAATGAATAGAATAGGATATGTGAGAAGAGCAAGAGAAATCGGATTATTTTCTCTTGAAATAAGCTATGTACGGTCGACTCCCGCTAATTCGAACTTTCAAGGGAAGTAGAAATAAGTTCGAGTCCTTGAGAGTGCGAGTTATCGAGGGTAAAATTATACAAAAACGATCTGAAGGGAAATGAAAATTGTTTCGAGTTAGCGAGAGGTTCAAGTTATTAGGGTTCGTGTTATAGGGGGTGGACTGTAGGTATGTGCGAAACCAAATGGTGTAGAATTTTAGCCCCTTTGTAGACTGGGTGTGGGTATAGATTTTATATGTTAGGGTCTGAAATACGGTAAGGCTTGGAGTGTGGAGTTGTTGTTGTTGCCATCGTTTTTGGTTATTTGTCGTTTCAGATAGAGCGGTTCACATCTGAACTGGAGAAAGGATTTCAAGGAACGTGTCACAACCTCCCCCGGGGCGTAAACCCGAATAAAACACAGTTACAGCTCAGTTCTAAAAGTGTTACGAATGTGCACGAAAAAATGAAATGATTCACTTGCATTAAGCTGTCAAATATCATATAAGGTTATTTTTCTTATCTCCTATAACTCAGTTTTGGTTTTAACCATGGTCAGTGTATTACCACCCGTCAAGGCTGCATGAGGGATCAGTAAACCACTGTTTCTGTATCTTTAAAATATAATCTACCCTCAATTTTTTAAGCTTGATGTTTGTAATCGATGTTAATCTACTACAACCTAATCCATTCTTGATCCCCCCAAACGGTAAGCAACTTTATTCAAATTAAAGGGTAATGAAATAACGGCAAGGTCAACAAACCAGCGGCCCTTCACAAAAGGAAATCTAATGCAATCTTAAATAGTGCAAGTCAGCTATAATTTAGGTCTATTTAGGCTACCTAAGAATAACACTACACAAATACAATACAGTAAGTCTTCCCTAAAGAAATCAATGTCACTCTAAGAATTAAAGAAACATTTATTCACAGTGTTCTTGAAAGATTAGATACTGTTTTTCTACTTAAGTTCACCATGTAAACCTTCCCGCTTCGGTACAGTCTCTTAGGATCATTGTTAGAATAACAAGTATAACAGGCCCAAATTAAGTTTCCATAAATCATGGCGGCCGTTTAACAAGAGCGTTAAAGGAAAATTGTCTTTCACGAATTGATAGGTAGTTGCGCAACTATATTTGAAGCCTATTTCCCATAGAGTTGATCTCAATGTTCTTTGAAGGTAAGTTCTTGATCAGTTATCAACCTAAGTAACCGTCTGGCTTTTTCGCCGAGGGCAGCACACCCTCCCTCAGCTGCAGACTGGAGCCATTTACTTACAATTTTAATCACTGCCCAGTCATCAGAACTGACGTAATTTTCGGAGCTTTAAGATCATATACTGAAATTTCTTGCAGATCATTTTCATGCGAAGAGCAGTGGGCACTCGGTGAAACTTGAGGTAGTATCATCAGATGCCCTACAAAGTTTGGTGTTACTAACAAATATGTTGTGCGCTGTGTGAACATGATGACCCAAAATATATTGACAAAGCTTCCTTAACAGAAACACAGGAGCGGAGGCTGAGTAAGGGCTCAGGGGGTCTGGAATCTCTTAAGCCATCATGTCATAGATTTTTATTTTTCACTATTAGACTAAGCGCTATGAAATTCGGAAATTGTTGCCCCAGAATGGTCGCATCACTGAGTGCAACATTTATCTTACTAACAGAAACATGAAAAGCATCGCGTCTTTTCCATAACGCATGTTGCTACGGGTATTCAAATTTGCCTTCAATGAAGTTTACAAGAAAACATGCGTGCGGCGTCTGAGAGTGGAGATTTGGACACCCTTGGCAAAAGCACCGGGGTTTTCCACAATACTGACCTCTCTTATATCGATTAAATTACTCAAAGTGTATTTTTCGTAGTCGTCAAGGGTAACAATAATAAGGAACACACCCATTACCCATTTTAACATGTTTGAAACCCTCTCGGGTTAATTTTCAAGTCTGCCATCTGCAATCTAGACCAACATTTTGATAACTTAACATAGGTGCACAACTCTGAAACAAACACACAGGATGACCTCATCAGTTGACAAATGTAGTTATCAAAGTCGAACGTGACCGTATATGCATTGGATTCTTTTAAATGAAAATACCTCAAAACCTCTTGATCATTGAAACCAAATGGTTGGTTTAAACTTTCAAGACACGTTACTAAACTAAGAAAACACATAGTTAATTTTGCCAATTTTAGCTTAATAATGACGTCAGTGTTTACAGGACTTCATTAGAACTATTGAACTCTTGTTACAGATATCTTTTTGAAAATATTATTTCAAGCAATGTCCTTATCTTGATCTTTCTCCTCAACTGAAGATAAAGATGTTTTCTTCAATTAGGATCCTTCAATTAGGGTTGAGTGAGCCAGCTTGCATAATTGAAAACAATGTAGATTGCCTGGTTTTCCATCAATAAACCGCTAAAAATCCCGTGGAAGCGGTTTAGTGACTCATGGACCGCTCTTTTCTGATCAAATCCTTGTCTACAAAACCATCACGAATGTGATTTATATTCGCTCCCCTTTCGATCAGAAAGCGCGCGCAGTCAAATTCTCCTTCGTTTACTGCAACGTCTAACGGAGTAGTACCTTCTTTGTCACACACTTCAAGCTGCGCGCCTTTGGTTACGAGGTACTGAAGGCATTCATAACTCCCTGTACTCGCAGCGCGATGTAATGGAAAAAAGCCATCCACGCCTGGTTCGTTAAGATCTACGCCAGTTGACTCCACCACGCGTTTTAGCGTCTCCACGTCGTTATGCGTCGAAGCCCACTGAAGCAGGATCTGCGGATCGAGCGATAGGCTTTGCTTCTTTCTCCGCGCTAGTCTTTCTTCCGGTGCCGGCTTTTCTTCCTCCTTTCTACGGCTACCTCTGTCTTCACTTACTTTCCTTTTGATTTTCTGAAAAGCGGAGAGTTTTAAAACTGTTTTCCTCATTCCTGTAGACATGATGATCCAAAGAGCGAGTTTGCCTTGACCGATCGTTGTGTACTACTTATTATACACGTAAAGTCTTCTCTTTTCTATCATCTAGTTACCGCCTCTGGCTGTGGCAGATAATTGCTTTCTCTGCCTTCTAAGGTTACATTTCCTGCGGACAATCTTGTAATGATTAAAATTTCTTCTGTTATTTTTGTGTGGACTATTCACTTAGGTCAATTGTTCCTTCTGACAGGTTTAGTCCCTTGCATTGTTCATCCCCCCCCCCCCCCCCCCCCGCCAAAAAAAAAAATTACTTGAATTCAAACAGTTTTATAATTCACTTCATTTTACAACAACAAAGGATTTTTCAGCGGTTAGACTTTAAATGTTTTTTTTCCTTATCTCTGATCGAAATAGACTACTATGAACTAACCGCAGTTTCAAATTAGAGGTTACCGAAATTCTCGAAACTACTTAAAATCACAATTTTCTTATCAGCTCATTTTATCCAGGGCGAGTGTTTTCGCGTCACTTTAGACAGATTAGTTTTCTTCATCGATAAGGGAAAGTAAGAGATAGGCAAAGAGATGCCGGTCGCCTTATTGGAGCTGTTTTGAACGATTGCCGCGAAACTTAAATCAAAGTTATTACACTGGCCAATAAAAACAGTCACAGAAGGGAAAACGAATCGATCATAGTTCGAAGCGAGTACCTGTAATCATGCGCGGGAAAACTCATCTGAGCAAGTCACGCGATCGAGTTTGGGTTTTCACGCCCAGCCTTGAGTGAGAATGTAACGCGTGTGATTTTTTTAGCCACTCACAGAGAAGCGTCGCGAAATCAAAGCTTTTGGAAAATTTCCCTCGCCCCAAACCTGAAACCAGTCTTTCATTACTATCTAATTAGTTGGTGACTTCGACATGTACCTCGAATAAACTATGGTTTCCTTTTTCTTTGTTCATCAGCAATAAATGGACCAACTGATAAGCACGTCGCGTTATTCATTTATTTAAAGCGGTTACACGTTGTTTTCGTTTTTTTTTTTTGGCATGAAAATAATTTCAACAAATATTTTCCACTTTCAATTCTGCTTGAGGTGTACAGTTAAAAAAGGTTCGTCCATTTTCAATTCTACTTAAGGTGGACAGTAAAACAAAAAGGTTGAAATGAAAAATGAATGCTTTCCCTTCCTTTTTCTTCGGCATGCTGCCCCTTACAATCTATTTTTTGTGGAATCTAAGACGTGACTTTCTTGTCTAAGAACTGATCTCGCATTTTGCAAACACATTCTCAGTTTACATTGAAATTTTTTGGCGGATTCCCAGCTACAGGTGAAACCCTATCTTAACCCTCAATCTTGGACAAATGGATGGACGCAACATCTCCCAAAATTGATGCGCCAACAATGTTGGGAGTTGTTGCGTGCGTGTTGGCAGTAGTTTGCAAACGGATGCAATAACTCTCAACAATGATGGGACCAGCAGTGCATCGTGGGAAGGATACAACACATAAGTCTTTGGTAAACAATGCGTTATGAGCGTGCGCGGCCCCAACAGTGTTGGAAAAGCTGTGCAAACGGATCCAACATTGTTGCGCTACGCTTCGGCGATCACGAAACAAAAGAAATGTTGGGAGTTGTTGGCTGAAAAGTTTGACTGGTTTCAAACTTTGCACAACAACACGCAACAACATCCATCAACATGCAACAGGGTGTGCAAAAGGACGCAACATGTAACAACCGACAATATTGGGAGTTGTTGGGCAAAAATGTTGCGTCCGTTTGCACGCAGCCTAATACTAATACTTAGACCCCAGGCCAGCTGGATCACAACCAATTTTTTTCAAAGATGATCAGTTTCAACAAATCTGTCTCATATATTTGTGGTGAACGCAATTTAAATTTCTTTCTTGCCTACAAGACCTGCTAACATCTTCTAATCCCTGAACTGATCTATTCTGCAGGGTCCCAAAGGGGGGGTCCCTGGAGCCCTGGAGCCCTGAAATTTCTGCTGTGGAGCCCGGAGCCCTACCATTTTACTGACTGGAGCCGTGATCCTTTTTTGGCTGTGGAGCCCGGAGCCCAAAGACATTTTGCGCTGAGCCCGGAGCCCAGCATTTTCAAGTTTGATCATTCGAGTTCCCAGATTGCATTGATTCTTGATTACTGCCTTTTTGTGTTTGCTTGTGCGTGTTAACGGGCATAAAGAAACAGTATCTGAAGAGAGGACAGTACATAATACAAGTATACGCGGTTATCTCAGTTTATAGTGATATGCAACAACTGTCCCACGCACATCTTCATCTTCTTCTTGAGCTATTAGTGCTCTCTCTGTGGTGGTTGTGGCGTCAACTTCATCCAGCGCCAAAAGCATAGTTTTCTCATACCACTCCTCTTCAACCCTGACAGTCCCCTCTTCTACATCTTCGCTTGGAATTGAATACTTGAGAGTTCCTTGTGACACAACAGTCGTGTTCTCGATGCCAGATTCGGTAAAATGGAATGGCAAAAGGTCCTCGAGGAACCAGAGACAGTCGTACGTCGTACCTCTCTCGCGTTTCAACATGAAACTCCACCGATGGCAGGCCTTGTCTGTCCCCAGTTTATATAAACACGCGGTTGCATCAAGTAGATCTGCCTCTTTTAACTCGCTTGATTCAGTCATCTCGGAATATGAAACGAAAGCAACAACAAGGCGAACTGACCGAGCGGTCTGAGCGGTCGATAATAATAATAGATAATATAACCGGATGCTTGGGTTTAAAAAATTGATCAGAATTGCTGACTTTTTTATTTGCGTATTTGATTTAGCGTTAAAAATGGAATTTTTACATATCAAGATTGTAGATCAGAGTGGAGCCTGGAGCCCTAAAGCAGATGATGTGGAGCCCTAGAGCCCTGAAATTTTCGTCTTGGAGCCCTGGAGCCCTGCATTTTTAAGGCCGGAGCCCTGGAGCCCTAAACCCCTTTGGGACCCTGATTCTGAGCTGGTATGCTGTCAGTATTTTTAGTGTTCATAATTAAAACCCAATTTTGGTAAAGACATGATTGTCGATGCATGAAAAAAATATATTTTTGCAAATCACCGTCTTGCCCGCCTTTGGCTTAACCCTCAGACTACTCGCGTTTTCTTTCTCTATAGCTTTAGTATTTGTGGTACCAGCATGGAAGTTAGCTGTCGGCGTCCCTCAAAATATCCGAGTAAATCTTGTTAAGACAAATGAAAGGAAGTCACCATCTAAGCTTGAATTATTTTTCTAAGTTTAAAGGATCGCACTTGCATTGAATTTCAGTTGCCAAAACCATCACGCGAATGTCAGTTTATTTTATACATAAAACGTATTAGGAAGCAGGGGTATACATATATTCAGTGAGGTTGCTAGAACATTAAATATATTTTTACGATAATCGCTAGAAATTTAGTCTGCAAGAGACACATTTAACAGTTACCTGATCACCGCCTATTTATCTGATGATCATCTACTGTGACTAGCTAGTTCTAGTTTAGTTCTGAGTGGAATGAGGCAAATCTTGCCATTCAGTCTGCTGGCTATATCCATCCGTCTAGCAAGTCTAAGAACTCAAATCTAGTCTTTCTTAATTCTATTTTTCCTATCATGATATGAAAGAGCCTGAACACCCGGCCGAATCCTATTGAACAAATTAGTCCACCACTGATCAAAACATGCGTGAAACATTTTAGCATTCCAAGGGTTCTTTATAAGAAAATTTAAAATCTGTATTCCACTTATTGTATTATGTGTATTTTGCAATCATGTTTTCTTTGACTATTTAAGAGCTTCACTCGGTGACTTATGTCGTTTTATTTTCTTTTTTTTTTCTATGCAAAAAGGGTCGTCTATGTAGAGTTTAAAAAAACCTCGCCGTTAAATGTTTATGGAAAACAGATAAATAGCCCCGCACCTGATCAGAGGTGATGCCAAGGTCTTTAACACAATTAATGTTTACACTAAGGGTAAATTTGTTTTCAACATGCAGGTATAGCTGTGGAATTTGCCTGCTAGAAATTCATTGTTGTTAGCTTACTGAAGGCAATAAAATGATTTTTGGTGGACAAATACGAAGGTTATACTCTTGTGTTGCAGAGGAATCTAACCAAAATAATCTTAACGCCAGTTAAAGGGTACAACTCCTGCAAGCCTTCCTTTAGGACTTTTAAACGCCTGAAGGGTTTCTATCAAAGTGCACTTGATTCAACATCATTTACTATACTCACCGTATGTTTCAAATGCTCTTTCAGCATATCTGTCATATTATTCTGCGCTGTTAGTCGTGTTTAGCTGAAATCTGTTTACATTAAAAGTTGTCAGAGACAGTATTATGTTGAAAAGTCTAGTATTCTCTTTTTCAGATCCGGTGACAGATTCATAGAAATCTTGACAGACGCAGAGGAGAGCTAGAAATTCTCGCCTTTTCCTTATTGTTGGTAAATTAAGTTAGCGTGAGGCTGTCTCCAATTATCGTGTTTCAGGAATGTAAGTTTGGCTGTCTTTGAGGAGTAGTATAGACAGCTTCATGATATATCAGCAACTTAATAGGATATATAAATAGACGGTATTATAAGCTTTAGTGCCTGAAAACGTCTCTTTTAGCTAACAAGACGATAATTAAGAACTAGTGTTTGATATTGCAACTGATATTGTTGTGTCCATGCACATTTATGAACTCAAACGTCGGCCAAAGCGTACTTACAATCGAATATTTACTAAAAGACACCTAGACCGCGGACACCTCCCTACTATGGTCAGCGGTCAGTATAGTTGTGTATTGTGCGATATAGGTGTGTAATAGTGTAAGGTACCTAATGATATAATATTCGGTACATTATAATTCCCCATACATGACGTTCCTACCCTTTTAATTCTAATAGTGGTCAAAGAAAAACTTAACAAAACAATTCAATTTCCTATGTATAAAATCCTAAGAAATCAACAATACTACGGAAAAATCTTTCCAAAGCGGTTCCGTTTAAATGGTAACACCATAGAATTTCATCACAGATTTTAAAAAGCTAAATGATTTTTCAGAATAACGTGCGGTTGGAGAATAATGGTATATACGTAGTCACAAGCAGGCACCGAGTCATACAATCCGTACATCGGGTCGTTTCCCTACATACAGACGTCAATTCGCTATAAAACATGCAGCCATTTCAACTTCATCATGAAGTCGATCTGCCACAAAACGGAAGTTGATTCGCTATGTAATGCAAACACTTTTGTCTGTCCCATTGGTGTCCGTATTGAGGGTGTTAGTAAAGGTAGAAGTTAAAGATAGCCATCACGGTTGCTTTTAAAAGAAGGTTAAAATCCTTGCTTCTCGTTTATGTCCGCCATCGGTCTTCCCAATTAATCTAGCCAAGATTTCATTCAATCAAAAAACTGGCTCACTTAGGTCGGATTCATTGGATCAATTAATATTTGAGAATGTTTAGATGATTTTTCAAACGATTTTAATCAATAAGAAAAAAGCTAAAACATTTAGGCGGTTAAAATTATGGAAAATTGGAAATAATTGGATTTGGGGGTTGTTGAAAATGACATTATATGAAAAGAATAATTTGCAGACAATTAAATACCAGATAGTCCATCAACTCAACAAGACGACCATGAGCTTATTAGCGGACCGTAAACTGCAGAGGGTTTATGTGTCATACCGTTTTTTTCCCGAATTTTTTTGTTTGTCGTGTAATTGATGAAATTCCACATTAGGAATTTTTACTAAAAAACTTAAGACGATTGTAAGTACTTTCCGGTTTATTGTTTTACCGTTTTCTGCCTGCCAAGCTCCACACTTTCCTATTGTTCTGAGCTTTTTTTATCCCCTAAATGTGACCATTTAAATGTATTCAACATACCGTAGGCTATTTTTAACGTAATGAAAAGCTAGTATACCGTTCAGTGCAAACCCGATTAAGGAACCTCCAGGGAAAAGGAAACTGTTTTGAACAAGCGAGTGGTTTGAATTATCTTTCATTACCTTGGGTAGATTTGATCTAAAAATCATAAATAACAGCCAGAAGTTCTCACTACGCTCTACTACGTCTTACATGATAAGTGAAGTTAAAAGTTCTAGAAAAAGAAAAAAATGTGCGATTTTTCGAGAGGGTAATTGGAAATACATTGGCTAAAATTATAAAAGGCTTTAAAATTCCACTTCCTTCGCTCCTGGTTTTACCCTATATTTTCTTGATGTGATATTAGGAAACGGCCACTCAAGTGGATTCATCGAAAAAAAATTATTTTACCAGTAACTTTTTCATAATTAGAAGTTCTGTGGGGCAAACCTTATTTTATTTAATATACAATAGAAATATTCAGAAAGTGAGAATAACAAAAAGCGCACAGCACGTAAGTGACCCTTCCCTGAGGCAATCATTGGAAAGAATAAATCAAAGAAAATTTAATGTTGGACAACAACCGATTGAACATATCCACAAAAGAAAGTAAAACAATGAATTGTTTTATTTCGAAGTCTTTGTCACTGAATTTAACGTACTGTTTCGCGTCCCTTCAAAATTAAAATAGTATTGATGAAGTTTAACATCAGATACTGGTGGGCGAGACGTTGATCTGACCTTCAGAGCCCGAAGGAATTTTGTAAATTGGTTGGGCCAAACCCGTTTAAGCTTCATCAAAGATAACCAAAACAAGCAATTAATGAGATAAACACTTAACATTTACGAGATGATTTAGCACAGAAAATAGTTACCGGATGCTCTGGATACAGGAACGCGCCAGATGGCGGAAAAGTCAGGATACGCAACCGGAGTAGATGATAACAGGGAAGAAATTTCAGTCAAAACAAATCCTTCCGCAGAGTATGAAACTTTAGAAGCCGAAAATTCTCCTTCGTCATCAAGAGACGGTACTGACAAAATGATACCTGAGATACGCGTTCAACATTGGTGGGCGACCGGGTACAAAAAGCCTAACACATTTGATGTCCAACCAGTCGATATGTGTTCCACTCTAGCTACAAAGACAGCGATTAAGATTTCTAACAGCAGTGTTGTAACAAGAAGAATAAGCGAAGAGAGTGCCCCTGATGGAAGCAAACTAAAGCCTGCCGAAAGGATTGAGAGGAGGAGAAAGCGAAGTTTTTCACTCGATCCGCAGATTTTACTTCAGTGGGCAGCGACGCACAATGACGTGGAAACTTTGAAAAATTTGTTGGAAACAACGAATGTGGACGTAAATGAGCCAGGTGTAGATGGCTTTTATCCGTTGCATCGAGCGGCGAGTACGGGTAGTTTGGAGTGCCTTCAGTACCTTGTAACGAAAGGCGCTCAGCTTGAAGTGCGCGACAAAGATGGCTCGTCACCACTAGATGCTGCGGTGAGTGAAGGCGAATTTGACTGTGCGCGATTTCTTATAGAGAAAGGAGCAAATATAAATCATATTCGTGATGGTTTTACAGACAAGGACCTGGTTAGAGTAGGAAGAAGGAACAGAGGAATGACAAGTATATGGTGACAGAAAATTGGAAGGGTATAAACGTTTTGAGCTATACACGCGAGAATCTCAAAAGCACTGATGAAAAAGAAGACTTTTAGCTTTGGTGAAGATTGCAACAGCAGGGAAACTCTGGGAGTTGACTTGCTTCGTGTGAGGGGACATTTGTTAGATAATATCGGTGTTAACAAGTAAATCTATTGAGCAGTGCATGTCTTTGGTCAAGAATTGTTTGCGTATCTCATAAATCAAACTTAACAAGATCCAAATGGAATTACATTGCCCTCTGAGTAGTTCGCGAATTACAATAGCATGTTATGCTCCAGTACAATTGCGTTAATGCTGACTTAAAAGCCGGAAATGTCCGTGAATAATCAAGATAACGACACGAACGGTTCAAAAGTGAGAAATGTTGACCATTTAAATCGTTTACAAGTGTTATTTGTTAATCGGATTTGTAATTTTCACTTGCAGTGGAACTATGTAGCCCTTCGTTTTTCATATACGTTTTGCGGTGAAAATAACTGGCAAGACGATCTGTAAATAGAATGAAAAACCATAAATAACTGCAGCAAATTCTAGCGATCAGTCATCTGTGAAATAATATCAACAGAAATTAAAAATGTTAAATTATCGAGGTTTGTACGATAACGTCTAAAACCAACAACTACTTCAATCAAGTGTAATTTGCCTCTCAGGGGGTGATACAAATTCAATGTTCAACTTTTTAATTAAAACCATTCGGTTATCTGTCCCTTCTAACCCAAAGGCGCGTATTTTGCGAAGTATTTAAATGTGTTGCATGAGATTCCTGATTTCGATCTCCAGCTTTTAAATCTCTGTTGACTGATCCACTGAGGACGTCAACTTGATTAACACGCCCTTGAGAGCGCTTATCAATAATAAACACGCAATCTGAAAGAAATACTATATAGGCATGTTTATAAAATAATATTTCGTCTGACAGCTTGCATCTCTCCAATCGCGTTATATATTTCGCAAAAATTTTGCTGTAAACTTTCAAATAGCCTTATTTAATTAAATTCAAATAAAGTAATATCAGGCTGTTTACATTCATTAACGTAAAAAGGCTTATCTTCTTATTACATATCTTTTCTAATAAAGATCGGACTGTGTGTCAGTAATCTAAAGAGAGAGATTTCGGCTGCGAATTAATGACGTCCACCCTGACGAGAAAGCTAATTATGAAATTGCAGCCATAGTAGTTTTTCTGCCCTAGACAACAACGAATGCTTAGCCTCTAACAAAACAATCTAAGAGTTTACGATTTTGACACCGTAATTAAGCACACCCCTTTCCCAGACTTCCTCAGAAAGACGTGTCCGTAGCAGTCTTGTAAAATATTTGGGTTTTGCCCAATCTATTTTTGTCGACTGAGAGAACAGATAAAACAGGCACAAGACACGAGTCTAAATGAGATAAACAGGCACCATAGTCCGAATATTTAAGCGCGGTATTACTAGGTTTTCTAAGGGGCCCACTTTCTTTAACCCTCAAAGCCTTAAGAGTGATGAGCGTCAAATTTCTCTTTGTAATATCACTGCTTTTTAAAACAGGGTGGTCATGAGAATTAAGGACATGATCACACAAGATGAATCTAATTGATACTTTAACAAATTCTCCCCACTTCTTCTATTGAAAACGCATAGGGATAACAAATGGGAATTTGAATTTTGATGTTAGAGTTTAAAGGGTTAACACTAAAACTGAGGAGCTGAGTCACAAAATTTTGAAAATTCAAACAGGAGAAATGCCACAAAACTGAGGGAGACATAAAAATAACTGCTCAAGACATTAAAAGAAGGTATAAATCACACAACAAAATACAACAGGAGGCGCGGTTGGTGACTGAACATGAAGAAGTTTGAAACGCATTGCAATTGTGGTTTCTTGAAAACTGGTTTTCTCGTCGCGTGCTCCATACTTATCTGTCACTTTGGAGGTCCATTTAAATATAATGATGTGACATTTTTTGGGGGGGGGGCAGGGGGGGTTTGCTCAATAAAAATCTATTAATCGCCCAGTGTAAGGTAATCCAAGACAGTCGACTTGAATTCCGGATTACACGCTGTGGATTCTAAAACAAGATACAAAACGTAAGATTAAGTAAGCTTACAGGCATGTACTCCTATTAAAGACGCAAAAGTAGTGACAAATCAGATAAAGTAACAATATACCTATCAGAATCCTGCGCTAATTCAGTTCAGGCTTAGCTTACAAGGTAAAGTTTAGGGTTCTTTTTAAAGATAGTGTTAGTAAGGTTGTAACGCACAGTCAAGGGGATATCATTCCAAATAGTCGGGGCTTGAGAACTAACAACAAATTGATACCTTAAGGAAATTTTATGTAAGTTAAAACGAGAACGAATTAAAAAATCATGAAAATCAAGATTAAGGTGGAGGAGCGAGAAAAGAGACGAAGGGAAAAGGCGATTGAAATGTGATAATACAAAGCAAGAAAGATGGAATTTATTGAATGAATGAAGAGAATATTAAGCTTAATATTAAGCTTAGAGGAAAGAGGCTTAGCGTGTTCGTGGTGGAGAAAAGGTGATAATACGAATGCTTTCTTTTGGAGTAGATAAAGAGGTTCAAGGTAGGAGGCATATGTAGATAACCAGATGAGATTACAATAGTTGATGCAAGGTGGTAAAGGAGAATTACTTAAGGTTTTTAAATTGATCGAGGGTAAGAATCGTCTCGATTTAGAGAAAAATCCTATACCCTTAGCGACTTATGACAGACGGTAGTGATGTGGGGTTTCCATGAAATGTTTTCATGAATGATAATTCAAAGACATTTATCTCCCTGTACCAGTGCTATAGGGGTGTAATTTATAAAGATGTTTAATTCTAAAGGATTACTCTTTTTACGCCGTGGATGGAAGATGATAAATTTAGACTTATCAGGGTGAACAGTGAGCTTGTTTGCATTAAACCAAGAGGAGACATAAGAAAGCTCTTGATTAAAATGTCCTTGGAAACACCGAAAAAAAAACTATGAAAAAATATGTTGCTAAGGCGCAATCATTTCTTGTAACAGATAAAAGTTTCTTTGCCAACATTGTGAAAGATATATTAAATAGAGCTTTTCAGTTTGTAAGTTTAGGTGATATGTCTGCAGGTAAAGTAGAAGAGGTATCTAGCTCTAAGCCTTTTCAACTTAAGTGTTCCCATCAATATCACACCCAGGTGCATCATGCTATGTTTGTGTCCAAAAACATACACCGACTTTCATGTTTTTCTTCCCAAAGGGAGTTTTTGTGCGTGAGTGGCGAAGAAATAACCCTAACTGGTTAATTTAAAATAAATGTGCCGATTGAACTGATGTCACAAGACTGGTTAGTGGATCTTGTTTGGATCATGTTTATGCAAACAGGAGCAAGAACACTGTGAACGTGCTAGTGTAAAATTATGCTCTCTCAAACCACCTGCAAACCTTTTGCGGTGCGGAAATATTATAAACTATCAAAGCAAGGGTACAGTACAATTAAGTACCGAAACATAAAAGGTATTGATAACACAGCATTTAGTTAAACTCTAGCCAACTCTCCTTGGGACACTTCGTGTTTGACGATGACGGAAGAGATGAAATACTTGAATCACCGATCACCTTGTGCTGCGAGGCAGTTGTTTTTGGTTGTCAGTATTCGCTGGGTTTATTAAGCATGTCTCGTTCTACGCGTAACTTGAATCATTGATGGTCATTTGTTGTACATGGTCTGTTTTATTGATTGTTATTACTACTGCTATTACTATTTTTTATTATTTTCCTGTTCGATGTCTGGTTTTCCTTTTGTAGGCAGTTTTTCCCACCCGTGGCCGAGCTCTTGTCCTCGTTTCCGGGCACTCTGCCTCCAGTCCATGTGGTTACTTCAATTCATGTGGACCAATTTGCACTGGAACTTGACAACCACTCTAGCCAACCACAGTTGTCCTTCGTACTTGAGGGTCTAAGCAAGGGGTTTTGAGTGGGCTATAACTATCTGCGTAACCTAAAATCTGCTTCTAGGAACAAGCCCTCCGCTTATGCGCATCCAGATAACGTTGCTGCTTATTTGGCAAACGAAGTCTCTCTTGGGACAGTGGTCGGACCCTCCCATTTGGTCTTCGATCTGAACCATACCTCTTTAATTCTGTAGCAGACACGGTGAAATGGATAATAAAAAATTCGCACCAGGTCCGAGATTTACTGCACTACTTTGATGACTTTATCACAGTGGGTCCCCATAATTCTCCCCTGTGTGCTCAGTACCCTGGCATCGTTAAACAAGTCTGTCAAACTCTGGGCTTGCCTATTCATCCCTTTAAGTGTGTGGGGCCCTCTTCAGTCAGGGTGGTCCTGAGCACTGAATTAGATTTGGTGGCTCAAATTGCTAGGCTCCTCACCGATACATTAGAAGCAGCTGGTCAGCTAGTTCAGCAGTGGCGTTCCAGGAAATGGTGCAATCCTAGACAACTTGAATCATTGACCAGTGACCTTCAGCATACTGCTAAGGTTGTTGCCAAACCTTCTTGTGTCGGAAGATATATTTGTTGTGCTGCTTTCGTAAGAAAGACCACCTGAACTTAGAGTTTTGTCTCGACCTTGAGTGGTGGCACACCTTCTTGTCTTCATGGAATGGTGTCAGTTCTTGGCTTTTTCCTGGCATGTCTCCTCCTCCTGACATCGAAGTCGTTTCAGATGCATCTAGGTCTTTAGGGTTCTCAGCATTCTTCAATGGCGCATGGTTCAGCAGTTCCTGGGCGGACCTGCTGAAGCCTGAGTCAATCGCTTATAAGGAATATTCCTAGTTGTTCTTGCAGCTCAAAAGTGGGGAGCTCAGTGGCCACGACAGCACATCTTGTTTCGTTGCGACAATGAGGCGGAGGTGCACATCCTAAATTCTAGGACTTACAAGGTCCCTGCTTTGATGCATTTGCTTCGCGATTTGGTATTGCCTGCAGCTGGTTTCTCCATGTCCTTCTCTGCCAAACATGTGCCAGGAGTTCACAATGAAATTGCTGATGCTCAGTCTCGTTTTCTTTGGCAGGTGTTCTGGCGCCTAGCACCTCAAGCAAACCCTCAGCCCACGCCACTCCCACAGCTGCTCCAGGGTCAGTTAACCTCTCCACTTTGCAGGAACGATGTGTCAGCTTCCTCCTTCATGGGCTAGCCACCTCTACCTACAAATTCTACGCGTCAGCTCAGAGAAAATGTTACAAGTTCTGTGTCCAAGCTGGTAAGCTTCAGGCAAATGGTTCTCCGTGCCCTGCGGATGAATGGACTCTGTGCCTTTCAGCCACCTTCCTGGCTGATTCTCTAAGGGCGGCTTCCATCAAGGTCTACTTGTCAGCTGTTCATTCGCTCCACATAGAATATGGATTTCCTGACTCTTTCCTTAATTTTCCTCGCCTGCAAAGAGTGGTGCGTGGTATTAAGTGTCTCCAAGGCTCTGCCTCGTCTGAACATCCCCCCCATTACTGATTCAATTATGTTGGTGATTTTTATTCTTTTGATCTTGCACTGCCTGATCACTGCATGTTTTGGGCTGCCTTTACTCTGGCTTATTTTGGCTTCCTTCGAGCCTCAGAATTCACGGTCCCTAGTGCCAACAGCTTCCCGCCTTCGGACCATTTGACTCTTCAGGATCTTGCTTTAGACTCTTTATCTTCCCCACAGACCCTGCATGTTCAGATTAAGGCTTCTAAGACTGACCCTTTCCGAAAGGGAACTTCTATTTATATTGGCCTTGGAAAGTATCCTTTGTGCGCTATTCGTGCCGTGGTGTCCTGTCTTACTGTAAGTGGGGATGGCCCTAGCCCCCTTTTCCAGCTTCAGTCGGGTCAGCCTCTGTCTCGTCAACTTTTTTCTGTTATTCTTAAGAGTATCCAATCATTAACCTGTTGACAGAAAGAATAAAACTGAATTTACCTTTTAAGCTTTCAAATCTGAATTCAAATTTCGCACTAAGCCTGGGTTATCTTAACCCAGCTTTGAACAACCCGGCCTCGGTTAGCACCAATCAGCCTTCAAACTACAGGGCCCTGATGACACCACACCCCAGTTGCCTATCACTTCTCATTCATTTCGTCATTTGAAGGAATTTTTTTCTACCCCTATGATGGTTACATTGACTGAGTTTTATTGTTCTTTTAAAGATTTTTTATGAGGACTTTTACCTGTGAGGGTGAAAACGCAAGGACAATGTTTTTTGCTTTTTGTTTTTCACTTTTGTACGTTTAATATCAGTGAGAGTATAGTAACGCTTGATTTATAAACACCAAAACGTCTTATTAACTGCATTGACAAAGCAATTTTACAACTGTGAAGAAATACTGTACAACTCTCGTTATAATGGATGATTTACCTCACTGACTCAGTGAATGACCCAGTGGAACATTGCAGTTTCTTTAGCCCTTTTAATATTGGTTAAAAAAACGTATGGCAGAGGTTGTCTGCATTTTGACACAACAGACACAGTCTTGGACTCCTCTATTAACCTTTCACAAGAATAATGTATGATTTGAGGTATCATTATTATGCTTTTCTTATTATCATCATCATTATTATTATTTAAAACAAGGGTGCTAAAACAGTTCTTACACAGGTGCACCACGTTAGCCACTATTATAGGTATATCACTTATAATTATTAGTCACGTTTTTGCAATGATTGTGTTTTGCAGCTTTTTGTGAAAAGGATGAAGGTGGCAACAAATGCATAAAAAGAGGTCCTCCACAAGCTGGACGCCAACTTCATGAGCGATGAGGAAGATGGAGAGGATGACCAGTCAGGGCTGTGGACAGTGAGGTCTCCAGCTTGGAGTAGTAGAAGGCTTACGTACTTAATCAACTCTCTCCAACAGTGAGTCGAAGCAAAGTCGTCATCTTCTCATTCAAGCAACCCAAGGGTCCAGGTAGAGCCTTCTGCCCGCCAACCACCCCCAAGTTCGCCTACATGGGCTGTTTCAATTATTACGGAGCCAGAAGCATCACCAGAAGCACCCGAAGATCCTCCCTCACCACAGTCCCTCTCCCAATATTTTTCCCCAACGAGAGGGAATGATGATGATGGCGATGATGATGGTGAAGAGGACTGGGCGGACGCCAGTCTCGAGAAAACGGCACCGGCAATTGCTCGACTGAGTTGTAATTTCAATTTTTTGTTTCGTGAATTTGTTTGAGAAAAAAATGAATGTTTTGGATAAGGTTTTTGCAGTGTTATATTTTCTTTCACAATTATCTTTGAACTGTATTATCGTTTTCGTTTAACTTTTATTGAGAGAGGTATAAGAATTATCATACTGTTTAGAAAACATGTAAAAAAGCGAGCCAACGAGATTTCTTTCCGTCATAAATTCAGAACATTATTTTTATACTGTTAGTCTAATTTACACAAATGTTAATGTTTGCCTAAGAGTTGTTCTATAAAGACATGTAAATAAATATCTCTTGCGATTCAAAACCTTTTTTTTTGCTGATGTGTAGGGCAAATAACGTTGAATACCCATTGGGTCAGTCAGGGTGGTTTAAAGAACGAGTGAATGGTTCGAACAGTTTAGTAATCATCTCCAGTAAAATACTAATGCCGCAAATAATGTCCCTTAAACGTGCAACGTAATTAAAGCCTGAAAAACATATAGTGAGATATCAGTGGAGGAACAACACGGGATCCCTTTTTCAATATCGTGCATCGAAATTTAAAGTAACGCTGAATTTAATACAATTTAAACGCCTTGGAATATTTGAGTTCCATAGAGCTTCATTGAAAAACTAAGCATTGGAAATTTCGTGAACCGTGGAATTTCAGTCAAGTGAAAACACTGGAATCTTAACGTACCATGGAATTTCATGGCATTTTACGGCATGGAATCTTCACATTTCATTAACATTTTGAAGATAAATCAGAATAACGCCATCCGTATCGCGGAAATTAATTGAAAGTGAAAAGCAAACCTTTTTTGTCGAGGGGTTGCTATAAAACTTTTTCATCGATGATACTCCATAATACTCGGCATGTCTAGAAAAATAAGGACGTTTTCAGGACTTGACACGTGGCGTTTCAATGACGTGTCCAGACATCGGATATTCCATGCCGCGGAAAAAGTTCGATTCAGGAAGAATACGGGTCCTGATACTCAATGTACACGCTGCGTGTCCCGAACCCGATATCCCTCCATATTTCCGTTTGTCAAAAGCATACGGGTTGGTTTCAAGTGATATCGGGACCATGGCACAAGCTATTTCACACAGAGTTGGTTGCCATGGTTACTTCCAAGGCAATACTCCCCTTTTGCTCTTTTGGCCCTTCCACCTTTAAGGCACCTGCTCCCAAGCTCCTCTTGTCAATGAGTTTAATTGTATTTTTACCTCCCAGGCGCACTTTCCTGAAAGAAATTTCATCTCAATTGCGTATTTGCTCTTGTATTTTTGTACTAAAACCACCAGAAAATCGATTGATATAGGTCTTTGTCATGTTTGTGAACAAGCACCAGCGAGTCTCATTGAAACTTTGTTTGTGTTTTTTAGCCTTTCCGGAAGCAAAAGGGTTTACAGGTCAAAAAGATGCTAAATCATGATCTGTTCCGCCCTTTATTATCTTTTTGCTCTGTAGTGATTTGTCTCCAAACATTAGTAACTGTTGGCTCAATTTTACTTTGTATGCATGTAAAGGAGATGGAGTGGTCAGACAAAAAAGGGTCAGTTATGGAAACCTACCAAAACACCTATAGATGAAAGGAAAGGGGAGATGAATGGTACCAGATATCTGTACAGCTAAGTGGTCTTGATCATACAAAATTCAAAGTCAATAAAAGGTCCGCGAGAGACAGATTGACCATGCTAATTACCAAGCATAAAGCGAAAATGCGACAAGAGGAAAAAGCCTCTGGAATCACTCGCGAAGAGACCAAACTAGACCAAGCTCTAGAAGAGATAATTGACAAGAAGTTGGTCGACGAAAAAAGTTCCGAGGCAAAGATGATTGAACACGTCATTCGTATTTCCTTTGCTTACATGGGAAACTCGTCGTCAACAGCAGCGTGTGCTTCACTCTCGAATTTGCCGTAAATGACGTTCCTGATCCAGTCATTTCAAGCCGCAGTTCGTCGTTGTTGTCTCTTTCATCGTCAAAGCTTAAGGTCCCTATTAATGCGCACATTATGACTTGTTGAAAGTGATGCAACAGCTTGTAGACTACTGAAGAAAATACACTGTCCCAAATCCACTGGATGTGTGTATATTCTTAAGCACATTTTTCCTATCCTCTCTCAGCACAGGGGATGTGTAAGCTTCAGTCACATATCCTATGCAATTATTCACGCTAAACACAAGCTGCAAGACATTGTAGATGAAAGGTTGCCACTGAAGGAGTTCAAGCAGAATTTTGAAGCAGAGAATAGACTTGCGACCCTAGAGATTACACCAACGGAATTTCAATTCTAGCAACAAGAAAAGCTTCTACTTCGATACGTCTCTTCAATGAAGGCTTATATTGATCAGCGTTTAAGCAGTGCCCTCCCAGTCCTTAGTGCGTTTGCAGTTTGATGTTATGATGGTTCCACCTCCAGAAAGTGTGAACTTCAAGGATTACCGATGTATTGGGTTCAAACAGCATAAAAAATATTGCCCAGACCACCTTTGCAAAAGCAAAAGCCCCGATACTAATTAATAAGTGCTTCTGGATTTTCTCTCTCTCCGTTTTACGGCTTGTATTTTCCGAACACTTTTCCTGTGCTCCTTGTAATAAAAAAGACTCTGAAAAACAAATGGCTTCTTGGACAATTATGGCTTCGAGAGGCAGTCCGTAGATCAGATGGTGACTGCTGCTTTACATTTCCGTATTTACTAGGCATTTATCCAAAATTGTAAAAGAGAATTATGATGCTGAAATTTTCAAGCATCCAAATTTACTACATTCTAGGATTCTCCAAGTGAAATATGTGTCAATTTTGCACGCTTATCACCACAACAAACACTGGTGCCTGTATTAGGTACAATTTCAGGACGTGTTAACGTGCGATTACATGAGCTCATTTTAATCCGAAGTTTTGTTAACCCCATGCATAACTGCTTAAAGTCATCTTAGCCCCTTCAAGTTTATGATAACAATCCTTTCGAGGAGAATGCAAATCTATATCTTGCAATACAATTTATTATTATTGGGCCACCTGGAGTCGGAAAGTCCCACGCAGCCAGGCATCCCTGCCAAATGCCTTTGAAAGAGAAACTTGAAGGGGAAGATGAACAAAGTCTTCTGGACATATGAGCTATATTCAACTTCATTACCACCTCATTGCCAAAATGGCCACTAAAACAAATTCATGCTCGAAACTAAAAAGCAAATATTCACAGCAATTGATGTTCGACCATTCCTTCCTTCCATTCGGAGAACAGCAGCAAGCTTAAGACCCGACTCTTTTGCTGATGTTCCAGTTGTGGAAGAACGCGACGGAAAAGAAGGCAATGGATTGCGAAGACGACGAAATGGGATCAAAAGAGATCGAAGAACAGGAATAGAATTCAGTGGCATTGCTCTAAACAGCTCTTCCATTTGAATGCAAGATATCACCAAGACCACCTAAAAGAACCCTAAAATGAAGCCTAGGATGTCGATGAAGGGAATATAAAAGGAGTTTGGGTTACAGTTAGGGTTACCACCTGCTTGCCAAAAAAGCCACCATAACAAATTAATGTTCGAAATTAAAAAGCAACTATTCACAGCAACTGAAGCTCAACCATTCCTTCCAAGCATTCGGAGAACTGCAGCAAGACTTGCTTGCACAGTCTTTAATCCTGTGTGATGCACCCACAAATATGATCGCCCGTTGAGTAGTTGGAGATGGAAACTACCTGTATAATGCTATTTCTGTGTCACTTGTGGGAAATACGGAATACTAAACCATTCTTCTTTTTTTAACAGCCATTGAGTTCGAAAATGCCACCTATTACGCACACCATATTTGTTTTTTTGAAGCTATTCAATCTGCTTGCCGTTTTGGAAACGTTACTCTGTTTACCCTTGCCCCCAAACAACATGGTATGAAGGAGTCGGGGCACAGTAGCAGCTGCTTGTCAGCTATCCAGAGTGAAGCGATAGGAGGATGCCAGTTAGGCAAATGGCCATCCTTGTTGTACATCATGGCCTTTGCAACGATGACAAGGAGGCCCATTTTTACCATTTATTCTAAATGCCTGAGGCTATCCGTTATCTGTTACAAGGTAAGGTAAAAACACCTACTGGCATGTCAAACAAGGTTGCTGATTAAGATTGTTTCTACATTTTTGTTGTCAAAGGATGGTGGATGAAACACCCGCCCACATTCACTTTATGTCCAGAATCACTTTGTTCCTCTTTTTGCAAAGAGGCAAGTATAGGATTTTGCTCACACAAAGAAAATCTACTCGGTCTCCAAAATTCATGCAATGCCTACCAAAACAACCGCCCGTCATGACAGATCCCTCAACCTGGAAGACCTCCGGTCCAAAACAGTCGCTAACAGTCAATTAATTCAGTTTTCATTGGTGACAGAATTTACCTACCAGAACTCGAAATTCAGTGATGGATTATTTAAATACATTGATACTCGTAAGCTTTTAACATTTTTTAGGTGTAGTTTAACATGAGAGTGGCTCATAACAAATGTATACTGGGCTAGACCTCTCATACTCTGGGCAAGTAAAGTAGGAATACCAGCCAGCTCTTGACTAAAAAGACTACAGGAAATTTGGAGAGCCCTGATCAGGGAGTATTTACGTTTTTTCCATAATTTTTTTCTGAAATGTATCTTCCAATGTTTCTTTTTAGGTTTCACTTTTTTTTATATTGCCCATACTAAGAATTCCTCACTTGTAACATCAAGTTGCGCAGGAATGTTTTTATGTATGTTAGAGTGGCTTTCTTCTCAGGTCTGTTTTATGATGACATGTAGCCTAATCACAGCCATACAGCTAGAGCTGCTGAATGACCAAACCACTCAAGAATTTGTCAAGAGCTTTTCCAATAAGTCACAGCCAGAAGGGGCAGGCCTCAAAAGGCATGCTCTGAGAATGGAAGAAAATTTGTTGCTGTTGCAAGATGGTTTTGAGGCAGTAATATCAAGGATGAGAGCATGCATATTACCTATTCCATCACTGCATCTGATGGCAGTTAAGACTTGGCAGGGTCCCTTGGTGGGGTGGTCAATTCAAAAGTCTGGTAGAACGTGTGAGACACACCCTGTACAAGCCAATCAAACAAGCCGAGCAAACCTAACCTGGACCAAACTAAAAAAGTTCTTCTGGAGGGCAACATTGGACAAAATAATTAATTAAATCTTTAACTTACTTATGTAGTATACCTGTTTCATAATCAGTAAAAGGAAAAAAATTGTGACACCAATTGAACTACTTCAAAACCTTCAATGCCACATTCCTTTGTCAGCCTTAACGAATTCCCAAAACAAAAAAAATAAATGTTTCAGTTAAAAAGTATCATATTTTGTATTGTACATATTATTGCATCAGTGTATCAAGATTTGTACCGTATTGTGAATTACAGCACTAAGCAATATGCTGGGCCTGGGTATTCTTACTTCATACTGTTAATGCATCAACATGTAGAAAGCAGATTTGTAATCACATTTTATTTTATAGCACATAATTTATATGTGTATACCCTCTCTTTCTTTAGTCATTAGTATGCAGGGTTCTTTTAGCTACATGGCCGCTGAACACAGCGCTCAGATGTTACCTATCAAATTGACATAAATATTTGTGTAGAAGGGCAAGAATGAGAGAGAGCAGATTACATCACTGCTTTACCAGAGACTCTGTGCCTTTGAACTAAAATCCAAACAGCCCATGAATATTTTACCAAAGGCAGAAACACGCAGGCCAAACAGAAGCCTTAAGAATATGCCACACCCATGGATAAAGTTTGGGCAAGATAGGACTTGCCAAATTCCCCTGGCCTGCAGTGCCTTATGCTCCATTTTAAGGAGACCAGTTTAAAGCAAAGACTGCCAAGGAAGCCACTTCAATCCTTAAGTCTACATCAGAAGTAGCTGCCCAAGCACAGGCTGATATAAACCCAAAGCCTGGAGGGCCCCAATGGGCAAGGATAAAATTAGAAAATTTGTGGCTGCTGTGGACATTCGACACTTGCAACTATACAAGGCTTCCTCAGGTGTCTTGTTTATATATTACAATCAAGGACATCAAATTCCCAGAAGTGGAAGGCATGTAAAGCCTACCTGATTTAGTAGTGTGGGATATGGTTGCAGGCCTTTTTTTGCCTGTAATTTCTTTGATGTTGAAATTATACTGGAACGGAATGCTGCAAGCTGTACATGAACCCCAGGCCATATCTGAGGTTTTGGCTCTGCCATTACTCATGCTATTTAAGAGATGTAAACTTTGTTTGCATTTTTTTACACTTTATCTCTTACTTTTTTCCTCATACTATTAATTTATTTACCTATTTACATACTTATTAGCCAACCAGCTATACTTGAGAATATATAGCGTGAGTCCTAAGGAACTATTGGAGTGTCACACTGTTACTTTTGTTCATCCCAACTCCTTTGCCACCATGAATCTCTTTCCAAGTAATAGTTAATCATCTTACGCAGAGTATTGAGTCCTTTATTGTCTTCCTTGATCAACAACGTAGCCAGGTCTATGACATCCCTTCAATATTTAATTAAATTTGCGCCTACGTTAGACGAAATTCGGGGATTTTATAGTACACTGATCAATTGCAGCACTGAAATCTTTTAAAGAAAATCTATCGACAAATTATGGTTTAATCGCTGTTTTCGTGAAAGTAGCCTTTGAAATAACAATACATGTTTTCGTGTTTTTGGAAATCGCGCAAGGCTGCTTGCGTTTAGTCGGCTTTAGAGTGTATGAGGGTCATTTACAAAGCGAATGAGCGATAAAAACTTTTTAGGAACATCCAAAAAGTAGCAAATTTGTCTGCATTCAGTCCAGTCTGCAGTTCATGCATAATTTATGCCCTTTTTGTAGAAATTCCAAGATTTCGCGAAATTCCTCATAGATTTTTGTGAAACTTCGTACAACAGAAGGCAAGCACCCAAGGTGTAGGTAGTGTCGAGCACTTCTAAAGAAAATGAAAGTGCCAATAAGGACTGCAATTCGATTTAGAGCTAAACCTATTATGACGTCATTGTCACGTGATATTTATTCCAATCGCCCGAGATAGTATCATAATGAAGTTTAGTTTATGTGTAACACATGTGTTATAATGGTTTCACAATAAATGTAAATTTGTCTAAGAGATTCAAAGATGGAAGGGGTACTTACAAAAACACTGGGTCAAGCCACCTTAATGTATTCGTGGAACAACTAGTAGCCTGTGATTTAAGCGAAATTAGTTTGCAACTGGAATTTCAACGTTTAACAAAAGAAATGACCCTTCAAAACACCAAAGGAAATGACACAGGCACGGAAATCTTAACCAACTCTTCACGCAGTGGTGGGAGCATCGACAGTGTCAGAGTGAGACAGTGAAACCAACTCGAAATGCGTTGAAAAGTATGTAGAACTGACATTGGCCAGAACATCTACAAAGCAAAGTAAGCAACTTGTGTACATAATTTAATGATGTCAACTTGTTTTCACGCTTATTCAAAGAGAAATGATAGTACTTCACAAGCCAGTTACTTTCATTTAAAAGACAACTCTTCTGGCCGTGAGAGATCGCCTCACTTATGTTAAATAAAAATGCAAACTTACTCCTTCTTTGTAATTAAAAGCTTTATACTGGAATGAACCAAGTTCTTTTTCGTTGTCATGGAAAGGTCATTTTCTCGTTTATAGTATTAGGTATACATGTAATAAAATGGTGAATGTAAGCTACGTTTTAAGCCAATATGTATAATTTTTTAAGCTAAATTTTTCTATTCTGTACCTTTGTGCCCATTTACTATAGTTTTAACCTTAATATTGCATATTTATAATGCACAGAAAAAGACCTGTTCAAGAAAAACCTGTGCAGAAATGGCTAGGGAACAACATTCCAATTTTCCGGAAAAATGTAATAGCTTTAAAAAAGCTTGAGGAATTGGTTGAAGAATTAGCTGCGTCATGCACTTATGAACCTGCCGGATCCAATAAGCAAGGAATAAGACAAAACATTTTGAATACACTTAAGGTAACCAGCCTTTTGTTGGATGGGGAGATCTGGACACAGCCGTAATATATCGTTCGCAAGTGGCTTGCTCGCATCGTGCAACCTATTTATTATACAGGTCATGCACATAGATGCTTGGATAGATTTTTCAGAGAAAGGTTTGACGCCCAAAATTTGTGAAGAGGAAATGCAAGATAGAGAATAATGACAAAGAAGAAATACAGTTTCAAACACTACAGAAGGCTCCAGCGCGAAGGGCATATGAAGAAGAAAGAACTTTCCACCAAGAATCGGAAAAGGTATTCACCTGGCTGCAGTTCGATGAGTCTAAAAAAACAACGTTTGGAGTGTTTATGGTGAATTTCCCACCCTTGGATAATAAACTTTATAAATTGTTTAGTAAAATTTATGCCCACTAACCCGAGGGTTAGTTATCCAAAAAATTAAATTCGAGCCCTGAATATTAGAAGTATCACAAGAGGCCAGCTTGCCTTAACCAGCAAGACTATAAAACTCCAACTGAAACCTTCTCTAACCAAACATGGGTTGGGTTATTGCTTCCAGTCGCCAATGGTCTCATTACAGCAGGTTACGTAACAGTCAAAAAAGAAAGTGGTCTTATCCTTACCCATGAGAACATTATTTCACATAAAGAGTATACAGTATTACTAGGGTACACAGTTAACACTTTCTCCAAGATGGTGGCCAAAAAATAGCTTCGTAAGGGCTTATTTTTCTCGCATCTTGGTATTTCATTTACTGACCTGGTCCACTAATGCAAGACGACAATAGACACCTAGGAGAAAGCGCTGATGTAGGGCAGGATAGCAAAAAAGCGGACCTAAATCACCGCACATGGTAATTACGCAACCAAGTTAAGATTATGCCATATACTTGGTTAATAAATTTCATGCACCAACTGCCTCAGCGAAACCAGCTCTGTTTGAATCAATTGACCCTTCTCTGTATCAGCCTTCAGCAAGATGTGCGGCGTTCTGACTCCAAAAGATCGCCTATTGCACTGGATTTATGTATTGGCTGATCGTTATTATAATCATTTGAACAATCATGCCACGGGATACAAAGTGAGAGCAATCGGCACACCGCACACCGTCAAAATGTGAAAAAATCCGCATAATTCATCTTCTTCGTACAACAAAAAACTCTGCTGAAGAGCAGCTTGCTACAGTTGCTGTCTTAGTGTCCACCGGCCGGATCCTTGTTCGAGGAGAGCAATATAAAGAATGGAGTGAGATTGAATTTCCGGTCCTTGTACATATTGTCAACAGTATCGAATGGATACCTCCATGTCCTTCCACCAATTCCTTAGTTACCACAGAATTGTCAAAATTTTTCCAACATTATATACCATTTTTCTCAGAAGACGAGATTCTCGTTTCCAACCACTCAATCTCAGGCATCGCGGCTATCTCGACTGCGACAGAACCTTCAAATTTGACCCTCTCAGATACTTTAATTACAACATCTGTCGTTGAGTCTCTATCAATAACACCGAGTAGGCTGTCGAAAGTCAGATTTAGTACTTTATCCTTCAAGCTAGACTAGGTGACATTTTTTAACATTGTTTACTCTATTGGATAAGGATTCAAGTTATGTATTGTAACTAGAACCTCTATGTCGTTTTTTTGTCGCGTCACGGACTGGAGTATAATGTAATTAGAGGGGCTCGAACCACCTGAATTTCATTAAACCAAGTGCTTTTGGACTGGCCATGTTGTGTTGTTGACTTTGCAGTCTCTCCTTAAACTAATTCACTCGCTTTTCCAACTGACATTGGTGCTGAGACCAGGATATGGAGGGCCTACAACGCAAGGTAGCATGAAGGAGAGGACACAGAGCGCATTTGACCAAACTCCAAAACAAAATGGAGGATACAATGGCCAGAGAGATTGATGCGGTACGAAGAGCAACAAATGGTATTTACATAGGAAATCTGGAACAAAAGCGTCAGAAGTTATCGCAATTGGACTCGGAAATCGCTGAACTCATTGAAAAACTAGAAGATCTTGAGCAGGAAATTCTAGGATCCGAAGAGTTACAATGTGCAATCACGGGACAGATTTGCCGAGTGAAAACATTCCTCGAGATCTCACAAACACAGCAACTGGTCGAGCCTACAGAACAAAACATACAACCCCCCAATGGAATCATCACAGCACAGTCGCCACAATCTGCTAAATGAGAAAGCAACTTTCCATCACAAGGAGCAGCGCTGGACACAAGCATGGTGAGTACGGGTTCAAATTCAAGTACAGTTCAAAATGTTAGCCGCCTTCCCAAACTCATCCTCATAACCTTTGATGGAAACCCTCTCTACTGGCAATCTTTCTGGGATTCATACCGAGCGGCGGTAGATGACAATCCTTCCTAAGCGACATTCAGAAGTTTAACTATTTAAGGGCTCAATTACTCGGGGATGCTTTGAGATCTATTGCTGGATTTCCACTAACCAATGCTAACTACCAAAGAAGTATCCAGATATTACGAGAGCAATTTGGTCAACCCCACCGAATTATTAATGCCCATATGGAAGCAATGCTTAATTTACCAAATCCAACCACTCAATTGGTCAGCCTTCAGCATTTTTATGACACATTGGAAACCCACATACCTGGTCTTGAAGCGTTGGGGTAGTCACAAGAGTCATGTGGATATATTTTAGTACCAATCATTCACAAGAAACTGCCCGTAGAGTTAAAGACAAGCCTTGCTAGAGATCATAGTAACAAGGACTGGGGATTATATGAGCTTAAAGAAGTAAAGAAACTCAGAGCAGGTCGTAGTAACTCAGATCTTCCCGAACTTCCCAATAACCATAGTTAACTGGGAAATTCCTGTTGTCAGCAGGTGATCACTTTGCGCATGCGCATTCAAGCCATTGCCACATAGTTTTGCCCTCGTGGCTTGCTTGGTGTTGCCTTGTTGCTTTTTGCCTTTTGTTCGTCCATTTGGCTTCAATTCGCCGGATTATTACTGGCCTATTTTGGTTTTTTGAGGTCAGCAGAATTCACCGTCCCCAGCCTTTCAGCCTTTTACCCTAGCTATCATTTACCTGTGCGTGATATCGCTGTGGATGTTCCTCTTAATCCGTCTTGCGTCCAAATCTGCATCAAAGCTTCTAAAACTGACCCGTTCGGGAAAGGGCGCAACATTTTGATTTGGCCTGGTTCTCCTCCCTTGTGCGCAGTTCAACCAGTTGTCTCCTTCCTTGAGCGTCGGGGTAACCGTCCTGGCCCCCTGTTCCTTTTCAAAAATGGCTTTCCTTCGTCTCGCTCTTTACTTACAGACAGATTAAGAGCTATTCTTCTCAATGCTGGTCTTGCCTGACGATTTTTCAAGTCACAGTTTCCGAAATGGTGCAGCCACTTCTGCTGCAAGGGCTGGTATTCCGGATCCCCTTATCCAAGTTTTCGGCCAAGGGAAAAGCGATGCTTACAAACAACATATTCAAACTCCTCCCGACCTCACAACCCGCGCTGCCAAATCAATGGTGGATTAGTTTGGTGAGTGTACTTTTATTTAGTGTTGCTAACTGCCTTTTTTTGGCCACTACTAGCGTTTTGGTAGCATCTATTTGCCTTTGCCAGCTGGAAGCCTTGGTTTCTTTAGCTATTGCCTATTGCCCTTCCTGCCAACTCTCGTTTCCTAAGGCCATCTTGCCTTCTTTGTTTGGAGGGTCGGGCACGGCTGTTTCGAAATGGAAATGTAGTTCACACACGCGGTCTAGCAGAACCATCTGGTTAATTATTACATGCTCAAGTTAATACCGAATAAAGACACGCACATATTTTAGCATCCACGGCAACCTGAGAGTCTCTACCTGTTTTAACGAATGAAATCTCATAATTTATGTAAAGTATGCATGTGAAATTTATCATGGCGGACCTTTGGAGATCGACAGAGAAGTTGTTGTCGAGATTTTGAGGAAAATCGATCAAATTGTGGTCTTTTTCTACGGTGGACTAAGCTATACCGGCGTGAATATCTACACAAATGTTTTATTCCAAATTACTAAGGCCCCGAATTTTATTCAAGATCACAAGAGAAGAGGAAGAAGATGTGAAACCTTCCTCAAGAATGTACGGAGGTAAGTGTTTTAATCCGCATTATTTGAAAACTCATTTCAGGCGTTTTTAACATGTGAAGATCAGCCGTGACTGACTCCATTTTGAATTTCTGAGATAATGAGCTTCGAACAGTTTACACAAAAGACGCAGTTTGAGTTTTTAACAGTGGCATTTATATGATTAATAAAATTATTTGAAAGTTACGTTACTTGTACACTTCGCGGCCTTCTGATCCAGATGCAGAGTATTAGCTTGCGAAGTACGGACATGCGCAGAAAGCTAAATATTGAGATATTTTTTGGGTTTACAAGTGACATAGCAGTCTTGACTTTTACTTTTCGCTTTCTCTCCTCCCCTCTTTTTTCGCTCTCCTTGCCGCTTTTTTTTCTCTTGCTGGGCATTTAGTAGGCTTCATTTTGGTGGGAAACGTTTTAAGGGAAGCTTTTAGGATTTTAGGATTAGATGAAAGGAAAGGTAGGTGGGTAGTGGAGAAAGATTTTCATAGAAATTTTCGGGTCAATGTTCCATGGTTTTTTGCCTTTTTCACCAGTGTCCTTGACTGAATTGTGCTCATTCTGGTTGTCCTTGACCATTAAAACTGATGACATTACAAGCGGTTGAAAGGACGTGGATCCGCACGGGCGGTTACGGGAGGCTCAGAGGCAAATGGGTTAAGGCCTGCTACTCACTTTGATATTTATGTTGCTCACTTAGAAGTGTTCTGCTGGTACCACACAGCCAGGAAAATAGTTCAAAGATCAGCACGTGTCCTGCACAAGACTGAAACAACAACAGAACAGCTCTTACTGTATTAAATGGTTAATAACTAACCAGTTAAACCTTTCATGCAATACATTCTGGGAAATCAGTGTTCAAATTGGGTAAGACAACAAACATGTTAAACACAATCAAGACAATAATACATGGCCTTAAATAAATATTTGGTAACAATCATATATGTGCAAAACCACAAACTTTGATTTCAATGCAACCTCAATGACTTGTAAACATAACTTGACCCTGCACTTTAAGGCCTGCTACTCACCACGATATTAATGTTGCGCACTTAGAAGTGTTTTGTTGGTACCGCACAACCAGGACAATGGTTCAAAGATCAGCACATCTGCTACACAAATCTGAAACAACAAGAGAACAGCTCTTATTGTATTAAATTTATCATATATTTAACATTGAACATTTTGGACAAATCAGTGTTCAAATTTTGCAAGACAACAAACATTTTACACACAATCAAGACAATAATATAAGACCATATATTTGGTAACAATCATTGTGCAAAACCACAAACTTTGATTTCAATGCAACCTCAATACCTTGTAAACATAAACTGTCCTTGCACTTTAAGGCCTGCTACTCACTGTGATATTTATGTAGCTCACTTAGAAGTGTTCTGCTGGTACAGCACAGCCAGGACAATAGTTCAAAGATCAGAACGAGTGCTGCACAAATCTGAAACATCAACAGAACAGCTCTTACTGTATTAAATGGTCATATACTAGAAATACATGTATCACAGAACCTGGCAAAGCTCCAGGGGGAGGCGCATAAAATGTCAGGGATGGAAGGGGAGAGAGAATTGGAGTAAATTGTGTAACTTGGGATGGTGGTTTTCAACACTGGTTCTAATATTGGAAGGTGAGATGTAGTTAATCTCCTTTTGGTTGGAGTAAATTTGAACCCAGTACTCTGTCATTAAAAAGGATTTTCTGCGATTTAAATGGGGTGGGTGTTGTTAACGCAGGGTAGCCAATGTTTCATGGGTCCCGTGTTCACCCCATTTGACCCTCCTGCATTTGTAATTACCGGTATAGTCAACGACAATGGGTGTGATAGTGAATCACTGCAGGCGAATATGCAGCTAACCCATGCTATCTTTAATGTGTAATAATAATGACATGTGAGTGAGTTAGTAGTGAGTAGATGAAATGGTAGGAGATAATGCTGCAGTGAAAATAACAAGTAAATTCTGGTAATTGGAGACAAAAATATTTATTGTTAAGTGAACTACAGCAAGAGAGTGTTTGCACTTGTTGTAGTACATATTACACTTGACAACTAATTGTTTGTAACAGTAAAGTGCAAATTAACATAATCACTTACACTAAAATACATATACCAATGTGATATTTTTCTTATTTCACCCCGATTTTTGCCTTTTTCTCCCACTGTGGAGCCTGCTCCCAGGATGTGTCATTAAGGATGCAATTGAGGAGAATTATGAAAATGATCATGACTCATGATTATTGAATATGTGGTACCCTCATTAGCTCTGAATTATCCCTGTAAAAGATACTGAATCATTTATGGAAGTGTTTATAGTTAGTTGTGTACATGCATGAGAAACAAATACTCATGCAAGAGTGAATTTGTATGAAATGTCCATATACAAGAAATGTTGACGGTGATCAGTATTTCATTCTCAACATGCATGGGCTTGTTGAGACATGGGTGCCAGAGGCATAGTTTTTTAAATTCCTAGACTGACAGTCAAATGTACACTTTCCCTGACCAAATGAACTGACAATTTGTCCAGATATTAATGGATTCCAAATTCCAGTCAAAACTTCGTGTACTGGACACACATGATGTAAAAGAAAAGACTTATTTGTTTTCTGTTCAGGGAAAATCCGCTTGGTATTGTTTCATGGTTTTGTGTTCTTTTGTTTCATGTCATCTGTGTCCAGTACACAAAATAACCACAAATAACTCCCACCACAACCATCCTCTCCACTTATTTATTACATGAATTTATCATAAAGTGCAGAATGGATTGATCTTATAGGAAACCCATATCCACTTGTCGTTTAATTTCTTAAAACAATATTCTTCCAATGGAACATGTTTAACCTCGGTGAATATGCAGGAATATGTCACCTCCCACTGACTTCTTTGAAAGAGTTAAATTTTCCCTGACTTGTACTGAAATTCCCTGACTAGTTAAATTGTCCCTTACGGGGAAAAGAATTAATTTTCGATAATTTTCCTGGCATGGTTGTGAGTAGACCTGAAATACAGATGTTGTTTTCCAACATCAAATAGGACCGAAAATATGAGGTCAGCAATTAAATAAATTTTTGTTATGCTTGACTTAGAAGACACAGCTGTGTTTATGTATAAGGCTGCTATACAAAGATAATATATTTTCCTTGGGATGGTTTTGATGTTGCCTGGAAACAAAAACTGCTCCATGACATAATGCTACATGACGTCATTGGCGGACACCAAGCATATATTCATAGAAAGATACATAGAAATATGGGGAATCCAATTTTGCAGCTGACTTAGACCACACGAGGTAAACGCGATTCGGGGTCTCATGGGAAGGGAAGAAGGAAAAATAGCGGTCTTCCCTTCCTATGAGGCCCCGCGCGCGCCTCAACGTAATCTCCAATCTTCTCTCATCCCAAAAAACACTTAAATAGCGACTGGATACGAGTCTGCGTGCACGGTACTCGAGACTATCTATTCACTTGGTATATCGTGCACCAGTCTGTGCATGACAGAAGAGTAGCGCCAATAACATTTTACTAACCGCTGCTTGAAGAACTAAACGTTCTTCTAGCCAAGCAATGCACAAAAGCACTTATGTCAAACTACGCTGCAGAAGGAGGTAAAGCAAGCTTGCAGTTACCGACTTATGTGCACTCAGGCCTTCTGACAATCTCACACAGAAGACGAGGCTAGCCTGGCTTCGCAAAAAGCGTAGTGCTACCAGACACCACCCTATCGTAAAATCGACAAAACGGTTAAAATGTAAATAAACAGTTGTTAAAGTATAAATACCTCATAAAGAGTTGTGTCTGTTTTGTTTTCTTACTGTTTTCTGCCCTATAGTGTAAACCCCAAGAGTTAAAATGTTTTGGTTTCTTGAAGAGGATCAGATTAGGGACAACTCGGCTGTCCTACGCTGTCCGAAAAAAAGCTACAAAACTTACCATCATTTCGCTCCAATCGCTCCCAAACTTCGCCTGAGCATAGACCGAAGATTTTCCTTCTATGAAAGTGTAAATTTAGTAAGTTTCAAGAATCGAGCTATGGTCTCAACAGGACGAGATTGAACTCAGCGCGTTCGTTGTCGTTCCTCGTGGCTTAGCAGCCACGCTTCACGTTCGCAGGGGTGCCAGGGTGTCCAGGGCCTAGGAACGCTCATTTTACAAATTAGTGGCGGGAAAAATAAGGGAAAAACATGCGCGTTTGAACGTGCCTCTTAGCCCTGAGCAACGCCATCGGTAGTTCACTACAAAGAGGAGCGGTTCAACGGAAGCGCTAAAAGTTCAAATTAGCTATATTTCTAAGGAAAATCTTCGGCCTATGCTCAAGCGAAGTTTGGGAGCGATGGGGAGTGGAATGGATATTGAAGGTAATTTTTGTAGCTTTTTTTATTCGGTCAGCGTAGGACAACCGAGATTTCCCTTGTCTTCTAAATTGTGGGTGGGAAACCAAAACATTAAATTTAAAACTTACTAAACTTGCGTTTATCAGGAGCCCATGCGTTTATAGAGCAGGAAACAGTACGGTCAAGAGAGGATGATCTCTAGGTACGGTATATACACTTTAAAAGCTGTTTATGTACATTTAATATACATGAAAAAAATTCTTGATTGTGATTGGCTAAGAGAAATGCAGTTTTTTGGTAACACGGCGCAGGAATTGAAAAGGTAATATATATATTAGTGCAAAAAAGAATAACAAACTTGATATTCTGATTGGTTAGTAAACAAAGGAACTCACTGAGAGCCAATCAAATGCGCCATCTGAAAGGCGTTAAATAGACCAGTTTCAAGCAAAAATCGCAATGTAATGGCCGGTGTTTGTAGCACATGTATGTCCTTTTGCCACCGAAACAACTATAGAGGGGCTGAAAACTGCTCTAAAAACGAAAGCACTGCGAAAAGCACTGGTTTTTGGCTCTCTGTTTGGAGAAAGTGGTGCGTAGAGAAGGAACTTACTGATGAAATAGAAAATTATTATGAGCCAGCTGAGCTTAACACTTTGCTCGAACATTTCTACGCCGAAGTAAACAATAAAAAAGGCGAAGATTATGAACCAGAAAGACTTCAGGTAATGATGGCATCGCTTCATAGACACTTAAAGAACAAAGGCTGCACCCTGTCCATAGTGCGTAACCGAGAATTTAGTTCGTTCAAACAGGTGTTGGAGGACAAAGCGAAACAGCTTCGCTTGGCTGGCCGTGGTAAAAAGATGGGATAAAGGGTCATCACGCTTACAAAGATTTATTTAGCGAGAGCCAGAAAATGCCAAAGACAGGCACACTGTGGCATTAACAGAGGGAAATGGACGTATTGTACATGTCGAACGGGTGTCGGACACATTCCACTGGGACAACCACAGGGGACTGGAACTTATCAGCACCGAGTACCGAAACTGCTAAGCAGTCGTTGACAATAAAAAGCGAGGGCTTGAGCTTTCCCAAAGAGCCGGGAAGAAAAAAGGACAAGCTCAAGTGAAGAAGTCTCCTTCCTTTTTACGCCCCGCCGCCAGAGCGCCCCGGAGAGCTTGCTCGGAGGCTAGTGAGTACAGCGTGTCTGCTTTATCGAGAGTTAAAAGTCAAACAATAAAATTGCCACTTTGGTACCAAGAAAGTGGCCGTAATTCCGTAATAGCTACCGTCTGATATAGCGGGAGTTATTTCCAGTCAAACCCCAAAAGCTTTCGCCCCGGATCTGGATTTTGTCCCTAACAGCGAGGTTCCGCAGAGAGCTGGGTGACCACATGCCAGGCGAGAGTTGACTGTAACTTGCACCCTAATATACTGCCAAACGTAGGGAATGAACTTAAAGTACTTGAACTGATCAATCACATAGAGACAGGTAGGGGAGAGAGTTGATACCTCGAGATGATTAAATAACTTAAATGTGGTCACCAGCAACAGACTTCACTCGCAATTAAAAACAGGCTGTCTTAGTCATTTGGTAGTACAGCAATGAATGTTTTGAAGCCAGCAGTGGTTGTAAGTATCCTCTGCTCATTCTTCCAACAAATCCGTTGCCTGGATAATGGACTTGCAATTACTCCCCCGAGTAAGTATAATGCAACAACGGTGAAATGATACATTTATGTTTCACCGGCCTGTAAATAAACGTAATTAGCCCGCCGCTTTCTATTTGAAAGAAGCGGATCCAAATCTGAATTATATTCACTCTGATTCCCGAAAGCGATGTCAATCAAACAAGACGGATGATTACAGAGTTTATTTGGAGGAAATAACCAAAAACTATCCTGAACATACTTCGTGTGACTTGTCATACTTCACGGTTCCTGTTTAGAAACAAATTGAAAACATTGTCATTCCTTAGAATTCTAAATGAAAGGTTTTGATAATGCTTTCAGATGAAATACCTGCAGAATCGGACAGTTAGAATCCTCTGATAAAGCATGAAGGGATAGAAGTAGGAAAGTATCGATCTCATATTATATTATCCTGATTATCCACACATTTGTTTCTTTGTACCAACGGCAAAAATTGGTCATTGTAGGTCGAAATATTTTCTAGAATACGTACTGATCCCCGAAATACTGTTTTATTAGATTATTGGGATCAGTAAATCACTGAAAGCTTGCCCGACTTTCTACCTTCTATCATTTTTGTGCCTTCTCAAGAGAGAATGACTATCTCGGTCTCCTTGTTTTCATGCCAAAGCTAGTGTTTGTGTATTCATAATTTATTTAAAGAGTCTTAGTAAAGTTTGCTTATGAGACGGGTTTGGTACCTGTTCAAACAATAGTTGAACAATATAAGCTAAAAGATCAGACGTTGATCTCCAATATGGTCTTGAGATGTCCACTAGCGTTGATTTTCTTTGATCGATTTTACTGACGTTTTACTGCTTACACACGCCAAGTTTAATTCATCTACCTCTTTTTTACTTGTTCTCGTGTAATCCGAATTTATTAGTATATTAATGATGGTAAACGGACTGAAGGCATTATGTCCAATTCCGCCGGTCTGACTTGCGTTGCAGGAGTTTTGCTTTCGGCTTCAATGGGCCATTTGCACGATTACATCAATATGCATCATTTCCGAGCACCAAAAACCCTAATAGGCCATTTGCACGATGATATCATTTACTACTACGACCAGAATCCTTCAGGGTTTTCCTTTCTTATGCAAATTACGGCTTTTGTCATTTAAATGTCGCTGGGATTACCAAATTTAAATATGAAAAGAGAAACGAAAAGGATTCTGGTCGTAGTAGTAAAATGACACCATCGTGCAAATGGCCTATTAGGGTTTTTGGTGCTCGGAAATGATGTGTATTGTCCTATTACTTTGTGTTGAAATCAGGGCTGCCGGTAGCCAATCAGATTATTGAGTTTTGTAATTAGTTGTGAGTATTTGACTAAATCTTCGCCCCACCCCACCTCGCCCCTATTTATTTAATTACAGTGGGATGGATGTCATGGGAGAGATTTCGTTGCGTCATTGATTGCGAGAAGGATCCTCGAAACTGTATCAGGTACACTTGTTTATCATTGGCAGTCTTAACATCAGTGATTAAAAACTTAAAACGACCAGGCTAGTGAATAATTGCCTAAGGACAAATTGCCTCAAAAACTGCAGGGTCGCCGAGATCTGCCGCGCATCACGCCTAAGTTCTGAAGGCAAGGTCTCGAAAAAAAAGGATGATACACTTTGCGTCAAATAACGGTGTAATATGGTTAATGAGCTTGAAGTATACGTGAACCTGCAAGAGTAATAAAAAGGGATATCTTTCATCAGATTATTATATGTCGATAAAGATGCGTTTTCTCCTTGAAATGAAAGGTTATCATACTGACATGGGAGGTGCTATTTGCGTTTTGGAGGCCCATAGGGTAATCACTGGGAAAAGAAAATTTGCCCAAACGTTCATGTTACAAATCAGAAAGGAAAAATCGGCGCGCCATTTTTGATTTTTTATGTCACAAAAAAAAATTGACCGATGAGACAAGTTGTTCGTATGAATGAGTGTGCACGATTCGTTGTGAAACAGTCAATAAACAACAGATAGGCCTTATACGATAGGGATGCACACCGTGAAAACTGAAGAAGGTGTTTGTTTTTATCCAACATAAATCCATTGTTATTTATTACATTCGAAGATTCTTCTAGTTTTCATATTCGGCCCTGTGACTGACACATACCTTAACTGTTTTTCAGTGAAAGGCTCTACATGGAAATGGCTGATGTGATGTATGTCGGTGGATACAGAGATGCTGGGTATCAGTACGTTTGCATTGATGTAGGTATCTCCACTAGTAAACTGCAATGATGTGTATCTTAAACCAGAGGTCAATAAGGGAATCCTGCTGCATTGTAGATTCAACTAGATCCGTTTTAGCTCCGAACTCAGCAAGCGAAATACAGTACATCATTAGGGTCCAATTTGGCTATCTTAATTGGGGAAAATAGAGCTGATTTGGATCGGCAGATTGAAATGAGAGCCATATTTCCTTTACAAGGCTGGGAAGGGGAAGTTTCATCTGACCCGAAGTTTGGCCGCCTGAAATGGAAGTTTAGGGCGGAAACAGATTTGGGTAGAATGGAGATACGTCGTTGCGGAGTCTGATAGAATGAATAGTTGATAAATAGCCCCCACACCCACAACTGGTGAACGTGAGCTGTATTGTCAGCCCTGCCTTTGGTGATTGTTCCTTCGACTTAGTCCAATAATGGTTCGTGTTTATTGTCTGATCTATTTGAACGTTTTCAAATGTGATAGACGATGAATGTCAAACTGGTTTGATGTATATGTGGCTTTTCAATAAGTACACATTCACATATAAAGCACCACTGACACCTGCTGGGTTAGTTTGCCGTCACTCAGAGCACCACTTTGAGAAGATCTAGTATAGGGTGGGGAAAGTACTTGTCTTTCTGAAACACATGTTTCTGTTTCTAGCCTTTGGCGCTTGGTGGAATTTACTCTAATAAACAGTGGCAGTTATTTGATGTTTTGACTGACATGAGATACATAGACGAGCCTAACGGAGTGTTGACAACCGTGGACCTGCAGTTTGGATCTAGTTAGTTCTTGTCTTTTTTCTCGTAGGACTGCTGGGCAGCAATGAATCGTACAAAAGATGGTAGTCTACAGGCTGACCCCAAAAGATTTCCAAGTGGAATTAAAAAATTGGCAGATTATGTAAGTAAGCCAATTTACCGTGGTTTCATTATTTTGTTTAGGGCCTGTTTAGCACATTTGTAGTCCCCCCCGAAAGTGCAAGCAACAAGCACAGAATGAGTAGAGTGCTCGATACCTTTTGTTAGGAAAAGCTAATAATTTTAATTAACATAGTACTACATCTGCGGCTTACGCTTAGATTGCGTGGAATGAATAAACCAGGCCTTACTAACAGTAGCCTTTGTCGACATTTTAGTTGATATTGGCATCAACGTAGACATGAAACTAGACTGCAAAACAGTCCGTATTTTTGCGCATTCAAGTACGCGCAAACAGTCAAACTAAAGGTCTGGAGCGAGGGTGAAGACAGAGAGCGAGACTGCTCGGGCGCATCGCGCGTGTAAGACCCTCACGCTATGCTAAACCGATTTTGAGAACAAACCGACTGTTTTGCAGTCTTTTAAGCGTCATAAATTTTTGCAGGTTCACGCCAGAGGACTCAAACTGGGTATTTATGCAGGTAATAAAGACTTATCATCCACTTGAAAATTTTTGTTCAAAACTGCGCTATTTTCTCCAACGATGTCATTTTACAATTTCTGCAGATTACGGAACCAAAACATGTGCAGGATACCCTGGAAGTATAAATCATGTAGACAAGGATGCACAGGTTTCTACTTTCTTAATAAAAAAAGTTTTAAATTATGTCTCTCGTTCATAATAAATGGTGACAATTTAGATTAAGATTTTACTATGGGGTAACCTCAACACTAGCTCTTTTGTTTCTCAAAGGGGGTGTCGGTTACCAATTCCCGACTCCAAGAAGAAACGTGGACCTTTTGTAGTCTTGCCCCCTTGGCCATCGGCACGTAAGGCCTGTTTCAAACGTCGTGCTACTGCAGTGCTAAGCTGGCTCGACTGCAGCTCCACTGCAGCACGACATGAGCACGAGTTGGTTTCAGACGTCGAATTTAATTCAGTCGAATAGAACGGCTGTTGCCGAAAACAAAACACAAAGATGAAGAAACTGTTTGGCAAACTTTTAAATGTACTCTAATGTATTTATAATTTATGAATTGAGTTCGGCACGGAATATGAGCATTTTCAAATCCCAAAGAAGTCGGCTCCATATGGGATGCCTGAATGCACGCTGCGCATGTTTGGCAATTTTTTTCTTCTTAAGACTAAAAATGGGTATTTTTGTTCAAGTAGCAGGAGTTCATTCCATTATTTACACGTTATCTAGACATTTGCAGACTGGGGAGTTGATTATCTCAAGCTGGATGGATGTAACGCCAACCCCCGAATGATGGACGAAGGTTATCCAGAGTTTAGTCGCGCCTTGAACAAAACAGGTCGACCTATTGTTTTTTCGTGTAGTTGGCCTGCTTATCTAGTCTACATGGAAATCAAAGTAAGTGTCTTGGGTCTCACTAACGAGATTGCTATTAAATTGCTTTTCGTAGGAGGGTTAAGAAATGTGCCCCTTCTAACTTTCAATACTTGCGCGCTTTGCCCACAATAATTGAACCTGCAAATTTGCCTTCATTAACAAACTGTAGTGGCTTTAGTTTATTTTTATTATATGATGAGGATTGGCGCGCTCAAACTCCGCATCTTGTGATGATTTCTGGCACTACGACATCAAGTTTTCCCGCCAAAATGACGTTGGCTTACGCGCGAATACTAAATCTCGTAGTCGTAGTCGTCCTCGTCTCAGAATCTAAAGCTCTTTATTTTCAAATAGTAAGACGTTATAGTCTTGTAGTATATGGACGAAAAATCGTAGGCCTCGTCCCTCAGTTTTGCTTGTGGAACGTAAAAGATCTCACACTGGGACGTACGGGACGTATACCCCCAACCTTTGATGGGCTGGTTTGGTATCGAAGCTGGGACACAAGTTCTGTCCATCTCCTGTCATTCCCTTGATCCACCGTGGTGAATTTCAATTTTATGATAAATATTTGTATTCTCCTTTCCAAACCGGTTACAGACCCACGCGTGAAAGCTATGAACTTCTTAATACTTCTCTTCGCCATCTTCTATAAAATAACAAAGCAAAGTAATCAAATAACTTTTAATTTTTATGCACGGACAGCTAAAAGCAACAAATGGGTAATACTACTTTTTGTCCTCTGTTATTTAACTTACAAAATTTCACTCTTTTACGACCGACAGCCAGACTATAGGAAAATTGGGAAATACTGCAATTTATGGAGAAATTATGGAGATATTCAGGTACGTTTTTCGTTGGGTATTTTTTCTGTGTTTAAGATTATTGTGAAATCCAAGGATAGACTAATTTCTATTTTTTATTTGCTGGGGTCGATATAATTATACGAAACGCGGGCATAAATCTGTAACCTCACTTCACGAGGTTCAATTTGCTACAACCAGTTGCAAAAATATTGGAGACACTTATTTGGGCTTAAATGACGGCGTGTCCATGATAATGCCCTTCAACACTCTTAACCTTAAAGCATGCCTATTTGTATTCGCATTAGAGTTTGTGCAGAACGGAAAACGGAGTTGCACTTTTATTAGACTGTATGAAGCTTCACTTTCGATTACGAGGTTGTATTTCCTTATTTAACAAACAATAATCCATATAAAGCATACTAGTCGAACTTTGGTGCAGCTGCTATTATTGGTCGATTTAGAAGAGCCGAATAATTAGTGGTGGCTTCCCTCTTTCACTTTTGATCGCATGGCACACCGATGATGTTCAACACTTTCATTTCTCAAGTTCTCCCTTTCTTTTTTAATGGAACTGGCTCCGCTGAGCTCTGCCCTAGGATTGCCTACTTGCAAAACTAATCTTCAATCATGTACAGAATAAAATCGAACAGCCAACACCCATCCTCCCGAAATCAAGGATGAAGCGGTAAGAAAGTCAAAAGCAAAACGTGCCATATCCCGACTATCTTTGATTTGGGAAAGGGAGGGGCAGGGGGTCTGAATTTTCTATCTATTTTGTCCAAGATGGTTTATACAAAATCTTTGTTGGGATTCTGAGTTTCACTGTTTGAACTCATGACGATTGTGCATTTACAGGACTCATTCTTCAGTGTTTATGGTATTTACAACTGGTACGCTGCCCACCAAGATGATCTGATACCCGTTGCTGGCCAAGGACACTGGAATGACCCAGACATGGTCAGTGGAGTCTCACTGCAGCGCACACTTCCTCTCTGACCCAGAGTCGGCAAACGCCGAGTCTCGTCCCCCAAACCTTCGTTTCCTTTGTCCACTAGAACTCGATGGCAACCGTTTCCAGTGGAAACCCAAAGGAATTCTAGCCTCTGGAAACGCGAGACTGGTACCCGCAAGCTCTGACTTTTTGAAGACGGGAATGATGTGCATACATACCTCACCTCCTTCTTTCTCTTACTCGAAATCCGCTGTACATTTGATAAGTCATCTTGACAAATGTTTGACGCCCCCTCCACACGTATCCGGATATTTTTGAAAACGGAGATTTTTTCTTAGTTTTCGAAAAAAATGTGTATACACTTGGCGTATTCGAATAGTTTTCGGCTGTCCACACGAAAACGGTAAAACGATTGAAATAAGACTTCCTCCATTTTCGTTCGTCCACACAAACACGATAAGCCGGCATTTTCAATAATTTCCACTCTAGTGGTCGTTTTTGAAAAGATTGACAAGATTCGTTTTCGGTGACCGTTTCAACTTAATAAATGTACGACAGGAGAGATGACAAACTTGCATCAATATTTCGAAAATCAAACAAAATTCACACTCTCGATCCCCGAAGTGTCAACAAAAATAGGACATAACCCGCAGCGAATAACTCCCGAACAAGGCCTCTGTCAAGGCCTTTTTACGGACCGGTGAATTTTTAGATACATCTTGAAGTAGTTTTTCCCGCGAAAACAGAAGCACCGGTCCGTCTATGAGCGCTTCTAAAGTATAAAATTATGAATAAGGAAAACTAAACCTCGTCGAATGTTCGAAAATACCATTTTTAGGTCAGCAGGTTTTGCTGTCTGGTTCTTGGTACTTAAAAGATATTCTTAATTTGCGCCAAAATCGCCTTAAAGAGGGTCTCATACAATAACATACGGTTATTTATATAAATAGACGTACTTTTCGAATAAATAGTTCCCGGACAAAATTTCTGTGCTGGCTGAATAAAGAAACGTTGAAAATTTCTTTCAGTTGATCATTGGCAACTTCGGACTCAGTTTTGAGCAGTCCAAACTCCAGTTTGCCCTCTGGGCAATAATGGCGTCTGTAAGTATCCATGGGTATTTTTTTCTCTTTTTTGTTACATAAACGATGGTCTGTTTCAGTACTTAATCTGCTGCTTTTCTCCCGTATGAGCTTTAGACTGTATACATTCTTATCTCTTGCTTTAGTAAGAAGAAAGTGCACACATGTCATTTCTCAATCTGAATAAGAGGAAAAACTTAATATCCAAGTATTTTTAGACCTCCATTTCTAAAAACACTGTAAAACATTACCACATGGATTTGATGTTCCACTGACAAGGTTTACAAGAGCAGCTTGGGTGTTTTCCAGAGACACGACAGCATTTTAATTACAATAAACTATTATCCCCATCAACAGCCTTTACTGATGTCTAACGACCTGCGTGACATCGACTCAAGGTCCAGAGAAATTCTTCTAAACACGTAAGTCAACAAATGTAAGCATCTTTGTTCATAAAAACTGGCTGGTTATCGTCATCATAACGGCTATCTGCTCCCCTCCACATCATCATCATCATCATCGTAATCGTCGACGTCGTTGTCGTATCCTGTAAATACTGCCGACTCTACTCGCTCCTCGCCGCTAGAGACGTCGTCTCTCCCGAGAATCGTCGTCGATTGTTGTGGTCATCGTCTCCTCTATCGATAGGGAGCTTAGGTACCAACGACGACGACGGCAGAAAAATGTGACTAAAAAATATCGTGTCTCGCTAAATTTGTCAAAAGTAGGCGAATTTTCTGGAAGTTGAAGACTTACGGATTGTATACAAGTTCAAATCATCGTCATCACCCGTCACATTGCGAAACGATAACATACGCAGGGAGCCAGTTCAAACATACGATCTCGATCATATCCTATTTCAAAATACCTGTGATCGGGTTCGCATAAAAATCTACAATTTTGTGTAACGTATTATCAAGATTAACTGTGCGCTATGTAAGGGCGGTTCAAGAAGTAATTAAGTAAGTAATTTCTTTTTACACAGAGAGGTCATCGCTGTGAACCAAGACAGACTAGGAAAGCAAGGGAAGCGAGTAGTACAGGTACCAAGACATTATTTTTCAATGAGCCATTTTTCACTAAGCCACTTAACCAAGTTTAAGGTCATCATCACGTGGTATTCAACTTGGGACAAGTGCGTTTAAAATTCGTTTTTACATTGCATCGTCTATGTCCAGTAGGCCTGTGAAGAAGTCATATTAATTAAATCTTAAGATCCTCTCGTCTAGGATATATTCGATCTTACTGGGTGTGACACACCCAGTGTAACGTTACGTGTTCCGACACTTCCAGGGGAAACAAGTCTTTTCGTATCTAGGCTACTAGTGATAGTTCACGTTCACGGCAAATTGCAGATTTGACCACGTGACTATATTCCAGCCTTTTATACGCCACTTCCACATTTCCCATAATGCACCCTATTTGCCCCACAAAATTTTGCCTAACCTTTGGTGTTCATTTTTTCTGGGTATTACAGCCGTCCCAAGAGGGAAATGTGTCAAATGTGGAAGGGGCGTATTACGCTTTTCCTTTACAACCATGACAAACATGAGAATAGACTGCATTTTTTAAAATCGTTGTCGGATATATTAGCAATAACTGTACAGTGATCTCTGCTCGTTTGCGTAGAAATGACGATTAACATCTCTTATTCTATGCGATAAAAATCATGTTTCTTGTCACTGTGATGTCTGTTCGTGTATTTCTTTATCCTGGCGATAGAACCTACTGTCCTTTACTGAGGTATGGGCTCGTCCACTGTCGGAATGCGGAAGTGTAGCCGTGGTACTCCTTAGCATACGTTCGGACCTTCCTGTGGATGTGGAAGCTTCATTTTGTGATGTATGTATACGTTTCTTATACAGCTCCCTTTGCTTGGTTTTTACTTTATAGTACCCCTCCAAAACAGAATAAAACGGCTAATCTCTAAAAGCAATCTGTTGCTACTTCGGTATGAAAGTGAGATTACTAATTCACGGCTGGTTTGCACGAGACGTCGCGGCGGCCGTGCAAGTGGTCAAGAACAACACCAATATGGCAGCCGTTTCATTGTTTTGGGAGACCAATATGGTGCACGTGACGTCATGGGAAACCAACATGGACCCCTTGTCTCGTGGTGACTAAACAAGGATAGTCTAAAAGGCCCTCTTTAAACGTACTTTTATCCTTACCCAAAACAAAGGTTAGCTGATATTACCTTTAGCAGTTTTTTTATCAGGCTCCTCTTTGTTTCCAGGAGATCACCAGGAATGATTGCAGTGTAGCCTCGGATGACCTTATTTTTGGTTGCTTTCATAGGTGGGAATTACAACAGAACGAGCTTACGCGCGCGACCTGTTTGCGCACAAAGAATTAGGAATTTACAACGAATCGTTCACAGCCAGGGTGAACCCCAGTGGAGTAGTGATGGTCAAGCTGATTCCAATATGTGATGAAGGAAAGACAGATAAAAAGACCAATAAAATGGCTGATAGTAAGACAGATGAAAAGGAAATTGAAAAGACTGACAAAAACAAGGCACTGAAGACCGATGAAACAGAGGATCACAAACGTTGCCAGTGCGTAAAGCTAAACTGACCGACAAGGAAACTTAACTAAAAAGATTTTACACAAAGTTGTTGAAACGCTTTGTTGAACAAAATTTCTGAATAAACTTAAGTATAGCAAGAGTTGGATTCTCTTGGGGAGAAGCTCTCTTAACGGAGAGTCTCTTGTAAGCGAAGGGCAGCTCTTCATACAGCCGCCTTCACAAAACCCCGTTTTACTCAACTCACATACAAACTCTGTATTTTTACATTCCCGTAAGCGGCCAGCTCCAGTTACGGGCTTCCCGAGGGTGTCCGTTTACGAGAGCTTCCACTGTACAACGCTAAATTTCTAACTTATCTATACAACAATATATAGGTAGTATTTTATACATGGCTGAACAAGGTGAAGCGAATCCTGAGCTCTAATGGACCCATATTACCCTCTCGGGATTTCCGTGCTGTTTAATATTCCAACCTAGCCTCCTCCGCAGGCTTCACCGTCCAGTTTTAGAGAACAAGTAGGAGAATGGGGAGAGAACGGGGAGTTAAAGTGACTCCTCCTCATTTTTTTCTCCTTTTCGTGTTCAGTACTGATCCGTTACAATTGGACCCTGGGCAACTGGAGTTGCCTGCGGAGGAGGCTAAGTCCAGCATATGGCCATAATAAATCCCTTGATGACCAAGCTTACTAAGCTTGTTCGGTCAAGATATATGGCAGGATGTTGCCATATACACGTTGTCCTTTTTTTGCTTTTTGATTGACCTGGACTTCCTTTCTAAAAACGTAAAAAAAAAAAATCGCGAATATTCAGGCATCTTGACCTCCCTTCCTTTTAGTCAATAACGCTATATGCCGGCACCCAGCCAGAGGCCCGGGGTGCAGTGGAGCAAACATCACGGTGAGAAAATCTTTTGCATAAACATAAAACTATGAAATTTAAGGTGGTGGGAGAACGAAACGCTACAAAGTATATCCAAATCAGCTGAACAGACTCAAAAGAGTAAAAAAATTGCGTCGCTGCGAATCACAGCCCATTTTTTATTTTCTGAGGCTTCCTATGAACAGAATGGTGCGAACTGGGGCGAACCATTTGAATTTTTCTTTGTTTCTTTGGCTCGAGAGGGAAAAAAAATAACAGCTTGTTGAATGAATGTATCAGGCCTGCCTCGTACCCAGACGTCTCTCTTTTGATGAAAATGTGCGCGCAAAGGAAGGCGGGAAGGAGACAACGGCCCGCTCCCTGTACCCTTCCCATGGTCCCTTGCGGTTCATCACCAGTCACTCCGCGCGTTTCGCGCTCGCCTCTGCCATGCGAAAAACGAAGCGCCTGAGGAGGCGTTAACCGCCTCCTAATTTACATAATGTAACGTCTGCTTGACCTGTCATGTTATTAGCCAATAAGCGTTTACCATACGGGAATCATATTTTTAATTTAACGTCTCCTGAAATAAATTTTAGGGAAAAGAAAATTTTTAAGCACGTCCATGTTCAGATGGTGCTTCCTAAAAAAAAAATTTAAATGTGTTGTTTTTGTGATGAAATACTGCTAGCTGGAGCTGCCGTACCTTTATTTAACAGCTACAAATAATAAAGAATTTACAGGTTAAAGCTCGTTGTATGACTTCGTTCTGTGCCGAAAGCAGTGAAAAAAACAAATTTGGCTGAAGCACCATATTTTACGAACTGAAAGGTGTTGTGAAAGCGAAGATCGCTCAGAATAATTCGCAGGTTTCTGAAGGAGGAATTACAGTCAATCAAGGTCAAGATTCCATTCACGAATTGATTATTTGAAAAGTGAACCCGTTTGTCGCTTCTCTAACTTGTAGCCGGTATCAAATTGCATTCAAATGATCGGTGAATTTTTGACTGCAACTTTTTTGTTTACGATGAGATGGAAAATATGAAATTTCTATTTAGGCATTCTTCAAATTCAAGAAAACTGAGCCGGCAGAAATTTTATAACAAACTCGCGTGTGAATTCACTGCTCATTACGCAAGCAAAAATGCAGACTGAAATCACAACTAACTAGTCTCACAACTAACGGATGGCAACCTGAGATCAGGCCCAATTTGAGCGGTTCTCATACATTCTCTCTAACGGCTACCGCTGACTGATTGGGCCTCTCTTTTCGTTTCGTCTTGCCCGCCGGAATGTAATTCTCAAAGCGAAACGAAAATAGAGCCTGATCTCAGGTTAAACGGATGGCGGCATTTTGGCCAATTGGAACAGCGCAAATCATCCGTATTGTTTCCTATCCAATTAGAAAAAAGTCCAGATTCTGGCTTTTTTACATGTGATCCGACAAATAAATTTATCATGCCCTCTTCCCGTGAGAGACATTAAGGGATAATAGGGGGAGGGCATGATCTCAGGCTACGTAGGTTTCCCCATGTAAATGAGCCTGTGTACAGAGTCCCCTTCTCTCAGTAAAAATCGGCGAAGGGGCGTCTCCGATTTTTACTGAGGGGAGGGGAGTCTATACACAGGTTAATGAAAATGGGAAGTACCCCGGCCAGGTTTTTGACCCATTTGGTCCGTGGGTAATTATAGATTTTAGCAGCTGGGATCTGAAATAGAATGAGCATTTTCTGTTCCGACCATTCATTGCTTGCGAATAGTGTTTCCAGTCAGAATAGCGTCAGGATAAATTTCCAAAGGGTTGGGGCTAGGTAGGTGTTTTAGGAACCGTGCCAAGCAACCCAGCCCTAAATTTTCTGGGAGTACCCCCCCCCCCCCCCCGAATGTTGCGGCTATCGACTAACTATCAACTGTACGGGCAAGTTGGTGTACTGAAGCGAAAAGGGGAGTATAGGCGTTTACGATGCGTTTCTTCAAAGAAGAAAAAGATTATCCATGTTTTACAATTCTTGCAAAAATTATTTTTCATTCAACACGGCTCTATGAAAATCTTAGCGTCACAACACTTTGCGATCAAGTAACTTACTGTAACTTGAGAATGAGATTTGAGGGCCAATTTTAGCAGTTCACTCTCCCGGCACGATTAAAGCTCACGCGGTCTAATGCGGGTCGTATGATCGACAAAGAAAAACGGACAAGGCCATAATGGAGAAGTGTTTCTTCTTTGTAGTTGTATTTGCCTTTCTGATTCATGGATTTGTCGACGACGGAGTGGTTTTTGGGTTGGACAATGGCTTAGCTCTTACACCGCCAAGTAAGTCTTAATTTTGCTTCAGTGGTGCACGTAGCTGGCAATTTGATTGATCTTCAGCTAACAGAAGGAGGAAGTGGCGGTCGGGAAATGTCCATTTTAATTTTTCCATTTTCTCTTAATCGAACAGTGGGCTGGATGGACTGGGAAAGGTTCAGATGCAACATAAATTGCATTAAATATCCCAACGACTGCATAAGGTGAGCAGTGCGTTATAGATATACCTTCATCAAATCTATTTTAGATGTGTCATTCCACAAGTTGCAAGTAACTCAGAGGCTTATTACAACAGTTAGTAATCAGCAGAGGTTCACTCACACATACACGTACATTGTCGACATTGGTTTTTCCGGGAGGAGGGGGTTGACCCTCACAACCTGCCCGGGACACCCGGGGGTTAGAGGGGATTCGTTGAGTTTGGAGAAATAATTTTCTCCGTGGGGTAGGGGCAGTCTTCGGTGTATTCCATGTTTTGTCCAAAAATTTCTTGCTTGAATAGCACTCACCACATTTTTTTTTTTCTTTTTGACATGGACAAATTAGGGTAAAACCATTGACTGCACTGGAAAGAGCAGCTTTAAATTAGTAAACTTGCCAAGTTTGAGGGTGATTTGTTGATAATTTTTGTTGTAATTTTACAGACATTTGTATGGTGAGGTGGGGGGGGGGGGGGGGAGGGCACAAACTTGCCTCCCACCATACAAATGTCTGTAAATTTTTGCCACTTTGTGGAGCTATATCTCCACTTGCGTAAAGGAGCTGTGTCACAAAATTCAGCCAAATTAGGAAATTACAAAATGCCCATTAAATTAAGAGAAACATAAAAATAATTACTGATTAAAAATTTAAAGGAAGTTTAAAATAACATAACAGAAACAACAGATTCCACGGATGGGCAAAACTGAAGAATATTGAAACAGATTGAAATTAGGATTTTTGAAAACTGTTCAGCCTAATAGTTTTTCAAAGTTGATCCCCGCTGCTTGCAACTTTAAAAATAATGCTCAGGAGACATATTTGTTTGTCTCGGATCTCTGATTTTGTCATATACCTATCATTTCTTTGCTTACTTTAATTTCCATAGCAACTGAGGGCAAGTAATTGGCAAAATTAAACAAAATGAACTGGACTGCCGTGACACAGCCCCTTTAAGACATATCACTTTCAAACTTAGCAGGTTTTTTCTTTCCAGTGGTGTCGACGGATTTTCCCAAACTGGCCCATGTCAAAAGTTGAAAAAACCATGGAAGGGTCTCTTTGTTCTTAGTATTTAAACATTTGCTCACCAGCGTAATGGCACCAAACCCATATGTATGCGACAAATGAATTAGAAAACAATAGGTGAAAGGAAAACATAATCAATATGTCTGCAATATGTCTGCTCTTAAATAGAGTCCCATGCCTACGGCCTGGTACCACAAATGATTTCCCTACAGGGAGCTTCTAGCTGATAAATAACTTACATATATTCTGGGGTGTCTGCCCCCAGGGAGAGGGATTTAGTCTAATTGGTTCATGTAGTCTTTTGTTTCACCTTAGCTAAAAACAAATCTTAGGGTGTCCTGCTGGTGGTCAACCCTTGGGAAAGCCAATAATGAGTGCAAAATGGGTTTGAAATTTACACAGAAATTGATAAATTGCTCTGATTTTAATCATTACAGTGAACGCTTGATTAAACAACAGGCAGACCGGCTTGCTGAGGATGGCTATAAAGATGCTGGGTATGAGTATGTCAGCATTGATGTGAGTGTTGCAATATTTTATTATTAACTAAGCTAAGAAAGATGATGGGGGGATGGGGTATGATGCAGGAACTACAGCCAGGAGGTTATAAGAGGACAGGAATTCTAAAGGACATGGAATATCAGGCATGTGCCTAAATCATACCATCCAAATTAAAAAGAAGAGCCAAAGAGTACTAGGAACAATTGATCAGAGCTGGGTCTGAGAAATTTTTGAATGTCAACAAATTTGATTCTGAGTGTATGAGGTTTAATATATGCCATCATGGCAATTATTGTCAGTAATAATGATTTAAATAAATAAATGTAGTAAAATAATGCCATTTAAGGCAAGAATTCAATTGATTTTTCATTAAAACTTGTAATAAATTAAAAAGAAGTAGTTAGTGTACAGTTTACAAATGGGTAATTAATAAATGAATTTAAAGTTTACATGATTTCATTTTGTATAAGGAAAAGGACCTTCCTGCATGTGGGCAGAACACACACACATGCACACATGATTTGAATTATAAAGTAAAACAAACTTTTAAGTGTGCAGTCTTCCAATTCTTATAAATATATAAATTGATTAATAATAATTCATAATATATTTAATTAATGGCTATGGCAGTGATTTTGTTACAAATAGTTATGGTGAGTCTTGGGACTCATCTTGTTAACAAATCAAGATCGAGTCCCACTACAGAACCATTGAGTCCCATTTCAAAAAATAACAAGTCCTAAAGTGAAAATGCTTGGCCCAAGAAATGTGTGTGGTTAAACATTAAGACACAAGAAAAGCCAAAGAAATCACATGAACAGGATATTCTACAAAAACATTCTCAGATCGATTGATCTATCAATATTTGCATCCTACGAAATGCAATGCCATGAACTTTTGTGTGTCTTTGGGGATTGTTATGCATCAGGGACGCAGGACGCAGAGGTAAAAAAAATTACTGCTATGATTGACGTTTTTTAGGACTGTTGGTCAAACGAGAAACGAGACCCTTCTGGGAGTCTTCAGCCAAACAGTACAAGATTCCCCAATGGAATGAAGGCCCTTGCAGACTATGTGAGATGTTTAATATATAGTACATTTATTAATTTTGTGTATATGGTTAAGGGAATTCCCTTCAAGAGGATGTACTGTCCAGATTTTTTTCAAACTTTGCACAAATGTCAGCCATATATAGGACATTCAGAAACTACAATGAAAAGATCGGGTCACCATGCTTGTTTTTACCCTGTGTGCCAGTATACATATATAGGTGAAGTTGCAATGTTATATGTGCACCAAGACAGTGATGTACAGTGCAAAACAAGGGAATTACCTTAAGTAATTTTCTACCTTTTGACTGCAGGTGTACTGTGGGTTTATCATTAGTTAGGGGAATGAGGCAGTGGTACGTATTCGAGAAGGTTTTGGGTGGCTGTGTCTTGCAAAGGTCTCTAAATTTGCAATCCATTTTAAAGGATTTGCATTGAAGGCAAAGCTTCATGTATTTTAAGAGTTACGGTAGATAATGCAAAAGGCATACATGGGCCAAGGAGGTGCAAAGATGGCTGTAGTGTTATCCCTGATTTGAATTGTTAATATATTAGCACCTAGAAGTTTTGCAACTCTTCCATGGAGGGGATGTTGGTCCATTGCAGGGTTCTCCCCTGAGCAGTTGGTTTCCAGTATCCATTTTTAAATAAGAATTTAAAATACACCTGGGTGGAGAAAGATAAGGTGGAGCAACGATTTTTGTCTCAGGAAACAGTGACTTCATAACTTCTATTCCCAGCTGAATACTATGAATTTTAATTTGTGTCTACAAAAACTGGTATTATGCCCTGTTCTAGATGTCTCAGATGGTGTATCCTGTCTAGATCAAAATCCCCACAGAGGTCAGCAGGCCATATCCCTGTATATAGGCACAGTGAGGGAGAACCCTCCAGCGATTTTTGAAATTTCAACAGGCCACAGAAAAAAGAATGTTTAACCAAATCAACTTATTTTTTCACAGAACTAAATTGACATGGATATTTCAACTAAGCGAATAAAAAATTGGGGGTTAGGTAGGCACTTTTAACCGCAGCAGTGTTAGCTCAGTCGGTAGAGCGTGTTGACTGCAGAGCGGGAGGTCGCGGGTTCGATTCCTGGGGCCGGACCAATACTCAGGGTCTTAAAATAACCGAGAAATGAAGGTACTCCCTTTGCACTGCAACAGACTAGACCTTCGCTTGGCTCGGATGACCACGTAAAATGGCGGTCCCGTCTCCAGTTGGAGATGTAAAATATAGTGTCCCCAATTAGTACTTTCGTGCCAAATACATTGACACTCAAATAAAGTGCTTTTTTTTTTTTTTTTTTTTTTTTTAAGTGCAGTGAAGGTGTTGGCAAAATCAAATAAATTATTACCCCTGAGAACATAAATTTCTTTAGCAAGAACGTTTTGTACTTTATTTTCATATTCATTGTCTGTAAATCACAACAATTTGATCTTTCAAATCAAAAATATATTTTTATTTAAGAGTTGCGGCATCCTTAGGTTTTGTGATTTTACTAATCGTTTTACTGACTTGTGATACACAGTTGCATGGCAAAGGACTGAAACTTGGATTGTATGCCGGTATGTGTAAACTTATCAAAATGTTAATAAGAAAGCTGAATCAAGAACTTATCACTAGTCATCTCCCCAGCTTTCCTAGAAATTGTCCTCTGGGGATTTAAACCAGGCGTCATCTGGCATGGTGGCCTTGTCCAATTCTGTGATTTTGAAAAGCAGAATCTCGCCAGTATTTTGAGAGTTAGAATCACGCCAGCTAAATAGCTTTTAGTTATATTTAACTTAATTATCTTTTTATTTGTGGATCAGATTATGGTTTTCTGACATGTGCTGGTTATCCAGGAAGTATTGATCACATTGAACAGGATGCAAAGGTAAAACATTGAATTTAAAATATATTTTAAAACAAACTTTTGCCGCCTTCAAATATTACTGTATGTTACTTGTTTATTACCTCAGATAGTTTACTCAGGGGCAGGATTGTTGGGACTTAAAAAACTAGAGGAAGGAGGGTAATGGTAATCTTCAGAAGAAAGATTCAATTATTGAGTATGCTTTTTATGTAATTGAGCCAAAAATAAAACCTGTGTGTAGAAATCCATATTAAGTTGAAGAAGAAAAAGCTGACATTTTGCCTTTTTATTGATAACACAGACCTTTGCCAGCTGGGAAATTGACTACCTCAAAGTTGATGGCTGCTTTTCTGACCCATCTACGTTTGATGTCGGTTACCCCAAGTTCACAGAGGCTCTAAATGCAACTGGACGGCCAATCCTACTAAGTTGTGAATGGCCAGATTACCAGCAAAAAATTGGCATCAAGGTGTGTAATCAAACAGTCAGATGGGTAAAGTAGAGCTAGTTGGGAGCATGACATCCAACAAAATTAATTAATTTCTTTAAAATGCTTTTTCAGAAGGTGTTAATAATTAACTAGAATTCGAACATCTTCTCTATTAGTATATTTTTTGTAAACTTCATCTGCATGTAACAAAAGTCCTTTCAATGCTTTACAAGTATTTGGGAGACAGCCCCCTGTGATAAATCAATAATGGTCCTGCTTTTTAAGGGACTTGGCTTGCTCCTTCTTTTTTCAGGGATTTACCAACATCCACCATCAAATAGATAATAATTATATGTATTGGGCTGTTGCCTTTTATATCGGCCCCCCCCTCCCCCCCCTGCTGTTGAACTATAACTTACCCCAGGAGAATTCCATGGTTCCTCAACCGGGGGGGGGGGGGATGGTGGTGCGGATATTAAGTTAGTGCAATAGCCTATTCTGTTAATCAGCCTCTCACCACACTTCTTTCAGTGGGAATTTAAGTTTAATATTATTACTTTTGTTTGCTTCATTTATGTTTTCTGATCCCTTCCTCTCCCTAACAATTTGATTTCCTCAGTGGACCTAAAAGTATGTTTTATCACCAACAACTGGACATTCAATTATTTGTCATCTTCTGGAAATTTTAAAAGATAAAAACTTTTTAGTAATTATGATTATAGTTTGCAGCGTGGCTGAGTGGTCAGTGTGTTGGACTCACAATCTGGTGGTCCCGCTCTGGTCACTTGCTCAGCTGGATTTCAAATCCTTGGCCACTCTTGTAAATAGCCAAATTGGTTGCCTCTGGCCAGTTGGGGTTTTTAATCTTGTTACGCTTAATTAATTATATTTGAATTATTTGTTTCTAATTATTTGAGTGGAATGCCTGTAAACTAGCTGGATAAGCTAAGGATGATTTCCACTATAAACAAACCTTAATGACCTTCTTTTTTAAACTTTTAATATTATTATTCAGTTGGACAAAACCTTCTGGTTTAACACCTGTATTTAACATCTGTAAAATATAGTTTGTTTTAATTTAGCTTATATAAGAGTTCTCTCTCATTACAGCCTGACTATGCTGCTATAGCGAGAAACTGTAACACCTGGAGAAATTATCATGATGTTCAGGTTGGGTTTTAATATTTTATCATTTAATGTTTTTGGTTTGCTGAATTTGGTTTTCAATGCCGTATATAGTGATTGCCAGAATGGGACAGTTTAATAATGAGAAACACATGATTAATGACACATTGTGGGTTAAGTGCAAACGGAAAGGTCTCCAGATTAAAGTTCTTCAGAGGTTGGCCTTCTTTGTACTTATGACACTTTGCTGTTGGCAGTCTAAGAACATTAATTTTCATTTGCTCATGTTTAAGTTTTGATACAAAGCAAGATGAAAAAACCCTGAATACCAACTTGACATAAATAGTATATGTACATACTGACATTAATTTTTGAAATTGCAGGACCAATGGTCAAGTGTCTTAAGCATTGTTGATCACTTTGCTGAAAAGCAAGACACTTTTACAGCAGCAGCAGGACCTGGCCACTGGAATGATCCAGATATGGTGAGAATACTGTGTACAGTAATGTTGAGGAAGGGGCGGGGGAGAGGAGGGTCAAAAGTTACAATGGAGGTGAAAAGTCTCACTTAAGGTCACTTAACTAAGAGGACTTGCCACTTCTCCTCTTCGGCCCCAAAATAATGTTGAATTTTCAGGAAGATGGGCACAGATGAGTTTGAAAAACTGGGGGGTTTTTGGCTTTGGTGCATCACATGCCTAAACATGGTCAAGATGAAAAGAGTTGATATTGGTTAGGCAAGTTACCTTATCCACCTAGGGTCCCTGTGACTTCTATGTTAACTGTCACCATATATACTGGTGCTTATCATGATGCAATGATTCACACTGTATTTGCTATATAAAATGTGTGATAGAGCATGCAAGTTTGACTTTTGCTAGCATGTTAAGCTGTCAGTGGGAGAATCACATTTTTAAATATTATTATATTTCTTCTCTCCATACAGCTTATAGTTGGTGATTTTGGGCTGAATTTTGAACAGTCAAAAGCACAATTTGGTCTTTGGTCAATTCTAGCTGCAGTAAGTTTTAAGGATGTGTGAGCATTTCATTTTCAGTCAAAATGAGTTTGTTTGATATAATTCATCAAGGAGGAAAGTTTTCTATATAAGTATTTCCTAACATGGCTCTCTAGAGAGTTTTCAGAATAATAAAATATTTCAATGTCACTGCTGTTGATTTCTACTCATTACTTTTTTCTTTTACTGTGCGATGATATCAGTGACAGTTTAAAGCGCAATATCTGCACAGAAATGTTTCATGGCTGTATAATCATAAACTAAAATATAATTTTACAATTATTATAATAATAATATTATTTTATGCAAATATTTTGAAAGTAATTTTTAGGAATAATAATTTGGCTTTAAATTTTTTACTTTCTTTATAAGCTGGGAACAGTAGAATAATTTGTGCCACCATATCATCTTGTTTTTATTTTCAGCCTCTTGTTATGTCCAATGATTTAAGGAATATTTCAGCAGAGGCCAAAGATATTCTTCTCAACAGGTGAAAGTATTTTAATTAACTAAACATGAAACAATGATGAGCAGTTTTGAAAATCTGAAAATGTACTGGCAGTTGTCTCCATTCACAAATGCACTGTTTCCGTTTGTTTCAAGCAATAATCTGGGAGTACTTACAGATCTCATGGAGAAGGAACATAAATTTGAATTCAATTTTCACTATTAATTCCCCTTTCCTTTCAGAGAAGTAATTGCTGTTGATCAAGACAAGCTTGGAAAAATGGGTCGGAGAGTGGTGTGTATGATTCTCCCATTAGTTATTTGTTTATAGCATGAAAAATAACGTAACGCAGAATTGCTTAACTCTCCCTTTTGTCTCCTTAGATGAAACAAAACACTTCGGAAGTGTGGTCACGACCTCTTTCAGATGGCAGTGTCGCCGTATTGTTATTCAATCGCAAATCTGATGCAGCTATTATAGAAGCAGATTTTAAACTGGTATGTATCAACTGTTGATGATGGAGATGGCGATACTTGATGATAATAATAATGGTGGTGATAAGTCTGATATTGATGATAATGTCAAATGTTGCAAAGGACAAGGCAAATGATAATCGAGACTAGCCCACAAGTAGACTTTTTGACCCACGAAGTCAAAAATTGAGCAAAGATCAAAAGATGTGTCTAGTTTATTTGTCTTGCCTACGTACATTGATTCAAATTTAGTATGCAATATATTGTGGGGCAAAAATGTTTCAGAGTCTCAGTTATCCATGACTGGCAAGTTCAGCTGGCAAGTGCAACACCAAATTTGAAAGAAGCCTAGTGAGTCTTTTGTATACAGAGTGTCCTAAACTCATCAGGCGAGAAATTTCAGTTTCCCTCCTGACTGACCACCCGTTAAAACAGACTTTTAGGAAGTCTAATGATGATGATGATGGTTAAGTACGTAGTAATGGCGATTGAGAATGATGATGAGTGTTAGTGTCAGTGGCAGTGATGGTTGTTTGGACAGAGCAGAATCGAAGTGTACCATTTTTTTGACTGCCTGTTTCATTCAAATCGAATCAGAATCAGATTAAAGTCAGCTAAGGAGAAGGCATCATTCACATAAAATATCACTTGAGATTTCAAGAAACAGAACAGTCATATTCCTACAAGCCAATGTTTCATCACTCTCAGGTCTAAGCTGCAAAAAAATTCAAAACCATACCCATTGTTCTCAAATCCCCTTTCTTTTTTGGTTTTGCAGATCGGAATTACATCAAGCACAGCCAAGGCTAGAGACCTGTTTGCTCATAAAGACCTGGGAAAGTTTACGAAGTTCTTTAGTTCCAAAGTTAACTCAACAGGGGTGGTGATGGTTAAATTGACTCCAGTTGAAGATGTTTTTTACGGAGAGCTGAGATTCATTTGAAATAACAGGCTTTGTTTGTCGCTTTTACAGGTTTTTTAAACTTGTGGATGAAACCTTAAAACTGTGACCACTCTTAAACAAGCAATGGAGCAGTATTTTTCTTTACTTGTCTAGTTTATAATAGCTGTAGCTCTATTTGTTTTAAAACAATAAATTAAGACTGATCAATTCAACAGATATGGCTATTTTACTAACTTTTGGGTCTGTGGATGACATCCTAAACAAAGTTTTAATAATATAGTGTCAAACATTCAAATGATGGCTTTGGAGTAGAAATTGATGATGATCCTGCTGATAAAATTTAATTTTATGTTGTCACTTACTAAAAGAAAGTTTACAGTATTGTTATAGCAAAACAGAAAGAGGGGGAAAGTATTGTATTTTTGTGTGAAAATCGAAGTAGCAGCTAACACACTCTATTTTTCTTGGCACATTGACTAAGACATGCACATCTACTTCTGTAATACCTATTTCAATTAAGGTTGCTCCTGTGAACCATGTTTCATAGCTTATGGTAAGCCCTTTTGTAGCGGGAAGTTTAATCTTGTTCACGTTCATTGAAATAATGGAGACCATTTGTAAAAAGGCGTTCAAGAGAGCTTTCAAGTCCAATGGCTGCTGTTTAAATTCTTACGCATGAGCGAGCTGAAAATTTTCATTTTTAAAATCTCATAGCAAAAAATTACTTATTACTAATTATTTCTTTTAACAACATTAAATGAACAGGCCCGCCTGATTAAGCTGCGTTTTTGCATGGGCCAGAATGCTGTTTATTTCAATAAATCAAATCAACGCTATTCTTTTTTTTTACTCAGTTTCAAAAAAAGTGTCTTTAAAAAAATAGATAAACACGTAATGTTAAGTTAGTTATTGATGTTCAACAAACGCCTTGAATTTTATTTGATTTTTTTTAACTTCATCCAAAATTCCCAAGTGCACGGAGCCAAGGAAACCCGTTGAAAATTTGCAGCATTTGCATATTACCACAGAGAAAAACCTAACCTCAAATCACTGTCTTAAATTAAAAAGCCTAGGATTCAGTGTTTTGAAGTACATTGTCTTAACGTTCTGCTGACATAGCATAGAAGCGTCAGCAGACGGTTTGCTTTCTAGGTTTCCAGGCTCGTTGCGGGTACATAATTTACTAGACTTGCTACAATAATGCACCGCAGGCTATGAAACATGGATCATGCATCATTCTTCTCTGAAGCAACCTTAATTGAAATAGGTGTCTACACTTTAAAAGCTGTTTGTGTACATTTATTATACATGAAAAAATGTCTCGATTGTGATTGGCTAAGAGAAATGCAGTTTTTTGGTAACATGGCGCAGAAAAAAGGTATTTTAGTGCAGAAAACAATAACAAACGTGATATTCTGATTGGTTAATAAACAAAGGAACTCACTGAGGGCCATTCAAATGCGCCATCTTAATGGCGCAAAATTTGGATCCGCTCTAGACCAGCTTCGAGCAAAAATCGCAATGTAATGGCTGGTGTTTGTAGCCTGAAATTCATCCGATTGCTTCGAGTCGTTTTCTCCTCTCAACTGAGGGCGTAATATCGACTCGAAGTAATCGGATGAAATTCAGGCTATGGTGTTTGTAGCACATGCATTTGCTTTTGTCACCGAAACAACTATAGAGGGGCTGAAAAACAGCTCTAAAAACGAAAACACTGCGAAAAGCACTGGTTTTTGGCTCTCTGTTTGGAGAAAGTGGCGCGTAGAGAAGGAAATTACTGATAAAATAGAAAATTATGAGCCGGTTGAGCTTAACACTTTGCTCGAACATTTCTACGCCGAAGTAAATAATAAAAAAGGCGAAGATTATGAACCAGAAAGCCTTAAAGTAATGATGGCATCGCTTGATAGACACTTAATGAGGGGTCATCACGATTACAAAGATTAATTCAGCGAGAGCCAGAAAATGCCAAAGACAGGCACGCTGTGGCATTAACAGAGGAAAATGGACGTATTGTACATGTCGGACAGGCAGGTACAAAAGTCGGACCGGATCAACTCGGACCGCCAGTCCGGGTCGGATCAACTCGGATCGACTTGGACCAACTCGGATCGAATAAAAATATAAAAATAAAATAAAATTGGACTCGGATCAACTCGGATTATAAAAAGAAAAGTAAAATCAGTCGGTATCACTTAACTTTCACCCGCCATTTTGTTTTTTTCTCTTTTAATGATACACTAGTGAGCAGCACACATACACTTCCAGTGAACATTTTCAACTTGGAAGGAGGAGAAATCATGCTCGCCCGGGACAACGAAAATTTTCGCACCCTGGGAGAGAATTGAACTCACGACCCTCCGAATACTACATGTTTATCGGACGTTCCAACCACTGAACCGGAGGGTCGCGAGTTCGATTCTTGCTCGGGGCATGGAAATTTCCTTTGTCCGGCCGGGCGAGCATGGTTTCTCCTCCTTCCAAGTTGAAAATGTTCACTGGAAGTGTATGTGTGCTGCTCACTAGTGTATCATTAAAATTAAGTTTCAGAAGTCCTGCAGAAAAAAAAACAAACAGGAACAAACAAACAAACACTCTTCGGTAACTATCTAAATGCGATCAACAGACCAGGCTTTTGATTCTTTTCCCATAAATAATTCAGTACACTTATTAATCAAAAATTATGCGCATAACTTATGATCACTCACCTCAACTTCTTTGCTTTGTGACAAAAAGCTGCAAAAAATAAAAAATAAGCAAATATATATTCTAGGCAACTGAAGCTATCATTTTCTTGGAATGAAGCAAATTCATTGAGAAAGATGGTCGAGATTTTACCTTCCTCGAGGTCATCCGAGTTTATAACATGATCCGAGAGGAACTGGCACTAGTAAAACAAAATGGCGCCTGAAAGCCACGGAGAAAAAGGGGATGATCTGGCCTTTTTTACCCTCCAAATGGGTTAAACTTTCAGTTTTGCTGATTTAATTTAATTTTTTTGATTGCTCCGAGTTGATCCGAGTCCAATTTTATTTTATTTTTTATTTTTTTATTCGGGATCCGAATTGGTCCGAGTCGATCCGACCCGGACTGGCGGTCCGAGTTGATCCGGTCCGACTTTTGTACCTGCCTCATGTCGGACGGGTGTTGGACACATTCCACTGGGACAACCACAGGGGGACGGGAATTTATCAATACCGAGTACCGAAACTGCTAAGCAGTCGTTGATAATGAAACACGAGGGCTTGAGCTCTCCTAATGATCCAGGAAGAAACAAGGGCAAGCTTATGTGAAGAAGTCTCCTTCGTTTTCGCGCCCCGCAGCCAGAGCGCCCCGGAGAGCTTCAGGAGCTTGCTCGCAGGCTAGTGCGTACAGCGTGTCCGCTTTATCGAGAGTTAGAAGTTAAACAATAAAATTGACACTTTGGTACCAAGAAAGTGGCCGTAATTCCGTAATAGCTACAGTCTGATATAGCGGGAGTTTTTTCCAGTCAAACCCCAAAAGCTTTTGTCCCCGGATCTGGATTTTGTCCTAACAGCGAGATTCCGCAGAAAACGGGGTGACCACAAGCCAGGCGAGAGTTGACTGTGACTTGCACCCTAATATACTGCCAGAGGAACCCATCGGATCTGTTCCTCAAAATATCTGCTCTTCAGGCCAATTTCTGCTGGCTGGGAGATTTGAAAAAAATAGTTTGTCCTTGGAAGGAAAGTGTTCTTGGAAAATAGACAATGCAGCGTTTCTGAGGGGATTTGATGTCTGGAATAGCTGCTATGTGCTATTTGTCAGAAACCTCTGTCCCCACCCAATTTCTTATCGTCTTTCCCCCCCCCCCCCCCCCCCCCCTCCACTCCTTCCCAAAGGAAGGGCTGAATTTTGTCCTATGACCACACCCAAACTAGCCAGTAATATCTGGGCATACGTCTGCTGGGAAACTTCCCAGTAAGTCAGGTTGCAGGTCAGTAGGTGCACCTTGCTGGCTGGGAACTCTTCCACTAGTCTTGCTGGGAGTGAGGAACAGATAAATTTTTCCCAGAAATCTTCCCATATGCTTAAAATGGCTTCAGAAAGCTTTATTTATGCCCCTTGTTGTTGTTTTCAGGTCTTTTTCTCAAAATTTTCCCCCTGTACTGCCAAACGTAGAGAATGAACTTAAAATACTTGAACTGATCAATCATATACAGACAGGTAAGTAGTATAGGAGGGATGTTTTAGGCCTCTTTTCTGGGCAGGAATCTCATTAACTTGGGCAGGAATAAATTTACGCCGATGACGTCATAACCTTTTGTCTTGATCTCATGAATAAAATGCTGTGGTATCTCATTAACTTGCGGTGGAATCTCATTAAGTATATCCAGTTTTGTCTTTATCTTAGTTAAGATGGGTCTTTCTCTCTCTTTGCTTCAGGTCAAGTTTTCTTGGTACCGCTTACCGGCAAAAAATTTAACAATATCTACAAGTGCAATGGAAAAGCTTAAAGAAAACTTTTTTAAACTACCGGGCTCAAATCTCGAAAAATTAAAGCAACTCCATTCTGAACTCTTTTCCAACGTGAACTGGGGACGATTTTAATGAGCGGTGTGGCCAACAAGATCTTTTCTCCAAAATAGCTACCTATTAGACTTCTACGAGGTTGAGGCATGACATGTTGCTCCTCGGCAAAGGTTTGCATGTATTCACGAATATCTTCTTTAGATATCTGCGTATTTTTGAAGACTGGACACATTTCGGAGAACTTGGGTTTCAGATGGTCAGGTACTGTGATGTCACATTCGACAACACCAAAGAGAGACTCGTCTCTGATAGCTTTTATGATCTGATTTTGATCCAGGGTCTGGTGGTGGTCAAGGGGTCGGTGAAACTTTCTGTTCATGAAATATTGTACTGCAGAGTTTTTTTCATTCGGCGCCACTGGCACTCCCACATCTCCACGAGATTGTAGCCTTGATCTCTGATATACTTTGAATTTGCTGTAGTTTCTTCCCTGAGCTCAGCCATTGGTTTCTTTCTTTTTTCATTAATTTCTTTTCCTTTAGTTAGGTAGCAGTTATGCCCATGCCACCAGCAGCCATGGAACTGAAAGACTGTTTGCGAAGGACCGTGAAAACCATCCACTGGGAGCCTTCTTTCACCTATGCGTTTTTCTGTATTGTTCATTTGGTGGCGTATAAAAATTCCTCCCTCATGTGCCTTCCACTCTAACCACTCGGTGGCCATCTTGGTGGAGCTTTCTTTTTTGAAGTTGGTTTCTTCGCGTCGTCTCGTAAAAGATCCGCTGGGCATGTTTTGCATGATAGCCCAGAGATAGAGCGCGTTGGCGTCATATCCTACTATTTTCTGGCACATTTTTGGTTCTTTGCCTTGATCTGTTATCTCTCTCTCTCTGATCTTGGTCTTTTTTTTTTTCATGATATCGGTGGAAGATGATGCTGGGGCCTCCTACCATATTTTTCTTGAACAAGGTGTATAAATCTTTATTTTTTTCGTCAAACAGAGAGAAGAAGATGCCAGATTCCAGGGTGGTAAAGAGGTACGTCAAGGTAACACCGGGAATAGAAATACCTTGTCTTAACATGTCGATCTTTTTATCTTTCCAGAACGCGCACATTTTTTCCAGGGCCTCACAAAAGGGTTGGACATCTAGGTTGTTGTACCAGATGAGAAAATCTTTAAATGTCTGCATGTTGTTGTCAGACCACACTTGTTGGCAGTACTGGTAGTCTTCTTCAGAAATGTTTTCGTTTTTCAGTGTAGAGAAGAAGGCTTCGTGAGGAGGAAGAGAAGGGTGGTCTAACTTGTCAAGAGAATCCAGCCATTCGTATGGGAAGAACCCCTTGGTTTGAGGACACTCGTAGGCCTTCAGAAATTTGTCGTAGCTGAAACCGGGAGCAAGAAAGTTGGTGACGTCGAGAAAGCGAAGATGTGGGGTCTTTAGGCACATGAAATTGTGGTTACGCTTGATAGTAAACTGAACGCCCTCATTCTGGACCAGGACAGGAAACAGAAATTCTTTGACGGCATTCAAGTCATATTTACCAGAATTGAAGCCCAGGACAGGAAGTTCTTGCAGATATTCTTGGAAACGATCTCTCAGTTTCTTTAAAGGGTGCACTTTTTTCTCCTTAGGTTCTGGGCTGTTGTCCTCTGGTCTGTGATATTCACACTCGTGATCATTTTCACTCTGATCCTCGTGTTCGCGATCTAAGGCCCTGTAAAGCGAGGCACCTTGTTCTTCTACGTCATCGTCAATAAAGGCACGATCTTCTTCGGTTTCAGACTCGATTTCTTCTTCTTCGTCATCTGTGTCCATGAGATCTTCTCCTTCATCATCGCTATCTTCCTGGGTGAGGTTTTCTACTGTGTTAGTTTTTGAAGGGTCACTAGCTTCTGATTTTTGCTGTAGGTCTTGCAGCTTTTGGTCGATGGCTTCAAAAAGAAAGTTAAACTCTTTTCTTAACAGGTCATAACTTTGTTCACTTATTTTTACGAGGTGTTCTAACATCTCTTTGACCACCTGTTTGGAGTCCCCATCTGACACAAAGCACTTGGGTTGGTCGTAGTCTGGAACGTTGGAGCAGACACTCACGCTGAGGGGTATATGTTTAGAATTTCACGTCAGTTTTTTCTGTATTATTAAGGTCTGTCTCGGGTGTAAACATACACTCGAAGTCAAAGGTAGCTCTGCAGGGGAAGAACTTGAGATGATCAGGAATGGTCAATCCTTCGTCTTCTAGCAACTGAAAAAGGGTCGGTGGAGTCTTATAAGCACCTCCTGGAAACTGGTAATGTACTTTTGCTTCACAGGTTTGCTCGTGACGATTTAACTTGCCAACATGCTTCCACAATGTTCCACATCGTGAGCAGCTGTAGGACTTGGCATACTTGGGTTTTGGCTCTAAATCGGAAATAAAAATTCCAATGTCTATTCCCAAATCCAAACGAGGTATCCAGAAACACAAAAGAGTTGTTTATACAATGTATTGTTTAACATACTCAAATTAGCATACGACTAATCCATTTTTTCCACTTCATTGCTTTTACCGAACATTTGTGTAGGATTAACTCGCTGAACAAAAGTTTTGTTCCATTATGTCTAAAATATGTTGTGCTAAGCCTCTGTACAAAGGCAAACCAAAGACTTGTTCGAACATACTCTAGCCTCTATTGTTTTAACATCCCACGGCTAAAATTTGCATACGACTAATCCAATTGTTCCACTTCACTGCCTTCACCTCAAATTTGCATACGGTGCAGCTTTCAAACAAAAGACATGTTCAAACATGCCATAGCCTCTATTGTGTTGCAAGAAGCAAGTAAAAAGTTACCTACGACTAATCCTTAACACAAAATATAATTTTATCTTACTGAAATACAACAGAAAAGTTCACTGCTTCCTACCTGTTTCCTCGTCCCTTGGACGTTTCTTACTTAAAGAGGGTTTGGTATGAGCCATCTTTTGATGTGCTTGGAATGGCGCCATATTGTGGAATACGTCTCCGCAGGTAGTACATTTGTATTCCCGTTGAGCTGCTCGGCGCTCGTGAACTTGTTTTTCGTGCCGTAATAAATGCGATTTTCGTCTGAATTTCTTGTCACACTTAGGACAGTCGTGCTGTTTCTCGTTGATGTGTATCTGTTGATGTTGTTTTAAATTATCTGCTCGAGTGAATACTTTTTTGCAAGTGGGACATTCATGTCGCGTCTTTTTAGCGGGAGGAGATATGTCTACATCATCCTATAAAATAAACGTAAATCGTATAAATGCCTGACAAACTATGTGTTTAAATAAGAAAAGTGAGTAAAGTAATTACGAAAACACCAACCTGCGCGGATCGTTTTCTCCCAGCTCCACTCTGTACTTGGTTCGGAGAAGGCTGAGAAGATAGATGTGATGAGACTCAAAGTACTTAAACTACGTTTTTACGTGTCAACAAGGACAAACTTTACCGAACACTTACCGTTTTAAACTCTTTCTCCCAATCATTCCATGGCTGCAACACTTCAGCAGGAATATTGGAATCTTGCAAAGGTGTATTGGAAGGCTGGACCTAGAATGAAACTATGTGTTACTAAAAGAATCTAGCCTTGAATGACATTCAAACGTTAATAACGTACCTCTTCTGGAAATGTTAAAGTCATCATTCGATCCACCGCTTCAGAAATCTGATCGCTTGGTATCTCGTTGTGCCAGATGAAATTTTCCAAAGTGGTGAACTGGTTGAAAGCCATGACTACTCGCACTCAACTTACTCACAATGTGTGAACGATGCGCTTGGCAGTGAGCAGGCTTTTATGCCGTTCAAACAATAAAAAATGCGGCAACCAACCAGAATGCTTCGTCAAACGAGACAGCCAATGAGCGTCTTTCTAATTCCGGTCAACCAATCAAAACAACTATGACATCATAGTACCCCGGAATACATATGACATCATCTTCCGAAAATAACTAAAACCTGTCAAACCGGTTATACCAACCATGACCGCCACAAGATAAAAATAGAACATGACATCATTGATAAACCCGTCAAACTGGATATACTTAATGAGATTCCACCGCAAGTTAATGAGATACCACAGCATTCCACAGTTAATGAGATCAAGACAAAAGGTTATGACGTCATTGGCGTTAAGTTATTCCTGCCCAAGTTAATGAAATTCCTGCCCAAAAAAGGGGCCTAACCGGTCCCTCCTATACTACTCAGGTAGGGGAGAGAGTTGATACCTTGAGATAATTAAATAACTTAAATGAGGTCACCAGCAGCAGACTTGACTCGCAATTAAAAACAGGCTGTCTTAGTCATTTGGTAGTACAGAAATGATTGTTTTGAAGCAAGCAGTGGTTGTAAGTATCCTCTGCTCGTTCTTCCAACAAATCCGTTGCCTGGATAATGGACTTGCAATTACTCCCCCGAGTAAGTATAATGCAACAACGGTGAAATGACACATTTATGTATTTATGTTTCACTGGCCTGTGAATAAACTTAATTAGCCCCCCGCTTTCGATCTGAAAGAAGCGGATCCAAATCTGAATTATATTCACTTTGATTTCCGAAAGCGATGTCAATCAAACAAGATGGATGATTACAGAGTTTATTTGGAGGAAATAACCAGAAACTATCCT
>OZ037779.1:21616416-21688916 GCA_964035525.1 Porites cylindrica | reverse complement strand
TGAAAAAATGAAGCGGCCCCGCCGATGTTGCTGTTGATAATTGCCAGACAATGCCTGGTGAAAATTGCTTGTCCCCAGTTCAAGAATTCATTTGTTTCAACTTACAAAGGATTTTTTTTGTGGTAAAGAAGTCAGAAAAGCCCAGCCATTTTCAGGAATGCTTTGGCTCACCTGGAATTTCGGACATCTCCCTCTAAAGTTTGTCTTTTGTCAGTGTAAAGGGTCTCCAACACTTTTTAGTCACGTGAATCATGATTTCAAATTTTTTTATTAGTGATAAAAATCACGATTTTAAATTTTTTTCATTAAAATCGTTTCCCACTAGGCTCGAAAGACCAGACCGGCGAGAAGACGGAGGAAATTGAACCGACATGTCCTCGTGAACAAATTTTTTATTTTAACGTGACCTAGGTGAATGAAGGGTGACATCAACAGATTCGAAACGTGTTTCGTGAACCATTTTGTTTTGCCTCATGAATTTTCAGCAATTGCATTGCTTTAAAAATGTACGCAATGTTTTCGAATGACTGTGGTTTGGTTTTGACAGGACATGAAGTTTGCACGGATCGATTCACCCAAGACGGAAATCGCCGGTCTTTATATCGATCTTTGTCAGCTATAGTAACCCAGAAAATAGTTACCTGCGAGATTTCTGTTGCTTCATATAAACAGAGACATTTCGCAGTTAATGAAAAATGGTTAACTACGAGATTTGTGTTTCTTCACATAAACAGAGAGACATTTCGCAGTTAACAAAAATGGTTACCTGCGAGATTTCTGTTCCTTCATATAAACAGAGACATTTCGCAGTTAATGAAAAATGGTTAACTACGAGATTTGTGTTTCTTCACGTAAACAGAGAGACATTTCGCAGTTAACAAAAATGGTTAAGTGCGAGATTTGCTTTCCTTATTATAAATCGAGAGAATTTCGCAGTCAACGAAAAGTGGTTAACTGCGAGATTTGTGTTTCTACGTATTGACAGAGAGAAATTTTGCAGTTAAAGGAAAATGTCGAGAAAATAGTCAAGTGTGAGATTTGTATTCCTTTATATAGACCGAGAATAAATTCGCAGTTACCTGAAAAATGGTTGACTGCGAGATTTGTGTTTCTTACTATAGACAGAGAGAAATTTCGCAGTTATATCGACAAATGGTTAACTGCGAGATTTGTATTAACAGAGAGAAACTTTGCAGCTAACGGAAATGATTAACTGCGAGAGAGATTTCTGTTCCTTCATATAAACAGAGACAAATTTCGCAGTTGATGAAAAATGCAGCGCTGAAAATGGTTAGCTGCGAGATTTGTGTTTGTTACTATAAACAGAGAGAAATTTCGCAGTTAATGACAAATGGTTAACTGCGAGTTTTGTATCAGTATATATATATGCATAGTATTTTTTTTACTAATTTTACTTTTCACTGAGATAATTAATTGCGAAAGTTTGTCGTCTATCTGTAGACATACTTAAATGCAAAATCTGCATTTATATCGACTCCCGATTTCGTGTGCGCCGATTGATTAGCGTGACTGCGTTTTCTATATATAACCTGACTCGTCCCCAGTCGTCTCTCTTGAGAAAGGAGAGAAGCGCGAGGGGTCATCACTAAGGTCATCACCCCTCGCGCTTCTCTCCTTTCTCAAGCGAGACGACTGGGGACGAGTCAGATATATAACCGAAAGCGGCGGATTCTCATACTTTCCCCAGTTGTGACGGCTATCTTTAAAACAAGGAACGGGCAATCGGGGAATAGGAATGGGGAACGGGGAACGGGGAATCTTTAAAATGGGGAATCTTTGAAAGCGGGAATCTTTAAAACGGGGAATCTTTAAAAGCGGGAATCTTTAAAATGAGGAATCTTTAAAAGCGGGAATCTTTAAAACGGGGAATCTTTAAAACGGGGAATCTTTAAAAGCGGGAATCTTTAAAACGGGGAATCTTTAAAATGGGGAATCTTTAAAAGCGGGAATCTTTAAAATGGGGAATCTTTAAAACGGGGAATCTTTAAAATGGGCAATATCCGACTCGATCCTGTTCATAAAATTTGCGTCCATCCCATTACAATCCCCTGTGTCAAGGCAACTGATAAAGTCTTTTAATGAACTGACCTTTCCCTCTCCTCCGAAAACGCTCAGGTCAGAATAAACATACTCCAGGATAACTGCGACTGGCTCGTGACAAACAGCTTTAAATTTTACTATGTTACCGTGATCGAGATCATGCAGTAAACGAGCTTCTTTGGTGAATGCATCGATAAATTTCTTTACAACAACTGACTCTCCTGAATTCCTGGCCAGGTCTTTAGCATACTTTGTCACAAAAACCGTTCCGAACGAGTCTTGTCCAACCACATCCTGTTCCCCTAGATCACTCCATTTAAATTCTGGAAGGCCTTCAAAGCTACCTATTCGCTTCTTCTTCACCGTCAATGCCAAAGGCACTTTAAAATTTCCAGGAGACAACAACATGGCGTAGAAAGAGGTAAAACGAAGCACGTAACGGCTACAAATACTCGAATATTCCCCCCAAAATGCTGCGCAAAAAATGAGAATTTCTCTGTAGAACACTGTATAAAGTTGTCATGAAATATTAAATTCTCCTCAGCCTTCCGTTTCCCGGATGCGGTCTGTTTGATTTTTATTTTTTGAAAGGTAAACTGGATCGCAGGTTATAGATGAATGAGAATGAGCTACAAATTGTAGTAGTTGAGCGGTGGTAGCCGCAGTCTTTTTAAGAGCGACCGACACGAAAAATTGAGCAAATTCTCGATTTTTCTGCAAAAGTTTCACAAATGCTCTTTTAATTTAGAGAATAAGAAGAAATTCAGTTTGCAAGTTTAGAAGTAGAGTCAGACGGTTTTAGGGGGAGGACTCCCGTATAAAGGGGACGGGGATATTTATCATCTCTCGTTTCGGAGTGCAAATTGTAGATTAATTTTGGGACGGATCGCTCAATCTTGAAGGACGCATGCTCGGGGAAAGCTCCAATAAAAAAGTGACGCAGACGCTCGTTGGAAAATTAAAATTTTAAAAACCTCTTGCGACCAGCGTGGGTCAGGAGACCATGACAGACTATTATCAGACCTTTAATGATTATTATTGGCCGAGATGTCATGTGCTTTTTTGAAAAAATAATTGCATTTTTATTTGTATAGGTAATAATGTACACGAAAAACATGACTACAACAGCAAATTTCGACAGCGCTCGCGTTTTTAGTTCATTTAACTGATTGGCTGAAACACACCTCTACCTTTGCCAAATTCAAACTTTTTAAGACCAACGCTTTCAAAATCATTAAGCTGAGAACTTGGAGATGTGCAAGGATTGATTTCAAACCAGCCTCTTAAAGTTAACTAGGTTTACAATAATCAGCAAACGTAAGGGTTTTCAGAATCATCCTCGATAGCGTTTACAAAAGATCCCCCATTTTAAAGATCCCCGCTTTTAAAGATTCCCCGTTTTAAAGATTCCCGCTTTTAAAGATTCCCCGTTTTAAAGATTCCCGCTTTTAAAGATTCCCCATTTTAAAGATTCCCGTTTTCAAAGATTCCCATTTTAAAGATTCCTCATTTTAAAGATTCCCCGTTCCCCATTCCCTGTTCCGCGTTTCCCATTCCCATTCCCATTCCCATTCCCATTCCCCGATTCCCCGTTCCTTCTTTTAAAGATAGCCCAGTTGTGACTGCTAGAATGGGGCTGCAAAGGTCTGAAAAATGTCACAAAGGGATTGAGAGATGTGAAAAGAGGAGGAATTAATGCTAAAAAAGCAGGCTTATAGTGGGGTCTGTAGGGCCGAGCATGAAGAAATAAACACTGCAGGTCAGACTAAATAGGAGAGTGACCTTTGACCGTAGCATTGAGGTCCATTCCCCAAGCTTTTTTTAAATAAAACATGAAGAAAAAAAGTCGTTTGCAGATTGGCTAATTGAGCTAGCAAACCGCGGCTTCGGCATGTCCACGGATGCGTTCCTTATGTATCGGTCAAATCGAAGCTTCAACATGCATACTCCGGGCATTTGACACCTTTTCCGCCCGGGGAGGAGGGAATTTGATGATCAGAGTCTTCCAGGGGGTGGGGAATTTGATCCCCATGCTTTAGGGGTGGGGAATTTGAACTGCACCCTCGATTTCATGTAAAATCTTTGGCGTGGTGAGCTATCATGGGGGACGCGGTGTTAGAGGATTCTCGTGGAAAAGATCGTGCCTTTGTGGCCAATTGGTTACGAGGAAAGGGCTGAAGCAAGCTTTGTGCCGTATTTGAAGTATTTAAATTTTAAAATTTTTAATTGGATCCAGGCTTTGAATGTATGAATGTATTTTATTGTTGTGTTTACATTGAATACAATACCTATACCGGCGATTCAATACAACAACATAAAATGAAATAAAATAAAAAGCTCAGGTCAACTACTTTGACCTTCTGGAAGTATGTTAATTAATAAGGTGAGCGATGATGCATGTCAGTGAAATGGTCATGATGTAGTAATCTCAATATGTGGAATCTTTTTTATAGAACGCTTTGTATGTTGCATGACGAAGAAAAGCTGAGCATTCAGTGACCTTGTAGCAGCGATTTCCACCGCTTTCCACGAGACTTTTGTTCGTAGTAAATACGGTAACAGTGTTTCTCAGTTTTTGTTATATTTATAAAGATTTTGTTCGACAACTGAAGGCGTTTCCGCCGTTCTTCTGTCATTTTTGTGCCTGTGAAATGTCCCCAGGGTGGGGGCATTTGATCACCTGAATGAACCCTAGTGTGGGGCATTTGAAAGGCATTTTGGCCCGGGTAGGGGGGAATTTGAACAATCATTTTCAGAAAAGTCAAATGCCCGGGGGGTTGCCTGGGGGGGGGGGGGGCATGTTGAGCTTCGATTTGACCGATACATTAAATCAGTGAAAAAGTTCCTAGACAACGAAGTAAGAATTATGTCATTTAATAACCGCTCGCGTTCCCCACCATACCCCAGCCATTTGTTATGTTTTATTTCACGATGCTAGGTTATATTTTTGGAATCGATTGCCAGACTACTTTGCAAGTGCAAGAGAAGCTTACAAGTCGCTTGCCTGTCGAAATTTATGTACAATTACGTTGTTATTGTCGTGTCCGGATACTGGGCCAGCTGTCAGGATACCGGGCAACATAGGAGTTCTGCAAAAATATTAATTTCGCGATGGAAACAAAGGCAAAAAAGTTAAACTGTCTTTCGTCATATTAAGGACTAAATAGGTTTTCTCTGGGTCAAATTTCAGATCTCTTGCGACTTACAAAGGAAAGTTATTGCAATGTTAAACTGAAGTGTCCGGATACTGGGCAACATACTGTACAGATTTTAGCAGCTGGGATCTGAAATAGAATGAGCATTTTCTGTTCCGACCATTCATTGTTTGCAAATAGTGTTTCCAGTCAGAATAGCGTCAGGTGTTTTAGGAACCATGTCGCACACCCCAGCCCTAAATTTTCTGGGGGTACTCCCCCCAGGATGTTGCGGCTATCGCCCTGGCCTAAACTATCAACTGTACGGGCAAGTTGAAAAATACAATGTACTGGAGCGAAAAGGGGAGTATCGGCGTTTACGATGCGTTTCTTCAAAGAAGAAAAAGATTATCCATGTTGTACAATTCCTGCCGCGTCCCTAGTGGCGGATGTTTTCGCAGGCTAGAAACACCACTTTGTAGAGTAACTTGAGAATGAGATCTGAGGGGGCTGTGTATAAAAGTGGGACGGGGACATATGGACGCGTGTGTGGGGACTTGGGACTTGGGGACGCAAGACGAGGGACTTGGGGACATCAAGTATGGGACGCGGGGACGTGTGGGACGGGGACACGGGGACGTCAAATACAGGGACGCAGGGGACGCGGGATGTGAATGATTATCGCAAAAGTCGGAGGTAAATGCGATATCTCTTTCTTCTTGAAAATGTGTTATTTATGATTTCATCTTTTAAAACCACATCGGACACCTTATGATGTTTACACAAAATATTTCTTTATAATAGGAGTAAGCGCACTGACTATCGTCATTAGGGTTAGTGTTGATTTCCACTGTCGCGTAACTTTTCCATGCTTACGTGCGTAAAATTTATGGTCGCAAATAAAATAGAGGCAATGTCTGAAAGGTCGCACGTAAGCGTAAAAGTAGAATTACGCGGGGACGTGTGAGACGGGGACGCGGGGACGTCAAATACAGGGAAGCAGGGGACGCGGGATGTGAATAATTATTGCAAAAGTCGGAGATAAATGAGATATCGGTCACTTTCCTCGTGAATATGTCTTGGTGAAGGCAACCCACCCTGCCCTCCTTAAGGTTCCTCCACTCCTGTTTACGAAGCGAAAACTCGGCGAAGACCTCCTGCATTGAAGAAAGTGAAACCGTTGTTCTCGTCTTCTTACTGATGGAATATTGGAGCCCAATGCAAAGCAGGTAGGGTGGGTTGCGGTCGCCAAAATTTTAGTAGAATAACAGCATTCGATTCCAAATAAATAAAAAATTAAGTGGCATAACCGAGCTTCGAACCCCGAAGTGCTAGCTCCGAAATCCATCGCCTGTGCCCCTACTCCACGGGGGATTCAACTATTGTAACAATATTTATTCTGTCCTACATACTTTTAGCGGCAAAACTAACAGTAATTGCTAATGCTTGCTAACAGTACTTAAAGATTGATTTTCACTGACGCGTTTTTGGCTATGCACGTTAACGCAAGTAAATTTTAATCACGTAAATAAGATAGAGGCAAGATATAAATTGTTGAGATTAAACGTGAAGTTGAGCGAGATTCTACTTTTACGCTTACGTGCGACCTTTCAGACATTGCCTCTATTTTATTTGCGACCGTAAATTTTACGCACGTAAGCATGGAAAAGTTACGCGACAGTGGAAATCAACACTAACCCTAATGACGATAGTCAGTGCGCTTACTCCTATTATAAAGAAATATTTTGTGTAAACATCATAAGGTGTCCGATGTGGTTTTAAAAGATGGAATCATAAATAACACATTTTCAAGAAGAAAGAGGTATCGCATTTACCTCCGACTTTTGCGATAATCATTCACATCCCGCGTCCCCTGCGTCCCTGTATTTGACGTCCCCGTGTCCCCGTCCCACACGTCCCCGCGTCCCATACTTGATGTCCCCAAGTCCCTCGTCTTGCGTCCCCAAGTCCCAAGTCCCCACACACGCGTCCCTATGTCCCCGTCCCCTTGTCCCCGTCCCGCTTTTATACACAGCCATCTGAGGGCCAATTTTAGCCGCTCACTCTCCCCAAGATTAAAGCTCACGCGGTCTAATGCGGGTCGTATGATCGACAAAGAAAACCGGACAAGGCCATGATGGAGAAGTGTTTCTTCTTTGTAGTTGCCTTTCTGATTCATGGATTTGTCGACGACGGAGTGGTTTTTGAGCTAGACAACGGCTTAGGAAGTCTTAGTTTTGCTTCGTGGAGCACGTAGCTGGCAATTTGATTGATCTTCAGTTAACAGAAAGAGAAAGTGGCGGTCGGGAAAAGTCCATTTTAATTTTTCCATTTTCTCTTAATCGAACAGTGGGCTGGATGGACTGGGAAAGGTTCAGATGCAACTCAAATTGCGTCAAATATCCCAACGACTGCATAAGGTGAGCAGTGCGTTATAGATAAACCTTCATCAAATCTATTTTAGATGTGTCATTCCACAAGTTGCAAGTAACTCAGGGGGTTATTACAACAGTTAGTAATCAGCAGAGGTTGACTCAGACTCACACATACACGTACATTGTCGACATTGGCTTTTCCGGGGGGAGGGGGTTGATCCTCACAACACCCCCGGGACACCCGGGGGTTTGGGAGGGGATTCGTAGAGTTTGGAGAAATAATTTTCTCCATGGGGTAGGGGCAGTCTTTGGCGTATTCCATGTTTTGTCCCACCATTTCTTGCTTGAATAGAACTTTCCACATTTTTTTCCAACTTTGGCATGGACAAATATTAGGGTAAAACCATTGACTACACTGGAAAGAGCACCTTTAAATTAGTAAACTTGCCAAGTTTGAAAGTGATTTGTTGAAATCTAATGAAGATATAGCTCTTCAAAGTCGCAAAATTTTACAGACATTTGTACTGTGGGGCACAGACTTGTCTCCCACCATAAAAATGTCTGTAAATTTTTGCCACTTTGTGGAGCTACCATAAAATTCTGAAAATAAGCCCCTCCATGTATGAGTCCCTCCAAATAAAAGCCCTCAAAATAATAATCCAAAAAACCCTCTGTTAAATCGCCCCTCCAAATATAAGCCCCTGTGGGGGGGCTTGTACTTGGAATTTGCCCTCGAATACAAAGTAAAACAAAGCAAAAATGGTAAATTTCCTTCCCACTGCAAGCTAGTAGCCCAATCGATTTTGAAACACAAATTTCCCCCCTTTGATAAGCCCCTCCGAATATAAGCCCCTCCAAAAATAAACCCCTCAAAAAGGGCCTTTGAAAAATATAAGCCCCGCGGCTTATTTTCGGAATTTTATGGTATATCTTCACTCGCTTAAGAAGTATCACTTTCAAACTTGGCAAGTTTACTAATTTTAAGGTTCTCTTTCCCGTGGTGGCGACGGAGTTTCCCTAACTCATCCACTAAAAAAGTTGAAAAAACCGTGGAAGGGTCTGTTTGTTCTTAGTATTTATAATTAAACACTTGCTCGCCAGCGTGGTGGCACCAAACCCACTGAAACATAAATATGTATGTGACCAATGAATTAGAAAACAATTGGTGAAAGGAAAACATAATCAATATGTCTCCAGCCTGGTACCACAAATGATTTTCCCTACGGGGAGCTTCTAGCCGATAAATAACTTACATATATTCTGGCGTCTCTACCCCCAGGGAGAGGGAGTTAGTCTATTGGTTCATGTAGTCTTTTGTTTCACCCTAGCTAAAAACAAATCTTAGGGTGTCGTACTGGTGGTCAACCCTTGGGAAAGCCAATAATGAGTGCAAAATGGGTTTGAAATTTACACAGAAATTGATAAATTGCTCTGATTTTAATCATTACAGTGAACGCTTGATTAAACAACAGGCAGACCGGCTTGCTGAGGATGGCTATAAAGATGCTGGGTATGAGTATGTCAGCATTGATGTGAGTGTTGCAATATTTTATTATTAACTAAGCTACGAAAGATGATGGGGTATAGTGCAGGAACTACAGCCAGGAGGTTAAGGGGACAGGAATTCTAAAGGACATGGAATATCATCAGGCAAGCACATGTGCCTAAATCATACCATCCAAATTAAAAAGAAGAGCCAAAGAGTACTAGGAACAATTGATCAGAGCTGGGTCTGAGAAATTTTTGAATGTTAACAAATTTGAATCTGAGTGTATGAGGTTTAATATATTATGCCATCACAGCAATTATTGTCAGTAATAATGATTTGAATAAATAAATGTAGTAAAATAATGCTATTTAAGGCATGAATTCAACTGATTTTTCATTAAAACTTGTGATAAGTTGAAAAGAAGTAGTTAGTGTACAGTTTACAAATGGGTAATTAATAAATGAAATTAAAGTTTATATAATGATTTGATTTTGTTTAAGAAAAAGGACCTGCCTGCATGTGGGCACAACACACACACATACACACATGATTTGAATGCTTATAAAGTAAAACAAATGTTTAAGTATGCAGTCTTCCAACTTATAAATATATAAATTAATTAATAATAATTCATAATATATAATTAACGGCTATGGCAGTGATTCTGTTACAAATTAATAGTTATGGTGAGTCCTAGGACTCATCTTGTGAACAAATCATGAGTCCCACTACAGAACCATTGACTCCCATTTCAAAAAATAACAAGTCCTACATTGAAAATGCTTGGGCCTTTATGTGACCAGATAGTTAAAATATATTCTTTTGTAAACCACACTGAAAACTAAAAGAAATATGCGTGGTTAAACAACAGACACAAGAACAGCCACAGAAATCACATGAACAGGATATTCTACAAAAACATCCTCAGATTGATCGATCAATATTTGCATATCCTCCGGGATGCATGCCATGAACTTTTGTGCATCTTTGGAGATTTTTATGCATCAGGGACACAGGATGCAGAGTTAACAAAATTATACTGCTATGATTGACTTTTTGTAGGACTGTTGGTCAAACAAGAAACGAGACCCTTCTGGTAGTCTTCAGCCAGACAGTACCAGATTCCCCAGTGGAATGAAGGCCCTTGCAGACTATGTGAGATGTTTAATATATAGTACATTATTAATTTTGTGTATATAGATAAGGTAATTCCCATCAAAAGGACATTCCATGCTGGTTTTTACCCTATGTGCCTGTTTATGTAAGTGAAGTTGCAATGAACGTTATGCGCACTAAGTGATGTGCAGTGCAAAACAAGGGAACTACCTTAAGTAGTTTTCTACCTTTTGACTGCAGATGTACTGTGGGTTTATCATTAGTTAGGGGAATGGGGCGGTGGTACGTACTCGAGAAGGTTTTGGGTGGCTGTGTCTTGCAAACGTCTCTAAATTTGCACTCCATTTAAAAGGATTTGCATTGAAGGCAAAGCTTCATGTATGTTTAAGAGTTACGGTAGATAATGGGAAAGGCATACATGTGCCGAGGAGGTGCAAAGATGGCTGTAGTGTTATCCCTGATTTGAATTGTTAATATATTAGCACCTAGAAGTTTTGCAACTTGTCCATGGAGGGGATGCTAGTCCATTGCAGGGTTCTCCCCTGAGCAGTTGGTTTCCAGTATCCATTTTTAAATAAGAATTTAAAATACACCAGGGTGGAGAAAGATAAGGTGGAGCAACGATTTTTGTCTCAGGAAACAGTGACTTAGTGATTTCTATATATTTATTTCCTAGCTTAATACTATGAATTTGTGTTTCCAAAAACTGGTATTATGCCCTGTTCTAGATGTCTTGATCAGATGGTGTATCCTGTCTAAATCAAACTTCCCACAGAGGTCAGCAAGCCATATTACTGTATATAGGCACAGTGAGGGAGAACCCTCCAGCCTGGATTAAGTGCAGTGAAGGTGTTTGCAAAATCAAATAAATTATTACCCCTGAGAACATGAATTTCCTTGGCAAAAACGTTTTGTACTCTATTTTGATATTAATTGTCTGTAAATCAAAACAATATGATATTCCAAATTAAAAATATATTTTTGTTTAAGAGTTGCAGCACTCTTAGGTTTTGTGATTTTAGTAATTGTTTTACTCTTGTGATACACAGTTGCATGGCAAAGGACTGAAACTTGGATTGTATGCCGGTATGTGTCAACTTATCAAAATGTTAATGAGAAAGCTGAATCAACAACTTATCATTAGCCATCCCCCCCCCAGCTTTAAACCAGGCATCATCTGGTGGCCTTGTCCAATTCTGTGATTTTGAAAAGTAGAATCTCGTCAGTATTTTGAGAGTTAGAATCACGCCAGTCTTAAGTCATATGAGAAAAAGGGTGGCTTAAGAAATAGCTTTTAGTTGTATTTAAATTAATTATCTTTTTATTTGTGGATCAGATTATGGTTTTCTGACATGTGGTGGTTATCCAGGAAGTATTGAACACATTGAACAGGATGCAAAGGTAAAACATTGAATTTAAAATATATTTTTAAACACACTTTTGAGCCCTTCAAATATTACTGTATATGTTACTTCTTTATTACCTCAGATAGTTTACTCAGGGGCAGAATTGTTGAGACTTACAAAACTGGAGGAAGGAGGGTAATGGTAATCTACAGAAAAAAGATTCGGTTATTGAGGATGTAGTGTTTTCAGTTGCTTTTTATGTAATAATGAGCCAAACATAAAACCGGGGTTTAGAAATTCATATTAAGTTGAAGAAGAAAAAGCTGACATTTTGCATTTTTATTGATAACACAGACCTTTGCCAGCTGGGAAATTGACTACCTCAAAGTTGATGGTTGCTTTTCTGACCCATCTACGTTTGATGTCGGTTACCCCAAGTTTACAGAGGCTCTAAATGCAACTGGACGGCCAATCCTACTAAGTTGTGAATGGCCAGATTACCAGCAAAAAATTGGCATCAAGGTGTGTAAATCAAACAGTCAGATGGGCGGTAAAGTAGAGCTAATTGGTAGCATGACATCCAACAAGATTAATTAATTTCTTTAAAATACTTTTTCAGAAGGTGTTAATAATTAACTAGAATTCGAACATCTTCTCTGAACTATTAGCATATTTTTCATAAACCTCATCTGCATGTAACAAGAGAAAAATAAAGTCCTTTCAATGCTTTACAAGTATTTGGGAGACAACCCCCCGTGATAAATCACTAATGAATATAAGTCCTGCTTTGTAAGGGACTTGGCTTGCTCCTTCTTTTTTTCAGGGATTTACCAACATCCACCATCAAAAAGATAATAATTATACATATTCTGTATCAGCCTCTCACCACACTTCTTTCAGTGGGAATTTAAGTTTCATTTCTTTTGTTTGCTTCATTTATGTTTTCTGATCCCTCCCCTCTCCCTAAGAATTTTCAATGCATGTCCTCAGTGGACCTAAAAGTACGTATGTTTTATCACCAACAACTGCATATTCAATTATTTGTCATCTTCTGGAAATTTTAAAAGATAAAAACTTTTTAGCAATTATGATAGTAGGCAGCGTGGGTGAGTGGTCAGTGTGTCAGACTTGCAATTACCTGGTGGTCCCGCTCTGGTCTCTGGCTCAGCCGGATTTTAAATCCTTGGCCACTCTTGTAAATAGCCAATTGGTTGTCTCCTGGCGGTTGGGGTTTTTAATCTTGTTACGCTTAATTAATTATATTTGAATTATTTGTTTCTAATTATTTGAGTGGAGTGCCTGTAAACTAGCTGGATAAATGAGATCAACTATAAACAAACCTTTAACCTTCTTTTTTAAACTTTTAATATTATTATTCAGTTGGACAAAACCTTCTGGTTAAACACCTAAAGTATTTAAGATCTCTAAAACATAGTTTGTTTTAATTTAACTTATATAAGAGTTCTCTCTCATTACAGCCTGACTATGCTGCTATAGCGAGAAAATGTAACACCTGGAGAAATTATCATGATGTTCAGGTTGGGTTTTAATATTTTATCATTTAATGTTTTTGGTTAGCTGAATTTGGTTTTCAATGCCGTATTTAGTGATTGCCAGAATGGGACTGTTTAATAATGAGAAACACATGATTAATGACACGTTGTGGGTTGAGTGCAAATGAAAAGGTCTCCAGATTAAAGTTCTTCAGAGGTTGGCCTTCTTTGTACTCATGACACTTTGCTGTTGGCAGTCTATAAGAACATTAATTTTCATTTGCTCATGTTTAAGCTTTGATACAAAGCAAGATGAAAAAACCCTGAATACCAACTTGACGTAAATAGTATATATACATGTATCACTGACATTAATTTTTGAAATTGCAGGACAAATGGTCAAATGTCTTAAGCACTATTGATCACTATGCTGAAAACCAAGACACTTTTACAGCAGCAGCAGGACCTGGCCACTGGAATGATCCAGATATGGTGAGAATACTGTGTACAGTCATTCTGAGTCTTCTTTGAGGCAGGGGCGTGGGAGAGGCGGGTTAAAAGTTACAATGGAGGTGAAAAGTCTCACTTAAGGTGACTCGACCCAGTTTTTTGGGGGGGTACCATCCTACTTTGAAGCTCTCTGGTATCCCCACCTTTACTTTTATCGCAAGTCTAACACATAGAATGGATAACATATAGATCAATCTACAATATAACATAAAATTTTTGGCGATCGGAGTAAATGTCACGTGGTTATAATGCCACGCCCCTTTGAGGTCTGAGTCGAAAATCTGCTGTTGCCGGCATTTTTTCGTGAAAATTTCTCGCCTACACATAGTGCGCATTAGTGCCTTGCGCTGAACAGAGTTCACCAAAATCGCAAAGACCCAATTCGAGAAATTCAGCAGTTTCCAAATTTAGGTCATAATTGCCCCGAGGAGGCACCCTAGTAACTCGCGCGTATATTAAGGACAGTATTTACAGTTCAAATATACAGTCAGTTTATTAGAAAAAATCTCAATTTGCTCGAACTGGGGCCGCAAGGAATCGGTAGGTAATGATGACGTTTCTATTGTTTGCGCCCGCAAGTACAAAATGGTTAGGATGACGTAAAGACAGAAAATCCCGAAGGGACCGCTCAGGTAGATTTTGTGACATTTATTGTGCAGTCATACTTCGATACTCTTTTGCGCCGTTACGCAGTGACATTCTGTGGAGCAGTTGTTTTGAAAGTTATGGACCAAAAGACAGTCGTTAAGCGCAGGGGAGGTTATAAGGTGCGTTTAACTGTGTATATATAAACACTTGGAGAATTTGCCAGACCTTTGATTTATATTGGAAACCTTGCCAGACACTCTTTCTGTCTCTTTGACCGGAATAAGACTCAGCCCCAAATAAGCAAGACGAGTGAACAAAGGCTAGTTTATCTGTCTAGCAGATTGATGGACATTTACAGAAAATCGTCGACAATCAAATTCTGTGCTGACTTATTCCCTGCTCACAGATGTTCTTCCGTTATAAAGTTTCAAATAAGACTAGAATGCGCTAGCGTAAATCGATCAAACGTCCTTTTAATTTCTAAGGCTTACTTTTCGGCAAATCAAATGAACTGAATGTAAAAAGGGAAAGAGAAATAACAAAAAATTCAACTTGTAATTAAATCTTTTCTTATGGTTTAGAATAAACTATTCTCGAAACTGAGAATGTTTTGATCAAAGCTGTGTAAATCGAGCTGAAACTGTGCATGGAACCTTGCGTTTCCTGTATTTTATCTCACCTATATGTACGGAATATGTGTGAAAAACTTCATGATGAATCGGTATATTTCAAAGAGCAACACAACCAGCAAGAATACTATTGACCGACAATATAAAGAACGGGGGCTGTCAACTATTACTAGTTTATGCGAAAATGATAAGCAAACTTTAAACGATTATATCTAATAAACTATGAGATTCATCCTTTTATTTTGGGGATCGTTAATATAACAGATGGGTCCTTGCAAGTCAGCAAAACGCTTTAGGGCCTTGTAAATGCGCGCGATTTCGAGCAAAGCAAACATATAGAAATTATAGTTTTAGCTATTTGTTGACGTTTAATTTGTCAGCGTTTAAGAGTCCTTCTCACGAAAAAAGCATTTTCTTAAAAATTCGTAGTTTTTTTTCCTTCAAATTTTTTCAGGGCCACAATTGATTAACTAACTAGCGGAGAGATTTTCACGAAAAAATGCCGGCAACAGCAGATTTTCGACTCAGACCTCAAAGGGGCGTGGCATTATAACCACGCGACATTTACTCCGATCGCCAAAAATTTTATGTTATATTGTAGATTGATCTATATGTTACCTATTCTGCGTGTTAGACTTGCGATAAAAGTAAAGGTGGGGATACCAGAGAGCTTCAAAGTAGGATGGTACCCCTCCCACCCCCCCCCAAAAAAACTGGGTCGAGTCACCTTAAGATCACTTAACTAAGAGGACTTGCCACTTCTCCTCTTCGGCCCCCAAATAATGTTGAATTTTGAGGAAGATGGGTACAGATAAGTTTGAAAAACTGGGGGGGGGTTTGGCTTTGGTGCATCACATGCTTAAACATGGTCAAGATGAAAAGAGTTGAGTTACGCAGGTTACCTTATCCACCTAAGGTCCCTGTGACTTCCATGTTAACCTTTTAAGTCCCAATGGTGACCAACATCAATTTTCTCCTAACAATATCCATACATTGTCAAGAGATTAGGTTATGAGAAATAACAAAATGATCACCAAAGAGAAAATGCTTTGATCTTTTCTTAAATTCTCTCAACTAATTCTTAAAGGAAATGCATAAGGATCAGTTTGGAGAATTTGTATGTTGATATTGGGACTTAACAGTCACAATGTAAAGTGGTTTTTATCATGATGCAATGATTCACACTGTATTTGCTATCTAAAATGTGTGATAGAGCGTGTAGGTTTTGCTTTTGCTAGCATGTTAAGCTGTCAGTGGGAGAATCACATTTTTAAATATTATTATATTTCTTCTCTCCATACAGCTTATAGTTGGTGATTTTGGGCTGAATTTTGAACAGTCAAAAGCACAATTTGGTCTTTGGTCAATCCTAGCTGCAGTAAGTTTTAAGAATGTGTGAGCATTAGATTTTCAGTCAGAATGAGTTTGTTTGATATAATTCATCAAGGAGGATTAAGTATTCTATGTGTTTCATAACATGGCTCTCTAGAGAGTTTTCAGAATAATAAAATATTTCAATGTCACTGCTGTTGATTTCTACTCATTTCTTTTTTCTTTTACTGTGTGATGATATCAGTGATAGTTTAAAGCTCATTATCTGCACAGAAATTTTTCATGGCTGCTTAATCAAAATGAAATAATTCAGTATTATAATTTTACAATTATAATAATTATTCTATGCAAATATTTTTAAAGTAATTTTTAGGAATAATAATTTGGCTTTAAATTTTTTTATATTTTTATAAGCTGGGAACAGTACAATCATTTGTGCCACTATCATCTTTTTTTATCTTCAGCCTCTTATTATGTCCAATGATTTAAGGAATATTTCAACACAGGCCAAAGATATTCTTCTCAACAGGTAAAAGTATTTTAATTAACTAAGCATAAAACAATGATGGGCAGTTTTGAAAATCTGAAAATGTACTGGCAGTTGTCTCCATTCACAAATGCGCTGTTTCTGTTTCTTTCAAACAATAATCAGAGAGTACTTACAGAGCTCCTGGAGAAGGAACATAAATTTGAATTCAATTTTCACTATAAATTCCCCTGTCCTTTCAGAGAAGTAATTGCTGTTGATCAAGACAAGCTTGGAATAATGGGTCGGAGAGTGGTGTGTATGATTCTCCCATTAGTTGTTTGATTACAAAATGAAAAATAACATAACAGAGTATTGCTTAACTCTCCCTTTTGTCTCCTCAGATGAAACAAAACACTTCGGAAGTGTGGTCACGACCTCTTTCAGATGGCAGTGTCGCTGTTTTGTTATTCAATCGCAAATCTGATGCAGCTATTATAGAAGCAGATTTTAAGCTGGTATGTATCAACTGTTGATGATAGAGATGGTGATGCTTGATGATAGTAATAATGGAGATGATAAGTCTGATATTGATGATAATGTCAAATGTGGCAAAGGACAAGGCAAATGATAATCGAGACTAGCCCACAAGTAGACTTTTCAAGCCACGAAGTCAAAGATTGAGCAAAGATCAAAAGATGTGACTAGTTTATTTGTCTTGCCTACAGTGATTCAAATTTAATATGCATATTGTGGGGCAAAAATGTTTCAGAGTCTCAGTTATCCATGACTGGCAAGTACAGCCGGCAAGTGCAACAACAAATTGAAGGAAGTAGTGTGTCTTTTGTATACAGAGTGTCCTAAACTCATCAGGCAAGAAATTTCAGTTTCCCTCTTGACTGACCACCCGTTAAAACAGACTTTTAGGAAGTCTAATGATGATGATTAGTGTCAGTGGCAGTGATGGTTGTTTGGACAGAGCAGAAGTGTACCATTTTTTTGACTGCCTGTTTCATTCAAATCGAATCAGAATCAGATTAAAGTCAGCTAAGGAGAAGGCATCATTCACATAAAATATCGCTTGAGATTTCAAGAAACAGAACAGTCACATTCCCACAAGCCAACATTAAATCATCAAGTTTTCTCACTCTCAGGTCTAGGCTGCAAAAAAATTCAAAACCATACCCATTGTTCTCACATCCCCTTTCTTTTTTGGTTTTGCAGATCGGAATTACATCAAGCACAGCCAAGGCTAGAGACCTGTTTGCTCATAAAGACCTGGGAAAGTTTACGAAGTTCTTTAGTTCCAAAGTTAACCCAACAGGGCTGGTGATGGTTAAATTGACTCCAGTTGAAGACGTTTTTTAAGGAGAGCTGAGATTCATTTGAAATAACAGGCTTTGTTTATCGCCTTTACAGTTTTTTTTAAACTTGTGGATGAAACCTTAAAACTGTGACCACTCTTAAACAAGCAATGGAGCAGTATTTTTCTTTACTTGTCTAGTTTATAATATCTGTAGCTCTATTTGTTTTAAAACAATAAATTAAGACTGATCAATTCAACAGATATGGCTATTTTACTAACTTTTGGGTCTGTGGATGAGATCCTAAACAAAGTTTTAATAATATTATTCAGTGTCAAACATTCAAATGGTGGCTTTGGAGTAGGAATTGATGATGATCCTGCTGATAAAATTTAATTTTATGTAGTCACTTATTAAAAGAAAGTTTACAGTGTTGTTATAGCAAAACAGAAAGAGGGGGAAAGTATTTTTTTTTGTGTTAAAATCGAAGTAGCAGCTAACACACTCTATTCTTCTAGGCACATTGACTAAGACATCTACTTCTGTGATAAAATTTAAGAAAAGGTAAAAGTTGAGTAACTCACGATGAATTGCCAACTGCATTTGTGGCTCTTCTAAATTAAAAATTCTGGAATGTAATTAAGTTACATGTTTTGAACAGACTCCAATGATAACTTCTCCACTTTCATTTTTTCTTAAAGGTAGCAAAGCTGCTTTTTGTTTTTAGTAAGTACCAGCTGTTTAATTTTATTTTTGTTTTCTTGCCACTTTTGGTTAAAAAAAAATAAAAGATTCTGCTGCTGGTACACCAAAAACTGACCCATGCTATTGTTTAAAATTGTCTATATTTTTTCCAGAGTCAAACAACACAGTCAGGCAGAGGAATCTAAATTTTCTAGCACTTCTGGAAACTTTTCCATTAAAACTACCATCAATCGATCTATGTATTCCTTCAGGGAACGATTCTCACCAGTTAGATCTAGAAAAAAAATGGAAAGGCACCAATTATTGCAAGTTTATTACTTTCTTATATGGTGCTAATGTGGAGCATACATATTACATCAATCCATTTGCTCCAGGAAATTTTGCCGCAAATTTTGCCAGGGTGGTGCAGCCCAAGAAATTCACCTAAAAAAGGTGCAAAATCTTGCTCTACTATATAAGCAATCCTGACATATTTAGGATGACATTTTCTTTGGCTTTCCATAGGGATGAACACCCTTTCACATTCTTTGCCTATACCTGGCCAGAAATTTGAGAAAAAAGTGGGGAAAAAAGCTTGATGTTGCGAGAATATCATCTTTTGAAAAGGTTGCCACAACTATAAATTTATTGTTTTCATTTCATTATCTTTTCTGTACACGTTCCACTTAGTACAAGAAAACACAGGACTTACCAACAATTTCCTCTCTGAGATTGGTTATCTCAGTCAGCAGTTCTGCACGTGGCACTTTGCCCTTTCTATCCAAGGCAGAAATGAGTGGTTCTGAAGGATTAAAATAAACAGTAATGTACACAACATTTTGCCAATATGCACTACACATGTACATATAAATGTTTTTGTAGGATGCAGATGTTAATTGGCAACAGTGGTAAGTGGGCCATAAGATGCAAGGGAAGAAGGGGGAAGACTGTGCTATACTCCATGCATGTGGTGACATCAAGTCATTGGCATTGCCTCCTTCATCCTTAAACATCAGGGGAAATGGATGTAAAAGAACTTGTTTGTGACATCGTCTGAAAAGAGCTTGAGTAGGGGAAGTAGGTCACAGTGTCATGGTCTATTTGACTTGTGCCATCAGTGGTCTGAGTGGGCAAGGTGAGCTCAAACAAGGACTGAAGCAGCTGCACAGGGTGCCTTTACATGCTGACTTCCAATCTCACTTCTAGCTCTGGTTCCACCATAAGAGAGGAAAATTGTAACTGTTTATTTATTTATGTTTTTTATTTCAAACACTTCAATTAACACAAGCATTAAGTTCCTTGAATAACGTAAATTTGTTCTCATATACATTAACAGTCGACTCTTTCTTAATGGACACCTCTATAAAATGGACATCTTGGTAACACAGATACCTTGAGTTGGACTCTTCCCTTCTTTACTCCTCTCTCTAAAAGATGCACATCTCTCTGAGATGGACACTTAATGCTGGTCCCAGAGGTGTACATCTTAGAGAGAGTTGACAGTATACACAAAGACAATGAAAGAACTGAACCAAAGAAAAATCAGTTGGTTTACCTGGTGGTTTGTCTTGAAAGGTGAAATTGAGGGTGGATGTACCCCGCCCTCCAGAATTGGTCTCCAGTACAACAGGACCAGAACCAGCCCAAGGCTTTGTAGTAACCACAAGTTTTGCTGGACTGTGATATTCAAGAGTAGAGTACAAGTCACACCCACAGATACTAACTGAAACTATGTCCTCTTTTGATTTACCAAGATTACACCCTCGCACTGTGATCTTGGTTCCCCCAGAAGCAGGTCCAGATTTGGGCGACAGTCCGGTTATCTCTGGGGTGTTACTTGATGAGAGAACTTGGCCAAGTGTTGGAGCAAGACGTGGCTTAAAAAGAGGGAAGGGTTGAAGTGTATTGGAACTAGTAGAAGGAGAAGTGACAGGCGACTGCAACTCCACAGTTGAATATAAATTCTCTATAGACCTTGACCCTTTTTTAGAAATAGAAGCAGCCTCAATTGAGCACCTTCTTTTGGAACGTTCTCTTGAATTATTTCCACTTTTGAGGAGTGAAGGTAATAAATTATTCCACTTGCCACTTTCACCACCAGATGAGGAAGGTTTTTTAAAGGAGAGCACCCAACAGTCAATACACAGGTCACCCATTGCCTGTGAGTTTTTTGTTGTTAATGGCAACCAACGGCGGCGATGGGCTACAGAGGGTATCTGTGCTAGTGGCAAGCTGGCTGTGCCCAGTGTTTCATCCCTGTCTGTTACCGTGAAAATCAGAGGAGCTGGTTTTGCTACAGTGCTGGAAAGAAAGAACAAGAAGAGGAATCTATTTGGTAGCTTTTCAGCTTTTTGGAAATCTTATGCTTGGCCTGTGGCTTAATGTACATATTAATGGTGGTGTGCTAGAGTGAAACAAGAGAGCACTGCGGAATGATAAAACATTTTTTGCATATTTCATAATAATTTGTTGTTGATGTTTTTAAACTCACGACCTTAATTTGATAATTTAGTTGTTCTTTTGTGACTAATCAAGGACCAAAAACCAATTTCAAGAACTTAAAAGGCTTTGAAATCGACCTCCTGAAATTTAAGGGTCTTCAAAAAAAGGCAGTGTGTTACTGACCCTTCAGCTCAAAACAAACAGTGAAAGGTTCTAGAAAATATCCATACCCACCCCCTGGAGTGTCATAGGAAATTCAACAAGGGAGGTCTGAGTGAAACTGAAATTTCTACAGGGGCTCTAGCAGCCTGTGCAAGGTGGGACTGAGTGTACATAATCAATGACCTTATAACATGACCAATACCGGTAAGTAAAAAATACACTTTTCGTATGCAACTTGCTCAATTTGCTGTTTTCAGTTTTGACCGTTTAACAGTCATGCCGTTTTTCGTATTTTTTAACTCTGCTTGTTTTTCACGAGTAGGCTAAAGTTATCCTAAATGTTATCGCCCTACACGAATACAAGTTTTATTTAGCTAAGAGAAAACTAGCTCAGTTATAGAAAACAAACCTTACAATCACGCATGCTTTTAATGCGTAAAGGAAATAAAATACAGTACAAACCAAACAAAATTAAAATGGAAAGCAAGATCACTCAATAAATCATGACAGGCAATCAACTCGTTTCAAACAGGGGATTGATAAATACATGTACTGTATTATGATAACTATTATTTTTTAGCGGAAAAGTTTGGTATAAAATCTGAAACAGGAGTAATTGAATGTAAAAACGCGAAGTTGTAGCTACATATATTTAACCGAGAAAGCAGGACGTGCAAGCTTTTAGCCAGCTTTAAACAAAGCTCCATCTTGATTACATTGAATTACGAAGCGTGAGGGTGTGAAGACAGATGTTTATAAGCGTAACTTGACATTATTGCAATAATAAAGCGTAGCGACTTTAACAAATTAACATTCGTTCCGCGGATATTTGACGCCTCTTCTGCCCGTTTATAAATAAACAAAATCTTCCGTTTTTAGCTTCAAAGGAATAAAATTCCCACGCCTAAAGATCTCCTTCAAATTACTACAAATTTAAAAAATAGATCGCCGCAGACTACCCCCCCTCCCCCCTTTAACGAACGCTTGTAGTTTTTATCGACAACTAATTTTGCAATAAAAGGAAAAACGCGATTATTTACAGCGTAGCGGATTACGGCTTTTCAATAAGCTACAACAATTTTACGACGTGCAATTATGGGATTTAAAATAAAAGGTCAAAAATGAAATTGATCTTACATTATAGTTTCTTCATTCCAAGTCGGGTCGTTGTCTCGGACAAATTCCGTTCGATATTTATGCTTACCAATTCCAAAAATAACAGACGCATTACATACACCTGGAAAGAGGAAACAGATTTTGAAAAGCTTTTAAAAAGGGAGGCACTTTAAAAACTACGATGCTAAATTGAAATGGGATACGTATGCGACCTACCATCTCCTTTTTTTGGCTGCAAATTTCTTGCCGAATAAACTGAAAAATAAAAGAACATTGATTTCATAAACATCTTGATGATCTACATTCTAATGTTTTAGAGTTTGGAAATCGTTCTTACCGACAACTTTGACTTCGTCTGGGTCCATAATAGCCGCTATGTAAACGCAATTCACATTCAGTTTCTGACTTGGTCTTTGTCTTCTCCGGTCTTCTCCAATTTCGCGGGACATTTGTTACGTCACAAACGTCTTTTAGGTCACGCGTATGTCCTCTTCTAAACAAGCGGGGGACCTAAATCGACAATTGAATTGAGAGATTAAGCTCTTCACTGGAAAGTTAATCAGACATTTGTGTATTGACTATAAAATCGGAGTGTTTTCAGTAATAGTACACTTATATCTAGGGACATGCATCCTTACAATTCAAACTAACGGGTAAGCTAGCCTGCACTGAAGGCGGCTTTTTGGCGTTTTTCGTTTGTGTTATGTAAACTATGAGGTCAAACCAGAAAACGTAGAGCAGGGGATGTGAGAGAAAGAAAGCAGAGAGAACTCTTTCTCTTGCTCCCTCCCCCATCATTTTCTCATTCGACGTACCTTGGCTTAGTTTTCTTGCGGCTGTATCCCTTACTATGAAACACAAACGAAAAACACACTCAAAAAGGTCAGCTATGCAGGCTAATACTGAACCCTCTTGATTAAGCCATTTTTCAATTAGCCTGCAAGCAAGAATAAATTAGGCTTGGATGCTCTTCATGCATTAGGCGTGTACGGTTCACTTCCCAACCCAATCAAATCAAATCCTTCACTTTAGAAAGTGGCTAATTCAGGCATTCACAAAATTATGACAATAAAAGTCAGATAACTGATTGCTTTTTGATGAACTCATAGCTTTCTTTTGGCTGATTGCTCTTTTTGCTTTTTGTGTTACAAAAGGTAAAGACCTGAACCTCAAAAAATTAATTAAAAGGAACACTAAGGTGTTACTTTCCATCTGCAATGATTTGAAAAGTATAATATTCAGGAAAATGAAGAATATTATTTTTGATCGTCAAATATTTAAAACCAATCCGTCAATTTATCTTATGAGCTTCAAAAGCTGCAAGTCAAACTTACCAGTTGCATACAACATATATGTTGTGGTTCAATTATATATATATATTTTATCCTTGGTTTAAATTCTATTCTCCTTTGTTTCAAACTCATCATCATACATTACCATACCCAAAAACAAAAGAAATAAAATTTAAACCAAGAATAAAATTGAACCACAACAGTGTTAATTCTCCCACATTATCCAGAAGTCTCCTGGATATAGCAACAATTATCTCCCTGTTCTCCTATATGGTCACCAAATCTCCTGGATATCATTCACTTTTTATCTTTTCTTTGCTTTAGTTTGGAAATTATTAAGCCTATTTTTTTCCAAAATTTGAAACATTCTTTGATTCATGGTACAGCTACTGAGACATTTTTGCACATATTTTGCCACTAATAAGGGTGACATTTATTTTGTAAAAGTGAATTTTGATGGTCTGTACATCATGTAGGACTTCATTATAATGTCATAAGCCACACCCATGCAGATGCTATAACGGGTAAGGGGGAAGGGGGTGGCGGTTGATATTTTGCATGGCGGCTAAGGCAAAAGAGAGTGTCTCTTGAATTTAAATCGCCAGAAGTTGGCACCCTGGTTGGCATCTCTGCAACCAAACAATAAGATTATGTTTTTTACATAGTACCCCCCTCCCCCGCCCCCCTTATATGATAAGTCCAAATTTGAAAAATGTTTCGTCATAAGCTTAGCAGGGTTTATATGCCTGTGACACTGTTTTTTAACAAAATCAACAGCATGAAGATCTTGATGAGATCAGGTCTGTGGCTGGATGATATTGGTTTAATATAATTATGAATTAACTTTAAAATGAGCGTCAAATATATACCTCAACTAATGTACCAGATTCTGAAATTTCCTCAATTCGTTTTCTCAGAACATAGCACCTTTTTCTTCCTCCATCAGAAAATATATTTTCACGTCTCCAAAGCGCGTTTGGACCATTTCTTCGTGCTTGATAAGAAAACAAGCTGCAAGGCCATACGCCAAGGTTGGGATTCCAAAATTCATCATTTTCAGCACGGTGAAAACTGTATTCTCTATTCTCAGATCTTGCCAAGGTCTTTTGGAGCAGTGGTATTTAATAAAAGGAAAGCATCCTGTTCTTAGAATGTGGTAGTTCTCGCCATCAACGTTCCAGTTGAAATGCGACATTGCAAAGTTATCATTTACAACTGCCTTGTATCGGACGAAGTAAGAGGTCCATTCCGGAAGGCCACGCTGTCTTAAATGCTGTGTCAGTACCTCTGATGCATGGGGCTTCAGCTTAGTCTTCGAGAATAATCTAAGAATTTTTTTGGTCATTGCAATGGAAATTAAAAGGCGCATTGTAAAAAGCACACTTTGAACATCCAGCAGCCATTAATTGTTGCACCCATTACCTTGAGACACTAGACTCCAGGCTACGCGCAAAATTAATTTGTCTTGTTACCAAGCCTACTCAACGATCGATGAGCCGCGAAAAAACCATCCATGAAGATGGGCACGTCAAGATGTTATGATTTTATTTCGTTCCTTGAGGAAGCAAAATATTTATGCGTTATATACGTGCTTCGTTTGTACACCTTGTAAGGCGACTGGCTATGACTCAAGGTGGCGATACAGCCCGTAGGCTCGTCTTTGTCGGCAGCCATTTGGAGCCTTGTCTGATTCAGGAGGAGTTCCCTATTCCCAAGTTGAAATCTGGAGAAATCCTTGGGAAGTTTCGAATGGCAACGATATGTGGGTCAGATTTGCACACAATCAGTGGCAGAAGAAAAGAAGCAGTTCCTAGGTCTGTTTAGTTATTTTGGCCCCTTATTTCATTGATTTTTAATGTTCAAATTTCTCTTTAAAGATGGAGGCCTACTTGGAGGCGGGGTGGGGGAGGGGGGAGGGGTAGGTATGGGTATGTTCCTACTATGTTCCTACTACGTATTCCATCGACTTGTGAATCTGTTTACCGTGAGATTTTTGTGCGTCATTGTAAGACCGTGAGATTGCCCTCTAAATCGTGAGTCTCATGGCAAAACCGTGAGACTTGAGAGGTCTGTAACAGGGCCTCCCTCAGTAGGGTGCTTTCTGTGATGCCAACATTTTAAATTTTGGTCAAAACGCAAGTGCAGGAACACATGGATGTTTGTTTCAATGGATAAAACAATGCTGTTCCATTTTCAGTGGTCCCAGACTGGTTGCCTGATATAATAGTTTGCATCCCTTTGAGTTGGTCTCTATTAAATCAGTTCGCCAGTCAGGCACTGCCCCAAGACAGCAACAGGCTTAGTGCCAAACCCTGAATGATTTATGTACATTTATGCAAAGTTGACTGTAGTTAACAGTTCAGTGATTTTGGTGGGTGTTAAGAATGGGGTCAATAATTAGTGCAAACTCAGTCTTGTGATTATAGATTTAAAGGATTATTGGAGCTGGTTGTTGGAATCTTTCTTAATTAAATTGAAGAAAAAAAATCAGTTTCAGGGAAGTTTAGTTTAGCTGCTCTCATCCTAATTTTCTCGACGAACTCACGTGGAAACGCTTGCTATGCAGGCTAGGGGACGGCAAGTTGTACCTCAAAGGAAAGGGAATCTGAGGTATAAGGAAGGAAGGTTATCCCGGGATAACAATGTGAGGGGGGTGCATGGTACTTGCAGATCCCCCTTTGATCATATTCACTGCCACTAATAAGCAAAATATCTGATTTGGAAAGAAGAGGATGGTTTCACATAAGAATTGACTTGTGAATATTGTTATATTTTAGCCAGAGCAGGGAACTTGCAATTCAACTATATATTTTTTAATATTTTATAAGAATATTTTGCTGATAATTTCTTGTAGCATTCTTGGACATGAGGGTATCATAGAGGTTATCGACCACACACGTCCCACAGGTGCCAAGCTGAAGAAAGGTGACAGACTGACATTTCATGTTGTTAACTGTTGTGGTGAGTGTGAACGCTGTAAAGATGGTCTGCAACAAAAATGTCTCTCCTTGTTCAAGGTGAGATCTTTAGTAATACAATGCTCAATGTCAGGTCCTGAGATTTACATTTATCAACTAACTGGTTTCCCAAGGGACTTGGCATTTAGTGTTTTGTTATTTTCCTGGCTTTGTTTTCAATGGCAATAAAGGATAAAGAGTGAATGAAAACAATGTTGGTACATAGTAGCACAAAGTTAACTATCAAAACCACTAAATGAATGATTTGCAAGTAGAATGAAAGAGTAGTCTCAATACTGAGAAACATTAAAAGCTAAAATGCTAAGGAGAAGAGAAGGTTGGAGGCAGAAGATCAGAGGTGAGGTGTACAGAGAGGTAGGAAGTAAGAGAGAAGACTTTGGGAAGCAGCAGGAGAGCCATGGATAGGAACCAAAAGAGAAGGATGAAAGGGAAGGAGGGATATAAACCAGGTGATGAGCAGGTGGGAAATAATTGAGACAAGAGTTAATGTTGTGAAAATGGAACATAGTCAAAAGTAGAGTGTAAGAAACAGGAATGAATAGTATTGGAACCACTTTGGAGTATGCAGAGCTGTAGTGATGAGAACCAGGAGATTAAGGGGTTGAAACAGGGGAGAAAGGGAACCAAGAGAGAAGGGATTGCTGGAACCAGCGGAGGTGTGTGGGTCAGGACTAAAGGAGACGATGGTCTTTCATTGGCATTACTTTCTTTTAGTATGGTCATGCTCCCATGACAAGTGATTCCCAACTGAATGGATGTTATGCATCACATATCATCCTCCACAGCGGAACACATGTTTCAAAAATTCCTGACCATGTTCAAGACAGAATAGCTTCTCCTGTCAACTGTGCACTGGCGACCATGGTAAATGCAGTGTCTGGACTTGATGGCAGAAACCCTCATCGTGAAACAAGTGCTGTCATTCAGGTATGAGAATGGTATAGATAAACTGCCTGGTAGACTGATATCATTTGTACATACTGGTACCAAGAATGTGCTTTTCAATTATTAGCAATCTATTTTTTAAAGAGAAGTAGAAGGCTGAAAAAAGGGAAACCCTTTTTTTTTAACATACTTTTACGAGCCTATTGGTTCAAACATATTATTAAAAAGATACTTCCATTATGAAACCAGTAGCTTTTTATTTGTGTAAATCTTTGCCTACCTGATTTCTTTTGCAGGGCTGTGGCCTTCTGGGCATTTATGGCTGTGCACTTCTTCATGAAGCTGGATTTAACAAAGTATTTTGCTCTGATATCAATCCTGAGAGACTGGCAATGGTGAGCAAGTTTGGAGGTATTCCCCTTGTTGCAGGTAATTAACCAGGAAGTTGAGCACTTTTTGTTCAATCCTTATTAGGAACCTTAATGTTCTACTGACATTCACAAAATTTACCTGGATTTCATCAAGCACCCCTGTGACCATCCATCCCTATCCAGTGGTCATTTTAGTGACTTATGCGGCTTGATCCATTCCAAGTTATATTGCCACAATTTTTTTCTTACACATTCTGGTCACTTATCCAAAGCTTGTTACAAAATAAGCTGCTTGCAGGGTCCGAAGAGTTTCTAAATTTCCACACCTAAAGTAGTGACATATATCAGAAAAACAATTTGGGGTATACTCATTTGCAGGGTTTAATTTCGATTGTAAAAGAAATCACCATCTTCCACCAGATTTTCGTGCACAGCACTGGTTTAAGCAAATACAACAATAAGCCTTAAGACAGTCTTGGATTCAGACTGGATTCCAGCCTTTGTTAGTGGAACTTGAATTCTGGATTCCAATCGTTAGTTGGATTCCGGATTCCTTGAGCTGTATTCTGGATTCCAAAGCCCAGGATTCCGTATTCCACCAGCACAATTTTCCAGAATTTGGATTTTAGAAGCAAACATTGCACGGATTCTGGAATCCAGATTCCCTTGTGTGGGGTGAATTGTAACATCAGATAATTTGTATTACTGAACAATATTCTAAACCCAACCTTGTTCCCCCACCCCCATTCTCTAAGGGAAAGCCCTGGGACTGAGGTTACTCTGAACCCTTAAATTGTTATTTTTTAGGCCAGCAGGATCCCAGCAGTCCAAAAGACAATTCTGTTGATGCAGTAATAGAGGTAAATGGGAGAAGCTGTGTATTACTTGACTAATAAAATCTTTTGTCAGGGAACCTTGAGTTAAGCCCTACAGAACCTAAGACGCCTCAACAAATAGTCTATATATCCTATTGGCAAGAGATACAGATTGCAACACAGAAAGCTGAAAATCAGATACTTACCCTGTAAGAAATTGCCTGTCTCATAATTTTCTTTGAAAATGTAGGAGTGGTAAATAAGAAGTCATGATTGAGTGATTCTAGCCTATGTATCAGCCTTCTTCAAAGTAATCAATTATTTTGCTTGGACATTAATTTAAAAAAGCTACTGCACTTTGTTTCAATTTCTTGCTCATTATGTCAGACACAAGTCAGACAGTAAGCAGTATTCATTTTTTATACCACATGCTGCCAGGATCATTCTCTACTAACATTACCGTAAATGATGTGAAAGACGCATACTCTCAAATAAATGCTTCTTGTTTAATAAACGCCCCCTCTACAATGTTAACTTTGTATTAGATGCCCCTCTCTAATAAACACCCCCTGTCTAACAGACGCCCTCATGACAATTACTCCAAAATACTAGGAATTTGCAAAAAGGAGCAAAATCGTTGTATCTTGTTTAATGTCAACTGAGTTCAAATTAAGGATAGACTAACGATGACAACACAGTGATCCTGAGTGAGGATTCTGACATCGCTGTTGAGATTTGAAAGAGCGATGGATCTCTAGACGGCTAACCTCGTCCCCAGGGCGCTTTTCCATGGCGCTGTCGCGCCCCACCTCCAAAGCCACGGAAAAGCGCCCTGGGGACGAGCTTGCTAGACGGCGTAGATGTATCAACTATGATGGACTGGATATTCCGGTACTCCGAAAGCATATTAGTTTTTTTGAGCTTGAGCTACTTTATTTATTTAAAAATAAATAAGCGCCCCGGGCGTCTATTAGATCCTTTACGGTATTCATCTATTTTCTGGTCTGTACTGTACAGGTTTGTGGTATCCGTAGTGTGATACCGGAAGGAATAAAACTTCTTAGGCCAGGCGGGGTTTATGTGTTAGTTGGAATGGTTCATCCAGATTCCAAGATGGATGTCACTGCCGAGCAAATAATAAGAAAGTGCATCACCATCAAAGGTTTACCACGCTTTTTTTTGTTGTTTGTCTTTGAGTTTTTCTGTTTTATAAATACAGTCAAACTCCGTTAATACAGACACTGAGGGGGCCATATAAAGTTTAAGGGGGTTGAATTTAGAGAAAATGTAATGGCTTTCTTTCCCCAGGGACAAAGAAAACTGTCCGTGATAATGAAGTGTCCTTATTAAGCAGGTGTCTGTAAAGCGGGTTCGGCTGCATAGCTGAACCTCCCGTAAGCACCTCTCAAAATACCAAGATTCAGCCTAAGAAAACAGCCCACATTTCTGCGACGCAGCCATCGGCTTCCCCGCGGCGAAACTATTGGTGGCGTCGCAAAATATCGGTTGTTTCCTCAAGCTTGATGACCTTGATGGTACCTTATGGGAGGTGATCGCTGGTCAGAACTTAGCCTGTGAGCAAGCTCCCCGGGGCGAAAGGGGCGAAAAAGGAGGGGCCCGGAGAGCTTACTCGTAAGTAGACTTGCTACAATTCGATCTCTCCCGACCTCTCATAAGTTATTAAAAGTGTGCGAAGCGAGGTTTAATGCACGAGGTCGCGCAGCGAGCGAGCGAGCGAGCGAGCGAGCGACGAACTCTCGAGGTCATAGCCAACCAGGAAAAAAGAATAAAGGACTTTGAGAAAGTCTAACTCGTCGGCTGATCAGAACTAAATGATCGCTGGGACTGATAGCTGGGAATTGTCGCTATGTATGAGCATACTAGCTTGTGAGAGGTGATCGCACTTGTAGGTTCGCGTTTTAAACCTTTTTCAACCGTTTTGTTTTTAGGAATTCATAACTATGGACCTCAGCATCTGGACGACGCCGTCGCCTTTTTGTCCAGAACTTGTAGCAAATATCCTTATGAGGAACTTATCAGTCCCCCTTATAAACTGGCCGATTTTTTTACAGCCTTACAAGTATCTCAGAAACAAACATATTACAGAGTTTGTGTGGAGCCTTGAGGCTCAAAGAACTGGTGGATCGCTACGGAAAGACTACGCGTAACTTCGCGCGGAAAATTAATGAATTTGAATTGAAAGACGTGCTAGCTAAAGGCAGATAGCGAGACAATTTACGGGCGTAGCCTCCAGAAAGTTAGCGTGAATTTTAGACGTATCTTCAACGGGAGTATGCGACTCGTAGGAATGTCTAAAATTCAGGCTGGAAGATAATTGGTTAAGAAAACAGCGCGTGGTTTTATTTCAACCAATCACAAAGACTGACCCAGACCCAAAGCAAACGTGAAGGGATGAACCCGGTAGACTTAGCGTTCTTTTGGTTTTGTCGGCGTTGCTGCGCGAGCGAATTTTTTCAGATTATTTATATGATCACGCATTACGGCGAGGTAAAACTAGAGAGTCACTCACTTTTTCATTTTGAATAGAAATATACATGTACTTAATTTGCCATTGCGAATTGATGGTCAAAGTAATTACAGCAATCTTTCCTTTTTGAAACCATCAAAAGACTCCAGATACCATTAAAGGGGGAATACTTACAGCGTAATCAGTGATTGATCTTAATTAACACAAGTTTTATGAATAAAGGTGTTGTATGCGCAAAAAAAATTGTCGTATGTTTTTAGAGTAGTGAAATTATGACAGGATGTGATTACCTGTTGTTGTTAAAGTAGGTGTGGAAAGATCGAGCCAAGTTGATATAAAGAAATGGTTATGTGGGGTTATATGCTTCCGATTATATGTTTCTGTTCTGTAAGGGTGTTTCGTGCTGCAAGTATTGCGAGGTAGGGGTCACCTTTGCTTTTCTTTGCCTTCCTTAGGATGCTCTTGGCCGCCTTGACAGCAGATTCAGCTTGACCATTTGCCTGTTGATGACGAGGACTGCTTGTCCTGTGCTCAAGGCCCCATTCTACAATCGTACATGGACAACTCATCCCGGTAACTGTAGTAGGGGTTCAGCACAGCCGGAGGGCTTTTCTTGTCCGCTGGCCATCCAGTTAGAAATACTTCTTTAAGCAGCTGCAAGACTTTATCTTTGCTGGTGTGCCTCAGGATTTCGTCATGGTTCAGCACATTTACAATCTCAAAGTCTCACTGAGTGTTCTTACTTGAGGGCAGGTACGCTCGGCTTAGTGTTCCAGCTAGGTACGTTCGAGATCCTGGATTGTAGACGATGTTGATGTCAAACTTCTGAACCTTGAGAAACATCCCTTGTAGTCTCTTGGGTGCACATCTTAACGGCTTTTTAGCAATGGCCTCTAAGAGTTTGTGGTCGCTTTCGATTGTGACAGGTCTGCCATATGCATATTGCTCCAACTTGTTTAGTGCGAAGACCACAGCGAGAAGTTCCTTTTCAATCTGCGCATATCTGGATTTTGTGTCTGTAAGGGCAAGGCTTGCAAAAGCCACAGGCTGACCTTTCTGTAGTACTGCTGCTCCAAGCCCTTTCTCGCTGGCATCGCATTGGATTGTTAGTTCGTCTTCCGGGTTGTAGTACTTTAGAAGTGGCGATGTGGTGGCCATTTCTTTGATTCGTTTGAAAGCTGCATCATGTTCATGGGTCCATTTTCACTCATTCTCTTTGCAAGTGAGGTTTCTAATAGGCTCCATGACTTCACTTAGTTTCAGCATAAACTTTGCTAAGTAACTGACGAATCCACAGAATCGTCTGACTGCTTTGATGTTGTCCGGTCTCGGCGTTTCTTGCACAACCTTTATCTCGGCCGGGTCTGGTTTCAGGCCTTCGTTTTTATAAGGTGTCCCAGGTAGGAGAATTCTGTGCACTTGAGTTTGAGCTTCAATTTGTTTAGCTTGATTCCTTTTTCTCTGCATCGTTGCAGAAACCTCTCTAAATTTCTGTCTTGATCTGCATCAGCCTGTTCATCAGTGCCACCAACCCCTTATATAACCATGTCATCACGTTCATAACACGTACGTAAGCTTGGTGGATTCGCTTCTGGAAAATCTCAGAGGAGACACTGAGACCAAAAGGTAGTCTTCGCCAATAGTAACGTCCAAAGGGGGTGTCGAACGTCGTCAGTGTGGCACTGGCCACGTGCGAGTATCAATTGCGAGCATCAACTTTTGTGAATATTCTAGCTTTTGAGGATTCTGGCAACACATCTTCTATCACTGGGATGGGATATCTTTCCCGCTTAAGGGCTTTATTGAGCTGTTTCGGGTCGATACAGATCCTCAGGTCTCTGGATCGGAAATGTTTTGAACGTATGTAACAAAAACAGTTGTTGGCAAAGAACGGGTCATTTTCTCCCAAACGAGCGTTGTGACCTGTCTGTTGTTAATTACCCTTTATTTTATTCCTTTTCATGATTAATCGTCTTTTTTTGTAAAATTTTAAAACAAAAATTATGTCCGAAGAAAAAGTTTTAATAGTAAAGCATTCGCAGCCATCACTCGTGTACACAAATTGTGTCCTCGAGTTCACGCACCCGAGGAATAGTTGTAGTCAGTGTCTTTTGCTAATGAAAACCTTTAAGTCGCCACCGCTAGATTTGAACCTACTAAAAGCATACACCTTTCACTGCTTAGGTGAATGGTTATCTCGAAGATAGGAATTGTCAACTCTCGAGGGGTCAAATTTTCCAGTCATTTTATAACTGTAGCTCATTTGGGCAACGACTTCACCTCCTGAATTTTTTTGAGCTCCAGAGAACCACTGTTTCATGGCTTCTAATTGGGCTTTTTCGGAATCTTCAATGAAGGAGTCACTGTACGTAACTTGTATTCCCAAGTCGTCCTCGGGCGTTTTTACGAACCGCAGTGGCTTAGTGCGAATGCGGGACACCTTTCTCGTCAATGTCAACAGAAAAGCATTGTCGTGATGTGAGAGGAGGTTGATTGACGGCACGAAAAACTGCTCTAGCTGCTGAGTAGCCAAGCCGTGAAAAAGGTCGTCAATGAGACCCAGGAAACAGATAGCCGAGTTGGAACTTTCCCAGAAATCTTCAGGATGTTTTTCGCATGCCCAAAGCATGATGGTCTTGAGATGATAAGAACTGAGAATCTTGGGAGTCGACAGGTGTTCTTTGAATATCTCCTTCAGGATTCGATAGCATTCAATGCGGCAGCTGCCATCTGGAATCAGAAGATGATCGTAAGTGATTTTTCTTCCATCAGGAAATGTGTAGTCACCTCGTGGTTTCGGATAACGGGAAAACAGAATTTTCTCAGCTTTGGAGAACGAGATTCTCCATTCTAATTCTGGATCGCCGTGCGTTGAGGCCTTTGGAACCAAGTATACGCCACCATTGGCTACTTCCGCTACGACCGTTTGATCTGGCCACTTGCGAGGTCGCGTGATCCACTCCTTGGCAGAGATTGGCCATTCATTCCAGTCCAACGCCAAAACAAAATCAAAACTGAAAGTAACTTGGGTTCCGCTGCTGTCTCTAAGATCCATGACGACGGTAACCGCTGGCCCGTTGACTTCAAATCTATAAACACATTTCTCTCCAAACGAGCTATTTCTAAAAACCTCTTCGATCCTGGCTTGGAGCACCTCGACTATTTTCGTCGAGGACAGAAAAACTTCATCTTGGCGTTCAATGACGCAGTCTTGCCAAGTTGATTGAAGATTGATGTCGTTCAGACGAATCCACGAATGGCCCTGACTTATCTCCGCTCCATTCTTCTCCGAATTTCCCCCTTCCACGACGGAAATGCCTCTAACATTTTCGTTGCAGTCGACCGTCAGTGTTTTTATTAAGAACAGAAAATCGTATTCTTGTTCAACCGTCTCATCCTGAGAGTGTTTTCTATACAAAGATACCCCTTCTGTGAAACTTCCAGACTGAATAACCTCCAAGTCGAAACGGGAATCCAGCTCTTTCACTTTAGCCGGAAGTTCATTCTGTAGGAAGTTGTCTATTTCATACCGAGCATTGATATCGCCAAAACCAAGAATTGATTGACCTCCAGGGACTTGGAAGGTTAAGTTGGATCGGTAACGCGACCAAAGCTTCCTCCTCAGATCACCCAGCTTCACACCGGATCGAAAATCGATGGACATATTAAAAATGGAACGGTTCTTGTAGCTTCTCGCACGTTGACAAATTCGTCACCAGGACCCTGTGGTATCAGGACTGGGCGCGCAATCATCTATGGTCTTGTCTAGGTCAATAATTGTTGTGTTTACGTCACACTCGACCGCAGGCAGACCAGATTCACAGTTGTCGTATTGAATTATAGGGTTTATATGGGAAAGATAAAATAACGAAAACTAAAAACAAAAAACAATCGTCTAATCTCGGCTCACAGCAGAGAAAATTAGTAAAATAACTTATTTTTCGCTGAATCTTGTGTCCCCATGTCTATTTGAGGCGTTCCGGGGACTGGTTTTGCGACAGGCCATTTCCGAGTTCGCGTCTGCCTCTTTTTTAATTTTTCAAAGCGAGTCTTAGTGCGAAAGTTTTGTGATGCTAATTACTTGGGCTTCTTGGTACAGGAAAATCCAAGTCTAAAATTACCTTCCAGTCGTAGTCGTCGTCGTCGTCGATCCATCAGAAAATCTCAGTCACGACCTTTCTGCGCGGGTGCTAACTATCAGGCCCAGACAATACATGAAACTGGAATGCCTTTGGGGATGAGAGTAAGTGACCACGTGACCACGTGACCTGGCACCGTTTGGACCCGTGAAACGTTCCTCAAGTGAAATCTGTTCTGTGGGAGATTTAACGTTGTGGGATTGTTTATAATATCAATTGCAACTCGTCCTCGAGTACAAATCGACGACGAAGTGAGGGTGAAATCGTATGTCTTCGGTACTATGCCCCCCCCCCCCCAAAAAAAAAAGGTAAATTACATTCATTTTCAGTGCAATCTCCTGCCAATGAGTACGAAAAGATAGGAGGACCCAGGGGAATTTGACATTTTCATGGAAGCTACACTCATGGACAAAAGTCTTGGACACTTTTGCACTTCTGGGGCGTTTTCCAATTCACACAGGTCCAACCCCTCACCACACAAAAAATGTTGGACACTTGTATCCGGAATGTTTTTAGAGTTTCAGCTTTGTATAGGGTAAGGGAGGAGAACTGCAACAAATTTTCGAAAAGGATGCACCGTTTTAAGAGGGAACCGAGAAATGACAGAAATATATAAATTTTGTCGTACTCTAGTAAAAATAAGAAATAAGATTAAACTTACTGTATGTAAGTAGGTTTAGAAACAGGTAGCTCAAGCCTGTGACGAGAGTGGTTAGTTTCAGTTGGTATTTGAATTGAGAAGCATATGGTTCATTCCGTACATTTGTATCGATAGCTGCGCCTAAATATTTAACATTGATGAGTGTCCAGGATTGTAGCTTCAAAAATCCCACGATGGCGAATATAATGTAAGTCATCTCCAGGTTCTCTAGGTCTTCCAAGGTGGCGGGCATGTCAAATTCCCAACTTTGTGTCAAAATTCCTGCTCAGGGGAAGGCTTTCTGAGTCAATTTCCCGTGGGTAGCCCCCCCCCCCCCCCACCCTGGGGCTTACCATTGATAGGTGCATAAGATAGTTCTTTTTCTTAATTTAAAAAATGCTGGTAAGGAGGAATAAAAGAATGATGGCTGAGAGATCGTTACGGGACCATGTAATTTTATTGCTTTCAATTTTTCTAGTCTTTTTATTTTCACCTATTTTTAGGATGTCTTTTATTTTTGGTAGGAATTTCAATATATCATCTAGTTTTTTTAATGTATTCCCTATCAGACATTTTCATTCCATATTGAATTTGATGCTCCCACTATAGGTTTAAATACCAAACATGGCACCATCTAAAACATTACCCGAAAATAGCCAATTTCACTGCCATTGCGTTTATGGCCAAAACTCTGCCTCTAGAGCTCCCAGAGCGGATTATTTTCTTGGATTTAATTAAACTAGATGCCTGAAACGTTTGTGAAAAGTCCATTATAAGCCTATTAGACCCCGTTTTCATGGAATTGTACACTCTTTAAATTTGGTCATGTTTTTGCTGATTTCGGCCTAGATGGTAAGGTTAACCCCTTTAGCAAATTGGGTGAAAATAGCCAATTCCACCACCTTTGCGTTTATGGCCAAAACTTTGCCCCCAGCGCTCCCAGAGGTTATTTTCTTTGCGTAAATTAAAGTAGAGGCCCTAAACATTTGAGAAAAGTCCATTATAAGCTAGTGTGCTACACAGCCGTTTTTCTCGTTTTCACGGAATTTTACACTCTTTAAATTTGGTCATGTTACCCCTGCTATTTTCCTTGACCCTTCGTACTTCTTCTTTTACGGACTGACCAAGCGACTTGATCTGTGTGTTTGAGGCTAGGCTCCGATAGCCTTGCAAATGTCGATGCAACGTTGGAGTGTCAATTGCTGTTGATGTAATAATCGCTTACGTGCTTCTGACATAATATAATCACCATTTCTTTACATCAACGTGACTTGATCTTTCCATACCTACTTTAACAACAACAGGTAATCATATCATGTAATAATCCAAAAGCATTTGCGCATACAACAACTTTATTCATAAAACTTGTGTTAATTAAGATCAATCACTGATTACGTCGTAAGTATTACCCTTAAAGGTATCTGACGTCTTTTGATGGTTTCAAAAGAGAAAAATTTATTGTTGAAATTACTTTGACCATATGCCTCTGATTATGTGTAATAACTGCGTAACAAACGGTGAGCGATTTTCATGACATTTGTAACGGACTAACTGTACAACCCGGGGGGGGGGGTACTCGCAGAAAAATTGGGTAGGGGTGTGCGGCCCGCTTCCCAAAACCCTCACCCTATTTATGACCAAAATCTGCGATTTTCCCTACCCTATTTATGAACTAACCAAAAATTTGATACCCTATTTATGACCTGACCCTTAAATCAACACCCTGTTTCAGACCTGCGTTATAATTATTTCCCTAGTTCAGACCAATGTTAAAGGCAATGTTTATCTGCTTTTATTAGGTTAGGGGGACATGATAAGGAAGTAGCTTCTTCTAAAAAAGTGCATTCAAGACTACAGTGCAAAAATCGTTACCCTATTTATGACCAAAATGGCGGCAAAATAGCCAAAATCGATACCCAATTTATGACCAAAACGGCTGAAAAACCCTACCCTTTGGGGCCGCACATACCTATATAGCCCATATTAGGGAGTACCCCCCCCCCCCCCGGGCTGTACAAGTTGCAAATTGTTAAACGAAATAGAGCCTGTCTTTATTCTCGTTCAACAACTTTCAACATGTTCATAGTCTGCTACACAGCTATTTTTAGCGTCGTCACGCAACGCTTCTCCTACCTACATGTTGAAGTTATTGACGGGTCACACAACGTTAATCTCGTACCCCGAGATTAACACAACGTCTCATACGGAAGAAGTAATGATTTCATGCTTGGCCTACTGGACCGTGAAGCGAAATTATGACGCTAACATGCAAAAATGTCAGGCCTTTTACAGCATCTCTAAAGAATGAAGCAACATACATAATAGGGCTATTTATACGAGGAAAAATAAGACGCAAACTATCTCGTATAAACGGCTCATTAGACGGAACTTAGTTAAGACTCGTCTTATCGAAGAACAGGTGTTAGGGGTTGTTCTTTAATAGATAAGACACGTCTTAGCTAGCCTCCCCGCAGACGTCCTTTGTGGTTCGAACCCCAAAGGACGTCTTAGCTAAATTTTAAACGACACGTGCCGTTTCGGAACGGGATAGTTTGCCTCTTATTTTAGACTACGAGTAGTCCCCCATTTTTCCTCAGGGATAGTAGAGCGAGCGAAACGCCGCGTGTCGCCTTTTCTCGCGTGGGGTGATTTTCACGCGCGCTCGCGTTTCGCTCGCTCTACTATCCCTGAGGAAAAATGGGGGACTACTCGTAGTCTACTCTTATTTAGGACACCTCTTGTATAAGACGGGTGTTATTACCGCCCTAATGACTTAATTTTATCCTTAGAGCAGTATGTATTCTTCCAAAGGATAGGCTCCTGATTCGCCCAATTCTAATCAATTCCCAAGAGTGACCAATATCAATTTTCTCCTTACAATATTCATACTCCATATGAAAAAAAGCTTATGATGATTAATCAGATCGACGAAATATTAGTGAGTTTATGCAACAGGAGGGCAGGACGGCTATGGGGGAAGTGGCCGTTTTCGCTAATGGTGGTATCTTGATTTTCAACTGTACCAAGGGGGCGGGCGTCGGTGATTATAGCTCCCAAACCGCCCCCGCCTCCTAAGTAGTTTTGACACTCCTCAGGAACCGATTGCACTCATGCAAGATGGCAGCCAGTAACGCAAAACGCTCGATCTCGACGATCTTAAGGAAAAATAGAGGAATGTGAACATTCTAGTTGTTTTTCTTTTTTCTAAATGCCTATTATGCAATATTAATTCTTAAAACGGCCAAACTTTGTCGAGAGAGAAGAGAAATTATACATTTAGAACAGAAAGGTCGACAAAGTTTATATCTTCCTTGAGGAGAGCTTTTGCTACCAGTTGGGACGTAACTTGGTGGACGTTGTTATGTTTTATAGAGGTTTTAAAAGCAAGAGTCAAGTCAGTAAAGCTTTGGAATGTACTGTCCCGGCTGGGCAAGATGTCTTTCTATAAGTGCCCGGGGTCCATTTAAGTTTACGCGATACTTTGTTGAGAGACATCCGACCGTAGTTCTAGGGCCTAATATTTAAAAGTTTTGGATGAAAAGATATGAACTTTGAAGGAGCTGTGTCATGAAATTAATCAAAATCAAAACAATGGAAACTGCTACCAATTGGGTGAAACATAAGGATAAGTTAACGCTCAAAACATGGTATAAAACATGGTAAACAACGCTGGAAATACAAAAGAGGATAAACAGGTGGACAAACATGAAGAAATTAAGACTGAAACGGATCATTACAATTGTGTTTTTGAAAACTTATTAGCCAAACAGTTTTTCAAAGTTCTGTAACGTTTGATATAATGCTTGAGAGATCGATAGGGTCCTACGGACACGAAGCTGTGATTATGCCATTCGCAGAATTTCTCAAAACTGAGTCACTAGTCACGACCTCGACACACGCCCTTTTCAAATGAAACTCTCATCACGGTCAGTACTTCCACGAATCATCGAGGGGTGATTCGGCGGTTACGGCGCTTCTGATAAAGCAAAACTTTCGACCAGTTTGCGACTGTATTGTTTGATCTTGAGATTGACGTTTTCAGTTTTGAAATCTTTAGACTTGACGCCCGAGTCCTCATAATACTGATCGTTTCCTTCGTACGATGAAAACAGATACTTTTCCGTAATATTAGCAGTAGTCACATGCACCTATAAGCACTTATGCCTTCCTTGATAAGCCTTCTCTGAAGCATTTTTGAGTAATACAATCACTTTGTTTACGATCAGAGAAATTTTTTGTCTACAGAGCTTAAAAGGAAATGGAAGTCTACTCTTATTAAACTTCCTTTTCTACTGACGGAAATAACAAGCGATATCTAGCTCATCTCCCCCACTCCACCTCCCTGTTCCCATACTCTACTACTTCCCTAGTATTATTTACCTCAGCCTGCTACTTCTTGTTACAATTATTCCAGTCTTTTCAATATGATAATTATTTTCATTTTGGTATTTTGGTAGAAAATAAACCTCACGGTAATTTTTCCCTTAAAAGAGGTGAACGGATAACTATGGGTATTTTTGTACAATTTTCATATCCTACTGAAAGAAGAAGTTAGCAGAGGTACATTTCTGTAGCAAGTAGGTCTGTGTGTCGTAAAGGCCTAACATTTTTTTTTTCACAAATTAAAAAGAAATGAAGTTGAATTTTTTCTAATAGTTCGATGTCTCAAGGTTGTGTTACTCTGCACATAAAAAATCACATAAGAACGTCACTTAACCTGTTTTAGAATAACAATATTGCACATGCATATCTCGTGACTTTACAGACCAGTGCCGTTTGAAACGAATTAAACCAAATTCTGTTATAAACGTGCGGAGCCTCCACCAAACCCCCAATACCAAATATTGTTTTTGTTTTTGTGGGATACCACCGTGTGGGCGTCATGATACGGAACTGCGCTCAGTTAAAATTGTTGTAGGATTTCCGATTCAATTTATTTCCCGACCTTTGGCCGGCTAAAATACCCACCTTTCTCGCGAAATCAAGGATGAAACCGCGCGAATTCCAAAACATTTAACGCATTTTCGTTTTGGGGGAGGGGGGGGGGGGGGGGGAGGTGGTGATGTGGAAGGGTGGATTAGGTTAATATTCCGGTTATTTTGTCCAAGATTTTAGCTTTTCACTGTTTTTACCACAGGGAATGGATTTTGAATGGAAAATCAAACTCTCACAAAATATGTCAAAGGGGCCAGTTAGGTTTAAAAAACAGGCTTTGCATCTTTCCGACCACAGGAGTCCCACAGGAGTCTTAGCAGACAAATTAGTAGGACAAACTGAAACTGTTAAAAAAGGCTGCCTGAGCTTTTTAAATTAAATAATAAAGAAATGGGACTTAAGTAACTTTCAAGGTTATAACCAGTCAAGTTAATTTCCTGTTCAGAATAGTTCCTCGAAATTAATGATGATGGTGATGATAGTTCCCTTGATTGACAGAATTTTGAGTTATTTTTATTCTACGCTGTACTCGTCTATCTTGAGACCTAGCTGCAGTCTACAAAGAATGCACTTATTGTAAAATTATATTATTCTCAGTCACATTGAAAACAACAAAGGTCAAATTTATATCCTTATTGTTCCATTTCCTTTTCCGCGTGCCCGAGAAGAGTGTTCCATTAGAGAAGGCAAACACAAGGTTTCAGGGAAAACCCCAGAAAGGATGTCAACAGCCTGAATTGAACAATCTTGTAGATCTTTCAGATGAGCATGTAGAGCGTGTAACAAACTTTTTTTATTTACGGTGAAAATAATATTCAGTTATTTTAAATCGAATTTCAAAAATACGTCGTTTCATCGGCAAATATACCGTTTTAACACGTGAAAGTCCGAATTACAAAGTAAGCACCCGTTGCATTTCACTAACACGTAAAGTAAATATTTTCCGCTTGGTTTACAGAACCAAATTTCAAAAAAATGTGTTTCTATTTTAGGAAGAAACAACACATTTCCCAGTTTCTTTTTCTTGAAAGTGTAATGAAGCAATTTCTGCTGACCTTGGATGACAGTCGAACGATAGCGAAAGAAACGTGTTCGAAATCATTTTCCGCTACGTGTAATATGCAGCGCAGTCGTGTATGATGTCACGTTCGTCCGATATTTCCTCATGATCAAATTCGCCAAATATTTGTTAGACTAACTGAACATGTTATAGTCGATTCAGATTAGGAGGAAGCAAACTATAATTATAGTTGTAGATGTCTATAACGACAAAAATAACTGTATGATTCGTTTCGACTGGCTTTTCAGAATTACCGGAAATGTCAGATATAGTTGTCGTATTGCGTCATTTAGCCACGTGAGCCGTATAAAATTGACGCCGGAAATAATTTATGTTAGAAGTTTCGTGCGAGAAAGCGAGGCATATAAGATTCGTCGGATCTGACGGGCCATCTGTGTGTAAATTTAATTTCTTAAGATGGCTGACGATCAGAAAGAAGAGTCTGTCGATGTAGCAGTCGCCGTAACTGTCGCTGTCGAGGCATCACCTAAGCTGTTGATAAATGGCGAAGAATTCACCGCATGTTCGGATCACGACGTAGCGGGATCATCGCCTTCAGAAGATGAAGTAGATCGCAAATATACCCACTCTCCTATTGATTCTCACTCCGACAACGATGTAAAAGATGGAACTGAACCTTTTCAACCTCCCAGTGAAGAACTCTCTGACAAAATCGTCACCCAAGTTGAATTTTATTTAAGCGACGATAATCTGGCTAAAGATGCCTTTCTTCTGAAGCATGTCCGTCGAAACAAAGAAGGATATGTCAATTTAAAGCTTATAACGTCTTTCAAGAAAGTGAAGACCCTAACTAAAGATTACAGAGTCGTTTCTCAAGCCCTGGAAAAGTCAAAGGAGCTTTCGTTGAATTCAGAAAAGACGAAAGTTCGAAGGAATACTTCCCTGCCAGCTGAACTTCTCGAACGCAATCCTGGCCGAACCGTCGTGGTAACAGGACTTGAGAATGCTTCAATGGAAAGCGTGAGCGAAATGTTTTCAAAATGTGGTGAGATTGAGTTAATCCGCATCGTTCGCCCAGGGAAAACGATTCCAGACGATCTGAGGTCCTATTTTTCCAAACATCCAGAACTAGAGACGGAGACTTGTGCTGTTGTTGCCTTTGAAACCATGGCTGCGGCCGCTCGAGCCTGCAGTGATATGTCGAAAGAGGGCGGTGTGAAAGTGGTTGAACTTGGCAAGCAAGGACCCAAAAAGGAAAAATCGAAGTCCAAGTCAAAATCAAAGGACAGAGGAAGCGATGTTGTGCGAGATTCTGACGAGGAACACGACGAATCCTCAAAGAAACGTCGGAATAGAAAGAAGAACAAACGAGTACAGGAACTGATGGGAAAAAATTCTGATGATAACGTCTCAAGCTCGTGTTCCTCCGATACTGATAATTCCTACTCATCATTCAGCAGCTGCCGACGTCGACAAAACAGTGGGGGAAGCCATACCTCAGATAGGAGTATATCTCCTGTCCGCAACAGCCCCAGTCCTCGCAGCAGTGCTGGTAACTGGCGGTCACCTCAGAGTAGTCCAGAGATGTCCAGGAAGATGGCAAACACTGGTGTAAAAGAAGGCAGCAGTAGTGCTCCAAACAGCCCATGGTCTCAGCGTCGTAAGTTTGCATCACCAAATCTTAGCCATTCGCAACACACAAGTCCGCTCGTTGAGTCCTCTAGCCCGCGACACAGAATGATCCAGTTGGAGGGAGTGGAACGACTTCCCAAGGGACCTGATGGCACCAAAGGGTTCCATCACGGTCTTGGCAGAGGCAGGCCTCTTGCAGCAGTGGCTTAAGCTACCTTGTTATATATTTATTAAAAAAGATTGAAATTTATGCATTATTTTAAATAATCCAGTGTGTAAGGTTTGCATGCTCTAAAGATTATCAAATTTATCTCTAGTATAGTAGAAACATTTGGTGTTAGCAGACCAGTAAATGCCTGGGCCCAGGTGCTGGATCCACAAGTTATTGAGGTATTATTTTGTGATATTTTTATCGTCATTGTGGATAAACATAACCAAATCTCTGATTGAATGTTCAACATTATTAAATTTTTACCAGCTGTAGTTCCTTCATATGGACAAGGGATTTATGTTACTGATTTGTTAAAGCAACTTGGGCCTGGTATTTGGTGGGAGATGGTAAATATGGCACTTTGTACATAATATTATGACGTTAAATCTAGAATAATTTAATTTACTGGTAATACAATATTCTTAGAGGTAGCTTGGGATTCAGCCATTTTTTTGTTTTTGATAGATTTTTGTATATTTTAATACGCAAAGAAAGTGGTCATTGTGTAGTGACTTCTCTGTTGGGCTAGATTATGGATTGTTTTTCATATTACAACGCAAGGTAATTTGCCTTTGCTATTGGGGGTTCAGAAGCATATAACCCTAGGGTAGACATAAAAGCTGTGTTTATGGCAGGGGGTTCAGCTTAAGCAGATTTCCTTTCATCTTGTCTTCAATATTGCACTTTTGTATTAAATGTAAAGAAGTTGATACATGGACTGTAGGTAAAATATTACCTTTTACTTTAAATTGTACATAGCACTTATTAATTGTAGTCCAGGTATTATTCTTATTGTCTGTTATATAAATTATATAATGTCACTGTGCTGAAACATTTTTGTTGTTATATAATATACTGTTGAAGAGCTAAATTTTGTGAAAATGTTTCAGAATGACAGTAACATTAGCAACATTCTCTATAAAGTTCTGCATTTATAGACGATGTAATGATATTCGGTCTTGGGATGCAATAAATGTTCTTAACACTTATTTTTTGCTTGTCTAAAATGCAGTTGCTGTATTAACTACTTTATTTGAATTGGGAGTTATTTAAGTAAAAACGGTGATTTTCCAGTCGGGTGATACTGAACAAAATTGTTGTAGTTGACCGTGGCTGATGTTTTGCTGAGCTCGACAGAAGTCTTCATTGAAGTCAATGAAATCTTGTCTTTAATACTCTTCCTTTGATGGTTTTAAAAGACTTGCTGGTTTTTGACATACTACATTTTCTTGTAACTTTGATTCTGAAGTAGACTTCTGCATGGCTTCCTAAAATAATGTCACTGTCATCAACAATCCTGCAAAATGCAGAAGCCACAGCATTCATGACATCTTTCTTGTGTTCAAACTGTTTACTAGTTGACAGTCAAATCTCTGGTAAGTCATGGATGCTCTTGGAAAGCAGAAGAAGTATCCATAACTGGAAATGGCTGCTTACTGGAATGGTCCTCCTCTTATTTTGAGGCTCAAAGTTTAAATACTTCAATATTGGCCCCAGGTGGGCTTCCCTTACCCCAAGGTAATTCACCTGAATGTTATTTGGGGTAATGGAATGGGACAACACTATAGCCATATTATACCACTCTACTGGAGACACAGTTGTCTGATATGTAATTCAAATAGCTGAACTCCCTAAGTTAACAGGAAAAAAGGTGTAAATAGCTCAATTTTTTTAAGTTTAAGGTATTTTGTTATAAGGTCAATTTAAGTCTCATTTAAGTAGATGCTTTTTTACTATTTTTTTCTTTACAAGGAGATTTTAATTTTGTCCTCTTTGTTGTCCAGTAGTCCTTAGTAGAGTCAATTATATTATTATCAATAATAAGTTTGCTCATTGCTAATAAGGAGGCTGAAAAAAGTCCTTTTCTGGATACAATGTTGCATAATCACTACATTCTTTTGATCTTCTGGGATATTATAAAATTAATACATTAGGTTTTTCAGAGCTTGAATTATTTGTGTTACATAGTAAAACTCTAATGTATTGGCTGATGGATGGAGTTTTGGTTATTTTTTTTAATTTTTAAAGGTGAAAAAGAATAAAGATTCTGTCATTGCATAATGCAATTTAAAATTTTTGTTTGTCGTTATGTTTATTCTTTCTTAACTTGTTAATTTGTTAAAAAGGTCTTGCCAGGTTACTCAGTTAAAATTTTGAAAGAAGAATTTCCTCCAGAAATGTGGTTTTCCTTTCCAAAACTTTGTAACAGAAATAACCCAGGCCAGCTTTCAGGCCAGCCCTTCGACTTTTCAGTTAGCCTGCTGATAAAACCACCTGTCATGGTTTCCCATTCTTGCAAAAGATATTTCTCAAGGATACACCCCAACCATGGGGAGTGATCGATCAGATGTGGCTATAATAACATTATCAAGACATGAGTTGTTTTAGACTGGATTTAGTTGAAGCCCTTGTCTGAGTTTCCTAGGGAGACATATTAGCAGACCCTCGATCACTCCTCTAAAGGTAGTGGATGCATGCGTGAGCACACAATGTGGATGTTCTTGAAGAGTCCTGCATTCCATCCTATACAGAACTTACCCTCTGCTGTCTTGACATTGTTGCAAATGTAAATGTGTTCCAATAACGTCATTCTGTCTATTTTATATACCGTAAAATTCCGAAAATAAGCCCTGGGGCTTATATTTTTCAAAGGTCCTTTTTGAGGGGCTTACATACGGAGGGAAATTTGCGTTTCAAAATCGATTGCGCTAGCCTTATAGTTGGAAGGAAATTTACCGTTTTTTTCTTCCTTTACTTTGTATTTGAGGGCAATTTTCCAAGCACAAGCTCCCGGGGGGCTTATATTTGGGGGGCGATTTAACGGAGGGTTTTTTGTGTTACTGGTTTGAGGGGCTTGTATTTGGAGGGGCTTATACATGGAAGGGCCTGTTTTCGGAATTTTAGGGTATTTACGCACTTACGGGTTTTTCAAATTAAAATACTCGTCAAAAAAAAGAAGTAAACTATTCAAATGCCTGGTCGCCTCATGATGGTGATGTAAAGAGCTGGGTATATTTCAGCCCACTCAAATGTTCTTGATGTATCTTTCCACAAATTAATCCATTACTTGAGTAGGTGTGTTCTTTATTAACACTTTCAGATAACAAAGAATCTCCGCCACCACGCGCCCCCCCAACATTATACAAACAATCATTCTAATTATTTTCATTTATGTTTACAAATAACACCACAGTAATTTTCAATTGAAGCAGTTTCCGTTATCAGAAGTATCTTTTTTTCTTTTCGAAAGATATAATAGTACAGTGATAGAAACAATTTCAAGCCTGTGAAAGTTGTCTCTTATTTTCTCAGAGATAGTGCAAGGAGGAGTAATGCATGCATGGAAGGGGGAGGGGGTGATCACCGGTGAGTGTCACTCTCACCTTATTCTAGTCCAACACTACTCATCGTCAAGGAATAAAATCTTTGTACAGTACTTGGCAGAGAATGAAGTAAGTCAAATAAATCTGAGCCTGCAGTTTTCACACTGTTGCTGTTACACTGTTGCAAACATGCAGTCTTACAGTAAGAAATGAATATTTTGAGTGAAATTGGATATGAAGTCATTTTGAACATGGTGTTTCCACAATTAATTAATTACACTGTTACACTGTTGCAAACATGCAGTCTTACAGTAAGAAATGAATATTTTGAGTGAAATTGGATATTAAGTCATTTTGAACATGGTGTTCCCACAATTAATTAATTATAAAATATAGAAATAAAGAAAATGAATTATAGTATTAACAACAACAATAATAATTACAATGGTAATAACAAAATAAATTGTAATGTAATAAATGATAATGATACTGATACTAATAGTAACAATAGCAGCTTTAATTAGACTGAAAAAGACCAAGCAGCAACTCCAAGGATTTGTTGGTGTGGACCATTGATAAGCAAATTATGGTAATAATTGGTGAGTCATGGAAAACGTGAAGAAAAGCTGTTATAGGGGATAAGCCATTTTCGAAATACCTTTTGTTTCTTTTTCAAAGCTGAGTTCTGGTGTTCATTTTCATGTGAATGGTTGTGGCCAGGGCCCAGTTGTTCAAACTCCAGATAGCGCTAACCCGGGGCTAAATTTAAACCTGGGTTTCTTTTTATTTTTATCAAAACCACTCTCTCGGATAATTTTCTCTATTCTTTTCGGAGTATCGAATCATCAAATTGTAGGCAAAGAGAATTAAACTGAATTTGCTTTTGAAGCTCTAACCCTAACCCTAGGTTATCCTAACCCAGCTTTGAACAACCCGGCCCAGGCCTTATTAATTAGGGCAACTTAGAAATAGGTATTTGAGAGCAAACACTACAGACAAGTCACAACATAACTGTGGTTTACTAAACAATAATTTTAATTTTAACTTTTGTTCCTATTCATAAAAGTGTACATTTCAATCTGAGACTATTTCCTGCCCATTAAAAAATCTGCTCTTGCACATTATACAAACAATCATTCTAATTATTTTCATTTATGTTTACAAATAACACCCTAGAGAATTTTAAATTCTAAAGTGCTTTAAACATTCTCTTCTAGTTAAAAACAGACCTTTACCATAAGGCTGTCTACATTACACCTGATAGCTCTTGCGCAGGCACGAAAACCAGGATATTGCAAGGGGCCTTTGTTCAATTTAGAACAAAGATTTTGGAGCAGTTCCTGCAAAAGAGCAAGGCTGCACTGCACTGATCTTAATTTTTTAAAGTGGGTTGTCACCTTTTGGACAGGTTTCTGTTTGCCACTCTTTGTGGCAGAGTCAACAGGTGTTTATTCAAACCAGGCTGGAATATTTTTCATGTTGACCGAGCTATCTCGTTAGCCTGTGAGCAAGCTCACTTGTGTGATTTTGGGGAAAAAGTTTTGGCAGCAGAGCCGCCACTAGCCTCCCTAGCAGACGTTCTTAGGGGTTTGTCACTAAGTCTTGTTCCTCCAACATGTTCATGGGGCAGGCCTAAGAACATTTGCGTGGGAGGCTAAGCCACCACCAGCATGCACCCGGTCTGTTCATCAAATCATAAATCTGCTAAGCTGCTTTATATTCCTTACTGTCCTAAATTCTGTTGACCTGCTAGGAAACCTTGAAATTAATATGGGCAAATTTAACTCAATATGAGACTGCAATGTACATGTACCTAAATACGTGATAAAATACTAAATTATGAAAAAGTAACACTTGCAACTATTTCATGACAAATTTAAGTGAAAGGATAATGCTTAGACAGCATGGCTGCTTCCACTAAGAGATGCTAACGCCAGCATTACCATTTCTCAGTGAAATACTTTCTTCGGTAAATATTGTTTTAACAACACTCTATTTTAACAAATTGACCAAAAACTTGAAGACTTGGCATTAATTTTTAGGTATTGTATCAAATTATATACATTGACAAATACAAATTATATTTAAGAGTTTGTTTCAATTTTAAATACAAAATACGTTCATGTTGATTAAATATATGTGTATAAAATTATGGAAATAAATAGGTCTGCTCTTTTAAAGAGCGTCACTGTTGCTTCCTTGATTGTTAAACCACAGTAATTTTCAATTGAAGCAGTTTCCGTTATCAGAAGTATCTTTTTTTCTTTTCGAAAGATATAATAGTACAGTGATAGAAACAATTTCAAGCCTGTGAAAGTTGTCTCTTATTTTCTCAGAGATAGTGCAAGGAGGAGTAATGCATGCATGGGAAGGGGGAGGGGGTGATCACCGGTGGGTGTCACTCTCACCTTATTCTAGTCCAACACTACTCATCGTCAAGGAATAAAATCTTTGTACAGTACTTGGCAGAGAATGAAGTAAGTCAAATAAATCTGAGCCTGCAGTTTTCACACTGTCGCTGTTACACTGTTGCAAACATGCAGTCTTACAGTAAGAAATGAATATTTTGAGTGAAATTGGATATGAAGTCATTTTGAACATGGTGTTTCCACAATTAATTAATTACACTGTTACACTGTTGCAAACATGCAGTCTTACAGTAAGAAATGAATATTTTGAGTGAAATTGGATATTAAGTCATTTTGAACATGGTGTTCCCACAATTAATTAATTCTAAAATATCTTTTTAAATTTGAACACACAAATTGTCATCTAGTAAGGTGCAATTTCTACTTATATGAGCTCCTAGATCGTCCTCCAACATCTTAAGTGTTTTTCGCACCTGCAAGAGAAAGGACCATGACTTGAACATGATCTGCAGTGTGGTAGACAAAGTGCCACTAACGGATAACACAAAGATATCTTAAAATTCACATCCACTTACTATTTGTTTATATACCCTTTTTTTTGTTAATTTGACAAATTTGACAATTTAATTTGACCCTTAACCCATTCGCCCCTGAACCGCCCGTGCGGATCCAGGTCCTTTCTACCCTTTGTGACGTCATCAGTTTTAATGGTCAAGGACAACTTTCTTCGCTAACTTGTACAGAGTGAAGAGATCTTTCAAACCATACCAGAATGAGCACAATTCAGTCAAGGACACCAGAGAAAGAAGCAAAAAACCACGTGACAAGGACCTGAAAATCTCCATGAAAATCTTGTTCCATTACCCACCTACCTTTCCTTTCACCTAATCCTAAGATCCTAAAAGCTTTCCTAAAAACTCTTCCCACCAAAATGAAGCCTACTAAATGCCCAGCAAGAGAAAAAAAAATGAGGCAAGAAAAGCGAAAAAAGAAGGGAGGAGAGAAAGCGAAAAGTAAAAGTCAAGACTTTTAAACCCAAAAACTATGTCGAAATTTTGCTTTCTGCGGATGCCCCAACTTCGCAAGCTGATATTTTGCATCTGGATCAGAAGGCCGCCAAGTGTACAACCTGTAAACCGGTTTGTGGTAAGTTTTAGCTCTTTATAGCACGACAGTGACCAGAAAACCACTCGACTAGCGTCAAAACGCGTTTTTGGGCAAAATCTCCAGGAGCGAATGGGTTAAATAGGCAAAATTACAGTAAAATTGTACCTGTGCTATAGCGTTTAAATTGGCAGCTACTATTGTTTTAAATCTGTAAAAGAAGAAAAGGCATTAGTAAAAGTCATCAACTCTGAATATTGTACTTTCTGTAAATAAAACTTGGCTTGTCATTATCTCTGGTAGCCTACAAAGAGACTTTAAACCCTACCTGAGAACCTCTGCATCAAAAACTTCCTGACGGAGCTTCCAAAGTTGATACATAGACTGATGACTGGAAAAAAGAGCTAACTTTAATACAAATTAAAGGGCAAAAAAATAAAAATCATGACAATAATTAATTAATGAAAATATTTTGTTAAAGAGATCCTTAATGGATTTGGATTAGCTTTGCTGCCTGATCCCATTGTTCCCTGTTACTGGGACATTCCCAGAGCTCTCATGAAACAACCCACCGTGAAGAGGAGCAAAGACATATGGATGTATTCTTAGGCTAGATTTGGATGAAACAATTTTACTTCTGTTTACTTCTGTGAGACGGTGGGTCTCTGAAAATATTGTGCAAGGTAATTCAAATGCTAATTAGTGAATCTGTCTATTATACATGTACACAATGCTACTTGACTTTATAAAACCAATGTTCAATTAAAACCCATGTGACATTTTTACTTTAGAACAGAATGATGAACTCACAGGAGAATTTTTTCAGGGGCATGTGCTGTTTTTGCCATGATCTTTGGTTCCAGTAAAGAGATACGATGCAACAGGAAAAAACTACACATCATCAAACAGAGTATCCTGAAATGACAAAAGGTGATTAAAATATTAAGTACGCCAAGTGCAACAGAGCATAGCTAAGAAGAGGATAATTTTCAACAGCAACAACATTATTTGAAACCTCAAAGTCCTAAGAATGGCAATTAAAAGAGAATTAACTGCCCAACATAAAAAAATAACTTTTAGAAAATACTCAGTTGGTGGTGTTGTTGTTTCAGAGGTGGAGATAAAACAGGTGAAGTTTAGTTTTTACTCCATAAAATATTAATCCCTTGTGTCCCCCGCACACCTTAGCGAACAACAAGCCAGTGAATCTGTTTGGGCATCTTCAATGAAGGAACCAAGGCCCTGAGGATTCGAGAGAAGCCCCAAGGTCGGGAGGGAGGGAATTGAAACAGCAAATCAAGCGACTGAGCAAGACAAATGATCAGATTACAAGAAGATGTCAGTCAACACCCAGCTGCAGGCAGACAGCATGGGGTATTCCCTAGGAATATTAACCAAGGAGATGTAAGTTATCTTTTTGGGCCATTAACTGTGTGCTAGGGATCTCAGCTGTAACTGGCAAGCAAAGCAAACCAAGAGGACATAGGCAAGAGCAACTTCTGAGGGGCAACTGAGTATTCCCTGACCATAGAGGCAAATCTTTTCTACCACTCCAGTTACCAGGGTTTCCCTAAAACCCAGAATCCGGAATGTGGAAAAAACTCACGCCGAATGTTGAATGACGGAAGTTTCGTGATTAGGGTTAGGAAACTGAGTGAATAGGTCCATTTCGGATCATTATACTGGGTTAACTGACCTGAAAGGTTCACTCGGTTTCCTAACCCTATATATCACTAAACTTCAGAGTCATTTCAGTGTTCAGCGTGGATTTTTTCCAGACTTCAGATTCCAGGTTGAAGGCAAACCCCACCGGGCAAGCTTACTTTGATACATGTCTGTATGCACAAAAAGTCACTACTAATGCTTTTTCCAGACTTCGGATTCCAGGTTGAAGGCAAATCCCACCGGGCAAGCTTACTTTGATATATGTCTGTATGCACAAAAAGTCACTACTAATGCTTTTAAAAGAGCTCAAAAAGAGAGCTTGACTGATGTTTGCAGTATTTGAGTGCCTGCATTTCAAGGGCTAGAGAATGAGTTACAGAAGCAAAAGACAAGCAAAGGAAAGGGTAAGCAAAAAGCTAGTGTTCAAAAAGTCAGCTTTTAAATTCCTTTGTCATGTCCACTAATATGTAACAAAATTTCACTTGTGGTTGATCTGTATAAAATGGCATCTGACAAGAAAACTGTGGCCTTCATTTAATAGTTATTTTCTTTCAGCGAGTACTACAAAATTCACTTGTCCAGGTAGATACTTACATAATAGAAGTTACTATATAAAACGGCTGTTCTCTTGAAAGCCTAAACATTAATTAAAAACAAAAGAACTGTTAAGTAAACACATTTCTTCGTTTACTATATGGATATTTGCCCTGGCAAAAAAATATGGCTCATCCTCGGTGTAATGTAATTTAAAACTCAGAGCTGACGTACCGGTAAACAAAGAAAACAAAACACGCTTAACAATGAACCTAACCCTGACAACAGTCCATAAAACAAAGAAAATGAATAAATTATATTACACCAGGGATGACCCAAAAATCTACAAAGCCCATAGGCCACTGCGAAAATACCATAATATTCTCAAATTGCCATTTGGGTAGAGCTTCAGATAAACCTTACATTCACTTAAGGTAGTGTGCCCCATGTAAGATTTACATGAACAACTAGCCAAATGCTAAAGGAAGGAGAGCTTGCAACTATGTCTCTGGAATTTGAATTCCACTACCAATTCCCCTGTGGCTTCCCGTCGACTGAGCTGTCAGATTTAGGCCAATTAGCGTAAAGCGGAAACAAGTGTGTATCAGGAATGTAAACAAACATTGAAAAACATGTGCCAATGGTAGTGATGTCATTGCTAATGTCATCTCCGCCAATCAGCATTTTGCATCAACTTTTTCGATGCAGATATTCAAATTCCAGAGACTTCCGAAGATGTCCGAAGTCTTCCGAAGACGTCCGAAGTCTACCGAAGGCAAAGTTATCGAGAAAACGCTTATCCACAAGGACCGACGTTAGTTGATAAAAATCAGAGATTGCGAGGAAGGTATTGTCATTCATTCATTTTACACCTGGTTTTCGTTCCTTACATGGGTCTGAGTTAACATATTTTTGGAAATTGGGTCAAGCAAGACAGCAACAACTCACATTTTTCAATCAGGCGTGAGAAATTGGCCCACAGGCGTGAGCCAGCATGAGATCGAAGTTTTCAACCCGCAGGCGTGAGAGTTGGCAGGTATACCCATATGGACTACACTAAAATGGACTACGCCACTGAATGCACCACTCCAGAAAATACCATAGCATACCATAATGCTCTTTGTTTGTCATCCCAAAATTTTGCTTAAGCATTGTTTTCAGTTTCTCTTGGGGCCATTTTAACTCCCAAGAGAAACTGAAGACAATTCTTATGCAAAATTTGGGGGTGACAAACAAAGAGCATTATGGTTTGTTATGGTAGTTTCTGGAGTGGTCAATTGAAGTGATAAGGGTTAGGAAAGTGAGTGAATCAAGTTTCAGGTCAGTTTTCCTAGTATAAGGACCCTACAGTATGTGTAAATGGAAGCTGATTAACTCAGTATCCTAAACCTAACCACTAAACTTCAGCAGCGTAGTCCATTTTAGGGTAGTCCATATCAGGGGCATAGCGTGAGATTTTTCTCTGCTGGAAAGTTCTTAAATTTAGGGTCTCAGAAATGCCACTTTCAGCGTTTTCCGCAGGACATTTCAGCAAATTAATATGCAGGAAATGCAGTAGGTAGTTGTTTATTTTACTCATCTCTAGTGTTGTCAGTAAGGTACAGTGTTCCTGGGAAAAAAAGGTCAGTGACTCGAAGGAATTATGGAATCTGAATAAAAGGATAAAGAAAATACTAACACAAGGACACCAAAAGACAGTATCGTACAAAAAATGTATCAGTCATCCCGATTTGATCATAAAAAATGCTTTTTCAGAAAATAAAACATATATTATACGTGTATTTTTCCAGAATTTCAGGTGTACATGTATGCACAGGCGTATATGCATATATGGGAGCTACGCCCCTGCATATGGGTAGTCCATGGATTGGGGGTCAGTGTTTTTTCCACCACCTTTTTAATTTTGGCAATTATATCTGGCATGACTCACCTTTGAACTAATCTAAAACTGACTTGCAAATATGAATACACAGTCTCAGCTACTGAAGCTAGGAACATTGCAATACCAGCTGAAACACAAAAATAAATTCAGTTCAAAAGGAAGGTCTCAATAATATAGTTTATCAAGTTAATCATACCATTAGTTCTTACTCTTTGTCGGAAAGATTTATTATACAAAGAACAACAACGATTTATAAAATTTAATGATTCCTGACATTAATAATGGTGGTGTGGATTAAAATAATAATGAAGGGTTGGAGAAAAAAGCCTATGTTGAATTTTTGAGCCAAATGCGCCAAATAGTCTTTAGTCGTAATTATCCACATTGCTAAACTGGCAAAATGAAATCCTATCCCATCCATAGAAGAGTTCCAAATTGTTCTCCCCCTTTCCTCTAAAAAATTCCAAATCCTGGGCATATAAAAGACATATCCCAGATGCTGAAAAACCTATTGGGACCCACCCTCCCACAGGTATTAGTATTCCAAATATTATGACTCATCTCCACATTAATTTTATAGTATAATTTTATTACCACAGCCAGAAATTCTTGAGGATTCCGAGGGGTTCAGCTGGTCTTTATCAGGGAGAGATGATGTATTTAACACCATGTCTGTCTCATCATATGCTAACTTGTCTGTTGGTGTTTGTCTAGCCTGTTGACACTCAACACATCCTGATGTGTCTTCTCCATGTTCCGCAGAGCAGCTTAAGTGGTCCTCATTATATTCTGGAAGTAATAAGTTCAGCAAAGTTTATTCACTGCTGACACCGAACCGATCAGAAACTGACAATAAAATTTGATTAAAACCTGTCAAACCAACAATAATTTAGAATGGGCCCGTATGTGCATCAATGAAATCTCAAAAGAAATTGTGGTGACTGACGAAATTTGATCTGTCAAAGGAACCTAACTCTTGACAATGCCATGTTCAAACAGAAAGGTGCCAGATATAGAAAAAAAATGTTTACACTACAGCAGTTTGAGTTAAATACGTAAACCAAACATCTTCCCACCGCAGATAGCCTTGCAGTTGCTAATTGTAAGCTGTGGTTTGACATGAGAAAAAAAAAATTACACCAGGGAAGAGACACTCTTGGCACTTTTTACTTAAATTTAGGATGAGGTTTGGGTGCATATTTAAGAGGGGTACTTATCTGAGGACATATAGGAATTTTCTGAAGATAGTACTTAAGGAATTTACTCAGTATATCATGTTTGATACCCATAAATCTCAGCTTTAGATCTTGGTGTTTTTGTTTTGTGGAAAATGGCAGCAAGAATGGTCTTGTGAAATCCTTTTTAATGGTTTATTTACAGTATAGTTAGCAATAAATAAAAATATAAAACAACTACTACATTACTGCGTTAAGCCAAAGTACCAGAGTGTTGTATTAGATTTATAAATCACTCAAGACATTAAAAACCTTTCTGAGCTGAAAACAGAATTATTCTAGAAATCATTTTTCTAGCCTTTTATCCGGAAATAAATCCAAATCATGGCATATAGAGAAATACAAACTGTGACTGGAGATAGAACTTGCTTGCCTGCTGGGAATTGCCTGTACTGTTCCCACAAGAACAAAATGGGTCTTTCCTTGTTCAGCTTATGCTCCTTTTTCGGTAGCCTGCAAATACAGCCATCACTCCTTGCTCTTTGCCGCTAGGGAATTTCTGTTGTTGAGGTGCAGATGTCACTCCTGTAAAACATCTCTTGCATCGGAGCAAGGAGAGATGGCTGTTTTCGCAGGCTAATTTTTTTGTATTTTTGTCAATAGAGAGATTAAGAATCACATTTATGGCAAATGGCAGACGTGAATTTGTACCAAGAGACCAAGTTTTCCCTTTACTTGTCATTATCCATTCATTATAACTTCATGGAAATCAGTGGATTCACATTAGTTTTATCCATAAGCCCTGAGCTGTTTTTAACTGCTCATTTTCTAGTTTGAGAGAGTTTCTCAAATTGAATCTGACATTTGCTGTTTGCTGCTGACATTATTTGTGGGCGTTTGACTTCAAGCTAGTTAAATGATCATGCATGTATTGCTAAAGTGGTTTGTACAGGAGTCAATAAGCAAGTAAGAGATTAATAATTAAAAATTACCATCATTTTCACCAGTATCCTCTCTAGCATCAGGTTCACCATCTATGCCCTGTGTTTGCTGGTCATCTGAACATGCGCCGCTCGTCTATAAAATATGCAAACTCATTACAATCAGCTATCTTATATGGTGCCGACCAGAAAAGACAAGAGACATGTTTGAAGCTGGTTATGAAAGTTAATTTAACACTTCCTTTCGTGGCTTACAGTCACTGTACTCTTTTGATTACCTTACAAGTCTGAAAACAACTACACCTTAAGCAGTTGAGGTGTATTTATTTATTTATTTATTTTCTACTTTTTTATTGACAACAAATTAACAACATTAATAAACAGCACAAAGTAAAGAATAAATAAATAAATAAGTCAGTAAGTAACAAAACAAATTACAATAAAAAACAAAAAGTATCGAAGGATAAAAAACCTGTCAGTTGCCACACATATTTAATATTGTTTGCCATAATTTTCAATGCGATATTGTTCAAAATTCATCTAAATTAGGTTTCGTTACAATGTTCTTGGAAGTATACAAGTATTTCTTTTGCAGTAAATTACCAATAGAAGAAGTTTGCTTTGAGTTGAATTTGGCATTTGCATTGGAAGGGAGCCATTGAACTTGTTAAATAAACTTGCTTGTTTGCTTGTTTGTAGTCATGGTTTTGTTATTATTGTTTCCCTTTGAGTTTGGTAGTAATAAAATTGGCAATTAATTCTACCAACCACATATATCATGCCCAGCTTTTTGCCATTATGGCCCTGTTTGCCAAAAAAAACTGTCAACAGGAAGCCATTTCTAGGGCGAACAATTTTTTTCACCTACCAAAATTATCTCACAAAATTTAATGTTACCAAACTTCAAAAATGGCATCAAGAAGATTTGGAGGTCTCCAATTTTTTGTCAGGATACAAAATCTTTTGTTCCTTGACAGCTACCCTTCATCGGGTCATCTTATTTAGTGAATGTGACCAATTATTGTTGTTTAAGTGATATTTTTGGTTACAGGAAAACTTTCTTGTGTCTCAGGTGAGAACAAGTCACAAATTTTCAAATTTTTTTGCATTTTTTTGGCAGACTCCATTTTTTGTTGTAGTACGTACAGGGCCTAATAATATTAAATTACTGAGCATTAGATGATTTTGTTAGTTCTTGGAAAAATTTTCCAGTCATCTTTTAATAATATATTAAGTAATAATGATATTTGCCACTTTTTGTTTACAATTTCACACAAAGCCATGTTTTAACTTTCTGGAACTGGGAATTGGGAAGATTATAAAGGCAACAAATGAGAATTTAAATTTTGATATAAGGTTTTAAAAGGTTAAATGAAAAGATTAGATTCAAACAAACTGGGGTGTTGCATCCATTGGGAAGTGAAACCAAAAAAATTGATTTGATTAACAAGTCTATTATTATGATTATAGGGCAGTCGTAATTTGATGATATTCACCTGATTTTCTTCTTTTGATGTATCTGACTTCTAATTTGGTTTAAAAAAATGAAAAACATGCACTCAACATTTACATACCGCCATAACAAAAATTACAGAAATACCAATAAGAGATGATCTTATAAAGCTTTAAATTTAACCACACTGTATTTACGTTTTTGCCTACATCTTGAATTTTCTGTCAAACATGGTACTGAGAAATGTTTAAATAATTTAATTGGTTAATTTTTTTTAATGCTAAACATTACACACACATCACTCAACAAAATTATTTTGCTTTAGGGTTGTTTTTCATCTTTCAGGATAATCAGCCAGGTCTTCCAGCACAATTCATGGAGTATACCTACATTTGACTGGCCAAATTTTGATAAATTAAAATACATATTATTCATACTTGATTTTTAGGCTTTAGGAAATAAAACAAAAGAATTCCTGAAGCACAAGTAGTTGATACCCTTCTTTTATTACTGCAAGCCTCTGAGCCAAGTATGAATTTAAATTTTGGAGTATTATTATCAACATCATCATCATCATGATCCTCAACATTAATTGGTACTGGAGCCCTTGACATAAAGCGTTCTGTCTATCAAGTCAATGACCTCAGAAAGAAGCACCTTTCACTGGATATTAGCTGTACCAAGCAATGCTGATTTCTGCATCATCGAGCCATGCACTTTAATCCCAAGACTTTTAAGGTGGCGATGCAAATTCTTAGGAATGGAGCCAAGGGCACCAATCACTACAGGAACTACTTCTCTCAACATCTTCGATACTCTAGCAATTTCTACTCCCAGTTCTGAGTAGTTATTTTCTTAAATTTCTTTATTATTATTATTATTATTGTTATCAATAATACTAACCTGTTGTTTGTTTTTCACTTCATCCCAAACTTGAACAAGAAGCTTGTATACAGTTTCCCTCGACAAGAATGAAGAGAAGAAGTGCTGTAATCAAAAATAATTATTATCAGCAGTATGTTTTAAACTGTTAGGCAGCATAAAAATTATTATTGTTTGTGACCCATCATAATTAAATATGCCATTATATGTAACAGTTTGACTGGTCTTATCTAAGACAATAACGTGAAGTTTTAATAGGAAAATTTTTTTTAGTGTAAACTTAAAAATTTAAACATGACACAAAGGATAGATATCATACTCCACTTATTATAATTCTGTGGTTTGAAATTACCATCATGTTATTTTAGGAATATGAGATGTTTGCTATGATTGCACACGGTCACTTTGAAAAGAAATATACTAGAAACACTGTTACCAATGAACTAAATAGCGTCGTGTATTTTCCAAATAAAATATCTCTCATATACAGTGACTGTACTGTAGTTAACAACAGTAAGGGGGGTGGGGTGTTGATAGTAATAACCTCTCAATATCCCAGAGACAAAAGCTCAACTAAAGAAAAATCCTAAAATGTACTGATCTAAAGATTGTGAAGACATTAATGCAGTAGTACAAGGTGAGGGTGCTAATCTGAAGAGGTTTTAAGGCACAATTTCATCCACACCATCAAAAGTCAGAACCACATGTTGGGTATAATATGCATGAAAAGTGCAAAGTTTAAGGAGGCAGTTCACATTTTTATTTACATATTTTCTTGTCTCAAAAATTTACCTTTTCTTCCTCAGTACATATCAGTATAGCATTGGGCACAACATAGGCAGTTTTCTCTCTTGTGATGGACTGGATCTTTTTACAGTCAATCGTTACCTGTAGTTAAATTGAATAAGCCAAGCAAATGACATTAAACAGACACATTCACATTAAAATTGTATTTTAAGAGATGGTTTGAAAAAAAAACAAACAATTTGATCAAAATAATAAATAAATAACACTAGATTGTGGCCCATGCGAACCAATAAGGAAATGACAAAGACAAAGGTCCATACCTGTGTTTCCCAGCCAAATATATTTGAATAGAAGCAAACCCATCCTTGGCTAACATAGATTCTTCCTTGGAGCAAAATTTCACGACTTAAAGCACAGGTGAAATCTAACAAGGAAAATGAAAGGTTGGTTCTATGAATCAAAGTGATAAAAAAGAATATGATGCAATGGTTTCTGCATCACCCTGAACAGGATACCTGATCAGTCTAGGTTATTTTTCCACTTGGATTTTTCTTAACACAGCCAAACCCCACTTTCCAGACACTCACTTAACCCTTTAAGTGCCAAAGGTGACCAACATCAATTTCCTCCTAATGATATCCATAATTTGTCAAGAGACTAGGTTATGAGAATTAATAAAATGATCAACAAAGAGAAAATGCTTTGATCTTTTATCAAATTCTCTCAACACATTCTTTATGGAAATGTATAGAGATCAGTTTGGAAAATTTGTATGTGGATATTGGGACTTAAAGGGTTAATATGGACACCTCATTATTACAGAGAGTTTGCTTTGCCCCTAGGGAGAGAAAGCCCTTACATGAGGGCATGGTCAGCAGTCAGTCGTTTGGCTCAAGCGCAGTCAGCCTTGCTTGCATCACCTCCATGTGATCAGTACAACACTTTCCTGGCGGCCACTCTCTTCATTTAGCCTTTGGATCATTCCTCATTTTTCACTGATAAATCAGTGTGACAGGTGCCTGGTTCTATTGGCGTGGGGGCTCATGGTTGGAGGGTGCTGGTTTGCCAGCCATGGGGGTATAACTCTGTCTAGGGGCTGGCTGTGGAAGCCCCTGGACATCCCGGGCACCCACCTCCACTAAGCGACACAGTTGTTAAATTTTCTCTAAATGGACACTCTGTTAACACTGACATTTTCTATGGCCCCTCAGTGTCCATGCTTTACAGCGGGCACCTGTTTAATATAGACACCTCATTATTACAGACAGTTTGCTTTGTCCTTGGGGAAAGGAAGTGCTTACACTTTCTCTAAATTCGACCTGCTTAAAACAGACACCCCATTAATGCGGACACTTTCTATGGCCCCCTTGGTGTCCATATTGACGGGGTTTGACTGTAAGTAACATTGAAAACACTGTTGAAGCTATGACCTTCTTAATCCCTTCGTAAATCAAGCCACCCAAAAAAATACTTGCCAAATTATCCTACCCAAATATATCCTGGAATCGAAAATTTTAAACCCCCAAAATCATCCGATCATCCCTGTCACTTGAACCCCAGGGCACCCCCCCCCCCCCCCCCCCCCCGGAATGAATGTAGAATAGGACCATCATGAAAACAAAAGAACTTTAGCTTACCATTTATTGGAAATTGGTCCTTAGGGACTGTTTTAAAGAGACGATGAAACTCATCATAAGGAGAACGTGTAGAAAGAAGTGACTGCAAGTGAAAGCACAGCAAACATGCTACATTTCAGTTTCAGCTATTCACATATCTACCCCTAAACCCTCTTTCTTCACATTTGACACATGAAGTCATTAAATAAAAGTTCTTATATATTTTTTTATTTGATGGTTTTCCTACTGAGGAAGATTCTAATAAAAATTATATAAATTATTAGACATGGGGAGCAAACCGTCTAAAACGTAAAATTCACCTATCGTTTGCCCCCTCCCCCCCCCCCTTAAAACTAAATGCAGAGAAGATCATGACAGTTAAATACCCAAATTTGCAAACTATTGTGCAGCTTTGAATATGCAGGTCTTAATGTTCCACTTTCTTCCATTCACTCTCTAAGTATTTAAAAAAACACTTTGTTATTTTCACCTCTTTTTATTGAAAATGAAGAACATTTCAGAAGGAAAAAGAAAGAGAGCAAAGTTCCTCTCATAATAACAAAAACGATTTTTAATAGTGTTAAGTTCAGCTTGCTTGGAGATTACGGTATAGAAGAAATGAGGAGTCAATTAATTCTACAGGATTTCCCCGCTAAAAGATTTTAACAGCCTACTTTATCGACGGTCAAGTATTCTTCAGGATATTTACTTTTCATATCGGATTTGACGATTTGTTTCTGTATGCGTGTATAAATACACGAAAATCAAGGGCCTCAACGCGAGAGAAATTACATAATTGCCAAAGAACTAAAACATGATGAACTTGGCATGTTATTTCAATCATCGCCGAAAATGAACCGCAAGCTTATCACAAGACTCAGTTTGCATACAGTGAAAGTTGAGCACACCCGACCAGTTAGCCTTTAGTCACCACCAGAGTTTTGCTCACAAAGATTCTTTTTTTTCAACCACTGAACTATCCACTTGTTCTAAAGAAATCAGCGCTTTCAAGCGATAGAATTCATGGACTGACCCATTCCGGAATTTAGCTCGACATCTTTCACATCAATCTTTCCTAAGCTTCTGTAAGCTTCAGTTCTTCACAAAATATGCGTGGAGGACTGACATGTTGTGATTCTTATCCCCAGTTTCCACAGTCTCCACTAGGAACGCCTGGAACCATGATTCCCCTTTCCGTATGCACACACACAAAATAAATGAAAAGAAAAAGAAACGCTTGCATTTTTAGAGTCTCGCTCTGCCAAAGCAAGCTCAACTAATTGTTAGAAAAACTTTCCAAAAATTTACATTAGCATACTTTCACAGAAAAAAGAACATCATCTGCAGAATAATAAACAATTTTACCTGCCTAGACCCTCCCATAAAACGTTATACTTTTTTTAAAAATAATAGTTATTATTGCCACAGTGGACGCAACAAATTAACATATGAAACAACCCGTCTTCTTGAAGAAGAAAGAGAAAAACAATTAAAACTTGTTATAACAGCAGCAAGTCAGAAAACCATTTAGTGTTCAGTTAATAATTTGAGTGCATGTTTTGATGTGAGTTATTATTATGAGAGAACCAAATGACAAGGGCACCAATGGGCATCAATTACAAAGATCCTGGGTATTCAAAAAAGCCTATTCAGAAATTAACTTCAAAATTTATGCAACAATATGAACATTATTAGTATGAACTTGTGATACACTATATAACCACTACAACAATAGACATAGATATTGATCACTTCAAAAGGAGTAAAAATCAACAGATTAAAGCAAACCAGGGACAGTTTGCTGATAACTCATTATCATTTTAATGAAGTGATGCGACACATCAACAGTTTCACCCTAAAATAGTTCTCAACACAATGGAACAGTTAATTCTGCTATTCAAAAAAAATATTTCATGCATTCTTGTTTTGAACAAGGGCATGTTGACATTTAAAACAGCATGTTTTCTGAAAACAAACTCCACCAACCTAAAAATTATCTCAAATCGGTTATTACCACCTCTGAAACACATGAGCAAAATATAACAGATAAATGAGGAGCTGAATTTTCTTTTTCACAGTTGTATCTTCTTAGAAATCAATATGCCTATTCAGCTTATTTTCTAATGTGTGCCAGATATACTGAGAAAGAAGAGTTGGTTAAAAGGCAAGAATTGATAAACAACAGTGGCTTGACTTTAATTATCATATGCAATTTCAAAGGATTGTCATTCACAAAACTGACAACCTAAATTACTTGAAGATTATGATTTTTTTGGTCATAGTCACGAAAAAATAGAAAAATAAAAAAAGTGTTTAATATTTTTTTATGGTAAATGTTACAAACTGGCAATTAAGTTTGAAAACAAAAAACAAAAAAACGAAAAGACACCACAGTCACGTATTGTAAAAAATAATCTCAAACTTCTTCCCGCACATGACTGCTTTTGCCTCAAAGCAAACAGCTTTAGGCAATTAGAATTTTTCTTTTCTTTTCTTTGTTTTTTTAATTATCCTCACTAAGACTTATTTAATCTATGCTGCTGTATGAAGCTTGACATTTTTGTGAAATGTACAGTTTCAAGCAAGTGTTCAAGAATGTGCAAGTGCCAATGAAAACAGAAAACTTGAATACACAAGAAGTGACGAGTAGATTAATAATAATAATAATAATAATAATAATAATATTGTTGAGAAGCCAGTGGAATCATATGTCAAAGCAGAAAAGTTGTTTACATAAGAAACGACAGGTAGAACTACTGTTCAATAGCTTCAATATAAGAATTAACAATGAGTACTGAGGTATTATTAAGAATCATTACATGAGTTGGCGTTAAAAGTCACTGAATTGCATTTAGTTACACTTTGCAGGTCTGTGTAAAAGAAAAAACTTCGCGAAAAATTAATTTTCACATAACTAAATGAAAAGTAAATCTGTTCATACTGGTCAAACTGCAAATATAAACAAAACTATGGCGCTAAAAGGATCCAAGACCTACAATGCATTTATTGCAACAAATTGTGCATAAATACTTCATGCTCAATGTCTCATGACTGAATAATTTTGTGCACCATAAGAATAACAAAAAAATTAAACTCATAGTATGCTGGATGCATTTTTTAAAAGAACAGAGAAAAAAATAGTGAAAAACTAAAAAGGGTTACAAAGAGTACTAGAAGGTATTTCCACTCATACAGGCTTTCTCCATGTAAATAAATAATTAATGGCACTACAATCCAAACGCGGGGATATCCAAACCATCCTGAGAATGAGTTGAGCCAAAGTGTGACAAGGCATCTGAATTAGAGCTACATCAGACATTTTGAAAGTGACACACATTCATTAACATACCATTCAACACTGTCAGGTGATTTCCAATAGGAATGTATAAAGTCAATAACTTGAAATCTTCTCATACAACTCCACTGTTACATTTCACAAGCACTCTTCCATTCCTTAAAGTTTTACAGTTACGGCAAAATTCTCCCTGTGATCCACCACGTGCTGGTAATAATATCATACTTCATGCAACACTCAACAAAATCAGTACATTTATATTTATTATCTTTCTTTTTTGGGGCATTTGGATTATTGAGAAATACAACTCTGGGTGCGATAAAATTCATTCTGAAAGAATCACATTTTAACTATGAGAAAATCAATTTTGTCAAAATCTCACAAATTATTGAGGCAACATTTCCAACTTCAAGTATCTAAGGTGGTTCTAAGTAAACAAGGAAATTTTACCCATCTGTTCTGTAAGACTTGTCCTTTGCGTCTTCCTTTGCTTGTTGCTTTAAAGGTATCATCCTTAGATCTCCCAAAAACACTACTGTGTCTTCTTAATTTTCTTTTTCCTTGACTCATGACTCTTAAAGAATTTGCCTGAATTTTCTCAGGGTTGTCATGTTAAAATATGCAAGAAACATACTGCTGAATCGCTTGAAAGGAAGGACCAGTCCTTTGAAATTATTTCTCAGCAGATAATATATTCATAGTTCAAAATAAACCTTTGTGTAGTTACAGGAGACCACAGGGAGAGCAAAACACAATGTGATTGGTCAGCTAAATAGGGCAGGTGGAGAGGTGAATCAGAAAGGTCCATAAAGTAAATGGTTTGTCTTGTGAGAAAATACAATAGAAATGAGCTGTGAAAAACAAAACAGCGATCTTTCATTTTATGTTCTTTCAATGGAGTTTCCATGTAGAGTCAAAAACATATACTGAGATATGATACCTCTGTATAAACAACTGATATGCAAACTACATCCAGGCAAATTACTGAGGAGACACAATGAAAACTCAAAGCAAAACGTTTTAATAAGACGGCATCAAACTTTCTCACAACACATCATTGTGGAGAAAATATTAACTTCCAGATGCACTGAATCACTGATACTGTAAAGTTTACTAAAGTATTAAGTACAGAATGAGCATGATAAAAATGTCAATTTTGTCTGGTGCCAATTCCACCTGTTAGTGTTAATTTTGTGTTAATAATTTACTAACCCTTCAAGTCCCAACACTGACCACCATCAATTTTCTCCTAGTAATATTAATACATTATCAGGCGAAAGTTATGAGAATTAATAAAAATTATGATCACCAAAGGAAAAATGCTTTGATCTTTTATCAAATTCTCTGAACTAATACATTAAGGAAATGTATGAGAATCAGTCTAGAGAGTTTGTATATTGATACCATACTGGGGTTTGAAGGGTTAAATACTTACAGTAAATATTCAGATTATATTACTCTTGTGGTACTTCTATCAAGTAGTAATACACCAATTCACCGGAGTTTAATCATGATACACACAGAGAAAGAAAATTAAATAAATATCTTTTTAGTTGAACATTAAATTAGTAATAGCTTGCCAGATTTTTGGAATAACAAAAATTTATGCAATATGAGAAATATTTAAACAGATGTTACTTGAATAACCTGTCATCAAAGAAAAGCTATAATTGGCAGTATGTTATAAATAGATACATGTACATGACAGATTACCAGAACTGCTTTCTAAGTGCAATAATGTTTTCCATGTTGAATTATGTATGCAAGATTGTAATGTAAACTACAGTTAAAATGAACAAAATTACTCTTATGCAAAAATAAATTTTGCACCAGTAAAAATGCCTTATTATATGATGCTCATTGGAGTCCACTGATTTGCTGTGTACAGTCAGAATTCTAAAGTACGAACTGTTAGCATGGAAATGGTTTTTTGATAATTATATTTTTTCTCACGAACGTAAAAAATTTACACTAGAAATCCAAATAACTTATAATAATAAAAGAGAAATCCTTGGAATAATAATTTCACACGAAAGATAGACCTTTCAAAGCTGAGAGCTGTCAGTTAGTAAGCAGCTAGGAAATTTATATGAAAAAGAATGAACGTACAACACTCTTGGAAACAGTTTAATTTTTCCCAAACAAATGATGTAAAAATTTGAAATGGTGACAATGAAAATAATGAATGCTTGTGAGCTCAACTGTAGCCATAGGGAGGCAGGTGGAGTCAAAAGAAAATGGAAAGCTTGTCTATAAAGAACCTGAAAAGTCACTATATCCAGTTATAGCAAAGCAACTTGGCAGTAGTAATCCAGTCTAATTTCAGACAACAGTTTGGTAATATTCACAAGTCCTTACATTTGTTTAAAACTATACTGTAACGAATAACATGCCATTAACACAACCAAAACAGCATGGGCAATGAAGGGCATACATGGTAATAATATGTCCCATTCCAAAGAAAATTTCCAGCATTCAAGGGGGTTTTACTTGTCCCACTACTGTAACAGTTAAATGGAAAATTAGAGAATTATTGGAAAATCTCACCTTGATAAAGTTTGGAGTCCTGTCAGCTTTAATTATTTGAGACTGTACAAAAAAAAGAAACAAAAATAATGATTAAAGAAAAATTATTGAACTTAGGTCATTAAATGATTACAGTGGAGCTCTTGTAAGTGGACATCCTCTGAATGTGAAAAAGGTTTCTGTAACTGGAGCTGGCTGCTTACGGGAATGTAAATATACAGAGTTTGTATAGGAACTGAGAAAAATAGGGTTCTGTGAAGGTGGCCGTAAGTAGAGCTGCCTGCTTACGAGTCTGTCCGCTAGGAGAGTTTCCACTGTACAAATTTTGTCTTAGGAGTGAGTTTCTGTCAGTTTCATTTAAGACCCTGTTACACAAATAGGCAATTAAGTTTATTGTTTATTGTTTTATTTGCCAAAAATTAAACAAATCAAATAAAATCTAATTACCTTGACTCTCATGGCGAGGAAGCCCAAGAGAAGCCACCGGGCTTATAAGGAATGGGCTCCCTCAGTTAGATAATTAGAACAAAATATTATCATAATTACACACGGGAAAATCAATGGCAGAGCTACAGTAAATCTTAAAATAAGTATATTAGATAGTCGTACTAATCATAGTTCTAGGTTGTAAGTTGTGGAACTTGTCTTCAAAATTTTAAATGCCTAGTGCTGGTAATGTAAAAGCAACAATTTCTTTCTTTTGGCACAGGAATTATAAAAACAAGACATTAGTTACAGTATTTGGAATATAATAAGTCACCCAACACTGTACCAAAGTTTTTGAAGCACACAAATAGTTTCACATGTTGATAACAATGTTTGTATGCTACAATTTTGTGTGACATAAACTGATTTCTGCTTCTTTCCCATGATGTAGCAGTCTCGTACATAATACAGTACATTGTACTACTTAACTGCACACAACATTGCCAAACAAGCTGTAGGAAACCTAGAGGGTAAGGAAGGTTGCTAATTTTCTTGCAATGAAAAAAGGAGCTGGACAATTTAAGAGTGGGTAAGCACACAAGACGGGAACTGAGTGTGGAGGTGAGGGGAAGGTGGACAAGTAGTAAGGATTATTTGAACATGACATTTCTTGATCTTCTGCTACCCTACCCCTCTAAATAATGACCACATTTTCAGCTTTGGTAAGGCAAGTTGCAAAAAATGTTGCTTGGTGGTAAACCACATTCCATAAATGAAATAAATCAAGCAGAAAATCAGAAAAATTACGTCACGCTGTGAGCAATTATTATTAGTAAATTAAAAGTACACAATTAAAAAATGCTAAGTCATGAATCACATGCAAATAAGGAACAACTGATCCAAAACAACCTATCAGGTCTCAGCTAAAACCTCACCTGATAAGAACACATCAAATGTTTTTTCAAACATAGATAAATATTATTATATTGTTAACCCTGGAAAAAGGTTTTGTGCAGCAGCAAATAACTTAAGATATTTAAGTCCCCAATCTTTGTGACTGTTATCATACCTCAAATTTTGAAGGTTGTTTGTGATAAAACAGGAAGTTGTTGAACAACACATAATTAAAATTCAATTTTAGACTGATGTGTTACTAAGCTACTAAACAGTGTTCAACTAGGTGCTAATTTGACGACGCTGGGAATATAAAGTTAAACTTGTATATACAGCTCAATTTGAGCTTGTAAATTTGAGTCCTTTTATCCCTTACCTAGTTATAGTTTGACTTCAGGTTAATTATGTATTGTTAAAAATGTTACTTCGAGGACCAATATTGGTGACTCAACTAATATGGAGGGCATCCTTTCTCTCTGCATTTATAGCCTGTTATAGTGCATTCTAACAATAATTTATTAAACAATATTAAGTTACCTTTTTTACACCTGGGATTGGACACATAGTGAAGAGTGTAACCAAGTAAAACAATGTGAAGGTTGTTCCTGATTTAGATTAAGGCTAAGCCAATGGAGAACAACTTTCTACTACTACTTAAAGTCTGTCCTTCCATCAAAGTGTCAGTCTATTTAGCATGTAAGTACTAATTAAAGACACTGTTCTACACCTCTAACTGAAGATGGGACCACCATTTCTCCATAGCCATCCTTGCCATGAGAGGTCTATTTGTTTTGGCAAAGGAAGTATCTTCTTCCCTTGTAACTAAAGACCCAGAGTATTGATCTTGCCCGGGGACTGAAGAGGTGACTTCTTAATCAGCAAGGCCAGCCCGGCCGTCTACCGACACTAGTTATCCCTTTTACTCAGCTTTTATGGATTACAAACTTAACAGTGAAGAAGCAAAATTTGATGATCAGAGTAACATTAATGCAAGAATAAGATTCTGTAAATAACTATAACCTAGCATGAAAAAGGAAAAACAACAATTTGAACCACCTTGCACAACCTTAAGATGGGGGTCTTAGATGTAAAGGGTACATTTTGGTTATTGAAATTCTATACGTGACAAATTCCCCAGCGGTGTCTGATGTATATCTCACTATGACAGCTAATTCACATTAACACGTTTTAAACATTTAGACACCTGTTTCAACGCATTGATTTTGCATAATTGTACATATTTGTTTTGAAACTACCTTACCTGATTATAAACCTTCAACATTGGATTAAAAATCCAAGGTAGATATGAAATTTTTCTTCGAGTTAGGTTTTTATTAGTCTTTGATCTGAGGGAAAATCGCATTTTTGTACGCTTGACCCGATTTTCACTCTCTTCTTCGTTTTGCATAATTCCGCAAGTTTTGTATGAGGGCACTAACAGTCATCCAGGCGAGAAACTTTGATCGACAACATTTTTAGCAAGCCAGAAGAGGGCTACAAGAAAATGTCCCCTTCCATTCCGTGACCGCTCCTTCCCAGAAGATTAACACGAGCAAGAAAGCAGATTTACGAGGTTTCGAAGCTTTATTTACTGTCGGTCAAAGTACGGTCTCAATCGGACCACATATTCGCGTGACCCATTGCAGGAGCCTATCACAAATAGGCTCATGCGTGAGCTCATCACACGTCAAGATCACTCCACCAGCTTGCCGCGAACGTCGCGCGAGCGCATTGGCTGATATTTAACTTCCGGTTAAAGAGAGTCTTTTCCTAGAAACACTTCAACAAAGAACTTCAATTACTCAAATGAAAGGAATGTACCTGAGTGAGTGCACTTGAAGTTTCATCCAGGTCTGACAAGGACTTTTCGCTGGAAGAACAAAGAGAAAACACGCTTGTTGATAACAATGCTCAACATAGCGTAAATTATGACGCTGTGAGGGATGCAGCACAACTAACAAAAAATGATGTTTGAAACGCTAAAACTTCCTCTGTTCCTCTGGATCGATAATCTTTTACACTATCACCAGCTTTTCGTTTCGAAAGCCATTTCTCCACGCGAGTGATTTCGACAAATATAAATGTTTCACATTTGCAGGTAGAGTGAAAAACAAACAGCGAAATAATTGGACAAACCTTCTTATTTTCCCTCTGAAGTCTACCTCGGGAATTTCACCATTCACTTCATCTGCAAATCTTATAAAACCCAGAGCAGAGCATTAGCCAATATTTGGCAGAAACATGAAGTGTACTCATGCATGAAATAATTAATGCCAGAAAGATTTGGCAAGCATACGTACGTTTCGAATTCATTGATGGAACAACTCATCGAGCTCGTAGACTCGTTGATTTCTGCCTCGGTGCCAGATGTGTTGTCCATTGCAGCAGGGAGATTCGGGCTTGATTTGGAGCGAGCCTCTTTTCTTTCTGCATTGAAAAAATAAACAAGATAATTTACAAGTATTAAAAGGAGTATTTATGTAGTGACAACTCGCGTAACGCAACTTACTTTTGCTGCTCTTTCGCCGCTCTTTAAACTTCGGTTTCTTTCGATAGAAAACCTTCACCGAGAGTAGAGAAAGTTTCATGTTGGAATAAAAACCTCTTATACTATAAAGTGGTCCGTGCGCTTCGCAATTATAAGACTTACAGAGCAACGCGGAAGAAATAACCCACTTACCGGTAACCACATTGTGATTGTGAGTGTGTGCAATCACGCTCTCGCCGTGGAATATGATTTCACCTTTATCAAACAACGGTGACGCACTTCCGCTGAGACAAAACAGTGATATTCCCGATATTCACGGAAAACATGGCAATCATTTTTTGCACTAGTCTCGTGTATTTATTTACATTTATACGAGTCTCTTGTAACTGTAGTTTCATGTTCAATATTTTAATGTTCTTCTTAAATATATTGGATATTCAACACCAAAGGTTCAGCCGTAAAATTTCAGTCTTTCTGTGACTCAAATCTACATTTGATAGTCAGAAGATTTTATTTATTTTAATATTATTACTCGATATATAGGTCGCTCATTTTCAGTTAAAGAATCCAATAAAAGAAGTTGAGGATTCACAGAGAAATAACGAAGTTAAAGAAATCGAAGAAATTAGAAAACCAAATGGTATCTGGGTGAAATTCAAATTTAGCGGATATTTTTTAACCCAAACTTGACGCCATTAAAGTTTAAATTGATCAAAAGCACCCTAGATAAATTACTGTTGATGAAAAAACTTACCGCAGTGACGGATACCCAATTCAACTGACCAAAAGGAAATTTCAAAGGCTACAATCCGCTAAAACATTTCAGTCAAAGGCTCTAAAAATCCAATATGGGCGACCGGAGATCGAGAGTAAGTTACTTCACTTTCGAAATGGGCTTTTCCCTGATTGGGTAGTTCTAAAAGGACGCCTGCATGGTGTTCGCCTGGTCGCTATAGACAGGTGGTTGCCACACAAGAAAAACTCACTTAAGGTTTGGGTGGCATATTTTATTATTATCGCTTATATGCGTCGCTTAGGTTACTGTCCACTATAACAAAGCAAACACATCGCCACGATGACTGACTTAATGAAAATGTGTCAATCGCTAAATGATAATTCTAGCATGCTAAGCAGACTGATGAGAGCCGATCGACTTTTTAGAGCGTGCGTTTTTTGTTCTCCAGTACAAGGATAATCCTGAAGATTTTACGTACTAGTACACAGTCAGAAAAACCTACAGCTTTACAAACACTGACAAAAAAGGCAGCGGATTTTAGGGTTTTCAACAAAACGTGCGACCAAATATTTGCTTATTTTTCAGCGCCTTTGTTGATGCTTTCTTGTTTTTGTGTTAATTATCCACGCAAATGTCTGCCACAGGGTAGTTTGAGTGTAGTTCCGAGGAGTTCTCTCTGTTCAGTTGATCCTAGATGGCTCCTTCCAGCGGCTAACTGTTAGTCGTGACGGTTGTAAAGAAAGGAAGGCGCGAGAAAAAACGAGCGAGGACAGGAGTGAGAACCTTAATG
>OZ037779.1:21538916-21611416 GCA_964035525.1 Porites cylindrica | reverse complement strand
AGGGTATTGCCTGCACAATTGATTTAATTTGCAAGATGCATTTTATTATTACTCCAAGTATACTCAAGCCCATAATGCAAATTTGTTCTATGGCAATTGCCAATAAATGGCTTTAAATAAAGATGGTTTGCATTTATGTCTTTTGTCCTAAATAGGGTAATAAAATTGCAGAGGGTGTTGTCTTAAACAGGGTATGTATTTAAGGCATTTTTTGTCCTAAACAGGGTCAGGGTTTTAAACCCTCAGTGGCTCACCTATACCCAAATATTGGTCAAGAACAGCTCCCCCCCACCCCCTTGGTCTGAACACCTGGCCACTTACAAGCAGAAACACTACCTTCATTTGACATGGCGGTCCCCTAGTCATTAAATAAGAATGTTAACAAGCAGTCCCACCAATTAAATTTGCCAAATCATGCTCCAGTCATGTGAAACCCCCAGACACCACCCTGGGCATGACGGGCCTTTCACTTCATGTTCACTCCATTTTTGTTACCTGGTAGGCGGGGAATATGATGGAAACAAGAGAGAATGATCTAGCTCATTCTCTCTTGATGGAAATCAGGGTCTTTGCTGAATTATGCATTTTTTTTTGTGCTGCTTGGCTTGATATTAGCCTGCAGTGCAGGCGTTTTCTTCCGGCATGTGAATGTTTTTGCTCAGGAAAGTGCCATGTTGAAACTCCCGAAGAGAGGAGGAAATGCGGCGAGTCCTAAGGGTTACAATTTCTATTCTCTCCAATCTTCCTCTATCATAAAATCAAAGATGGCGGATACAACAACACCGAAATAAACAAGCTTTCGCCCACCCAAAATACGCCTGCACTGCAGGCTAGCTTGATACCAAAGTGAGGATCACTTTTTTAGAACTTACTTTCTGTTTGTTGTTCAATACATTGACCAAAAAGCTATGAAAAGGGCTTTATAAAATTATGATCCATTTATCTTCTCCATCGAGGGTTTGCAAGTGTTGTGACAGTTGCTCCAGACTCAATGTTTTCTATCACCGCAACCATCATCATATTTGTCATCCCTTGTTACGTATAGAGGCGGGGGAGGTCACCATTCACTTGCTTTCACTTGCATAAAAAGTGAATGCCCCCTCCGAGGATTTCAAATGAATGGTGCATAATAAGTTTAGTAAAATGGCTGCTTTATTTTAAACTGGCTTGGTTGGGATTTTTGGATTAAAGAGCTAGGTATACATGTGTATAGTCTGCTTGTTTCGCTTCATTGGTTAAAGAAAGAAGTTGAACGTTTATTAAAATATGTAAATTTAGACTACTGCAGGACTGCAGTAGCAGCTTTTTGAGGTTAAGTAATGGTCCGCGTAAAGACTAGGCAGGCAGAACCCAAATCGATTAAAAGGTGTTAACTTTTAATTTTTAATTTCAATTAAATGGTGGGTTCTGATTGGCTGAAATCCAAAAATTGAGGAAAAAACAAAGAAAAACATGACAAAAACAACTTTTTTTAGCTTTATTATCCCCATTCTCCTGTCTTTTACTTCACGGCCAAGTTTAAGCGTTGTTCTATGTGCCAATCAAAAGTTAGAGCGGAAAACATGCAACGCGCGTATGACCTTGTTGTGGACCATCTTGGATGCGGGCCAAGTGGCCAAGTAGGACCGAAGCAGTTGTTTATGTTGTCAGGAGGAGATCGCGTTGATTCAGCAATGATTCAGAGTAATTGTGGAGAATATCTGGGCACAAAGAGTGGAAGCGATAGATTTGTTCTTTATACAGAAATAAATTAAATTTCTTAAAGCGATGTGAAGCCGCCTGATTTGAGCTCGAGGTAAGCTGAACCCAATAAATTTTCGCATCACCGCATGATGTGACTGTGTAGTTATTTTGTCCTTTTCGAAACTGCAGAATTCTGTGTATCTTTACTCTTCTATGATTCAATTTGTTTTCATTCTAGACTTTTTTCGTCGAGCTAAGTGCAACTTAAGACGAACGAATTGAAATTTGAGATTATAATTTTGCAACAGTTGTAAGACGGCAGCCGCTTAGTTATCATATATAATAGAAATGTAGCTCTCACTAGTTTTGAGTGTTACCCAACTACTTACGAAAGATCATGCGAGTTTGGCAGTAATTGTTTTGCCGAGATATTTAGACTAAAAATATATCTACTATGTAAGACTGCGACCTCTTCTTCTGATAACCCTCTGACATGATTTTATGAAATTGTTGTTCTTTATGGTGCAAAATAAAAACGCGCGGTTTCGGCGCATTCGCCATGTGAGCTTGAATTACTGCTGTTTCCCATCACAGTTTTGACATTTCCTTTGTGAGAGCCGAAGTAGCTATCTTTCACAAGGTCGCCGATTGATGTATTCCTGTGCCATTTTCATGTAATTTTATATCAGTTTAACTTTGCTCGGGTTTGGTGCATAGAAATCCTCTAAATTTTAGATATGTTATATTTTTCAACATATCAAAGCAGCAGACAAAATAAAAAGTTGTTTGAATGACTCTTTTGCTATCTTAATTCTTTTCTAAACTTCAAATTTCGCGCTTTTCGGCCTATTGACCAATCAGAGCTATTGCACTGGCCTATTGTTCTTTTGCCTTGTTCTTACACGGACCATTACTTAAATGTAAGTGGACAGGTATGGCAGGTATTTTGTAATCTAGCCCAATACAGTGGAAGCCTGCTCTATGGTCACCCGCTCACTACAGACACATGTGCATAAGGGACAGTTTCATTTTTTCTAATGAAAAGCTCATATATTTTCTCTAAAATTAACTTGCTTAATACGTACACCAGTGAATACAGACAACGGGCACTTTTTGTGTCTCAAGTCACAAACTTTCATATATAGTTAACCCCACTTTACGGACACCGTTACCGGCGCACTATCTATTTTCCTTGTCACAATCATGTACTTATTGTAGACATTGTGCTCAGTTAAAGAGATGACAGATTTACATAAGTTAATACGATTTTATCACTAAAAAAAGTATCAAAATAGCGTGACATGCTTAACACCCGTCTTTCTTTCTGTGTTTGACCCTCGTACAAAGCCTTGTTGCCTCCTACTACACAAGTTTAACTTCCTTGGGGTTAATTATGCTCAGTCTGTGGTCCTTCCCTTTTTCCTCTTTGTCTGTTTGAAGACTAATATTGATAAATCTTGTGTTCGTGACGTTTTTTCGAAGAGCCCGCTTAACACGGAAACCCGGATAATACGGACAATATGGCATGTCCCCTTAGTTTCCGCATTATAACCTTTAAATTCAGAAGGACAGAAGAGGACAGAACAAAGGACTTCTTCAAAGAAGAACTTAAGCTAAATTATATGAATGGATAGATTTTCTTTACCTCTTTTTCCTTCTGACAGGTTCCATCAAACGATATTTACGCTTGTACTATTTCCAGAGAAAGGAATTTTCTTTATCTCCCAGTGGCGCCGCTCACCTGCCGCCATTTTAAGTTCAAATATTGAGCCTGCAATAACTATCACTGACACTAAAGTTGGAATGCGCATGATTGCTCCTTGGTGGAAAACTTTTTTGTTTTGAAATTTTCTTTGGATCTTGGAAGATCTTGGAATCGTTGGTGGTTTACTAAATGTACCAAACAACTCAAAAAGAGGTGGATAAATTGTTAGTGAGTGCTATAAACTCCAAGTGGACGGTTTTAAATCTAAGTCATCGTGATCTAACGGTTCTCCCAGACTCGCTGAAGAAGCTTGCTAAAGTGAGAACGTTGTTGTTGAATGACAACAGGATCATCATGCCTCCAATGGAACTTGTAACATTGAAAAATCTACAAGTTTTGTCGCTTGATCACAACCAGCTGACGTTAATACCTTCTGGATTTCGGCAGCTAGCAAACTTGAGGATTTTATGCTTGAGTCACAACAATCTAGGATTCTTACCATCCGAAATTGGTGATTTAGTGTTTCTCAAAGAACTTTGGATCGTCAATATTCAGCTCATGTCGTTGCCTCCGGAAATTTGTAACCTTCCCCATTTGGAGAAACTCGGTGCAGGTTGTAATAACATCAAATCTTTGCCTGAAAACTTTGCAAGGTTGACAGCTCTCAAATGGCTAAGCTTAGCCAATAATCAACTTTCATCTTTACCAGATAATTTTCATCGCCTCATAAACTTGATGCACTTGGATCTTTCAGAGAATCAATTTGGTAAATTCCCTGAAGCTTTGCGTGGCTTAAACAAACTTGAATTTCTGAGTCTACAGTCAAACTTAATTCAATCTTTGAGCAGTAATTCAGTTGACAGTTTGCCTAATTTGAGTCATGTTGACTTACGAGACAATAAACTGGACTTGTTGCCAAGAAATTTGGAGCGCTTACACATCTTTATCATTGGACAAAAGCAAGTTTACAGAGATGTAGAGGAAAATAGTTTGCAAAAAGTCATTGAAGTGAGGAAAAAACGTAAAACTGCCAAAGTGTAAAAGGTTTGAAAGATGGAGTCAGCCAAGTCTAATATAGACTGCAAAACAGTCTGTATTTTTGCGTATTCAAGCACGCGCGAGCAGTCAAACAAAAGGTCTGGAACAAGGCTGAAAACAGAGAGCGAGACTGGGGAGAGACGCTGAAAATACTCTCGCCTCGACTCACGCGATTCGCGCCACGCTTTACCGATTTCTTTACTGATTTTGAGAAAAAAACCGACTGTTTTGCAGTCTAAGTCCAAGAGTGGAAGTGTATATGATTTGGCAATTTTTATGAAGTAAATGCAACCAGGGAGGCAAAGCATTCTGAAAGGGATGGAAGTGTATTACAGAAAATAAAAATCAAAGCCCTAAAAGAGGCTAAACTTGTATAGCATGACTTATCCTTAAAATAAATCACTCTTTAGAGATGATAGAGCTCAAGTATGACACCTTTTCACTTAACTGACTTTTGAGTTAAATTCAAATTTGTGGTTTCATTTTTGTAAGTGTCAATTTCCAGTTTCTTTATTTAAAACTAGCATTTTTTTTAACCAGTTGATCAGTTTCCTACCAGGTGGGGGGGGGGGGGGGGGACTCCTCATATGAAAGGGGTGTGGATGCTCGTCGGAAATTTTGAATTAGACCCCTAAAGGAGACCAATCTGGGCGTGGCCCAAGCCTTTTTTGACCCCTAAAAGAGACCATGTTGAAACACAGACAATATATATATATATTTATATTTTTTGCATGCGTCCCTAAACAAGACCTTCATGGCTGAATATGATGGCGTTTTGCCCAGAACACCCTAAGAGACACCAAAATCCAAAATTTACACCCCTAAGCGAGACAACGAGCATCCGCACCCCTTTTATATGCGGAGTCCCTCCCCTGGGGTTTCCTATTGAGTATTATATTCTAGACCCAAACTTTATGCCTTCTATACCCTACATGGATTAAACTGCTTGAAAACCATACCCTTTCTCTGCAGCACTTACCTATACAGCCCATATATGGCAGTACTCCCAGAGCCAAATTTCCACTACTGATGCCATTGTAGCAATTATTTCTACAATCCACCATTCCAAACTGTACCTGCTTTTTTCAGGGCTTGAATTTGGAGGTTATTAAGTGTGATAGGTTTTTTGCCACCCTTCACCTGTTAAGACCTCTTTTGGCTGTTATTAACAAGTAGTGGAATTATGGCAACTTTGATAAGTGGCCATATTTTTTCTGTCCTCTTTCTCCATTTCCATTCCCTCTGGTATTTTTTTTAGTTCTGTTCATTTCTCCTTTTACATATGAAACTGCCGGAAATTTGACCGATCAGATTGTGAAAGCCAAGCATATAGTGCAAAAAAACAAACAAACTAGACTTTCTCTTAAAATCCACTCAATTCTTATCCCAGCCAGCCAGTCAGCCAGCACCTAATTGCAAACAATGAAATTGTCATAAGGGAGTTAATAGAAGAAGATGAAAAATATTGTTATCATGATCACCCAAAACACTACTTTAATCCAATCAACTTTTAACCAGTTTAAGTCCATGACAAAAAGGATGGAGGTACTAGGCCAATAATTGAGTGTGAAGGATTGGGATGGAAGGAGTGAGAGCTAGTACATAGCCTGCGTACACAGGCTAGCTAGTACAAAGGAGGAATATCAGTTCTCAAGGCAGTGCCGTCAACTCTCCCGAATAATCCAGGGGACTCCAGATTTTGGACCGTACCTCCTGATCTCCAGATCAAAGTCTGAAATCTCTCGTATAAATATTAAAGTATGCCTTTTCTTGTAGACTTGACTTTCCAACCACAAAATTTCAAATATTTTGCATTGTTTCAGCTATTTTACTGTTAACATGGAACATTTCCTCATAAACTCCAGTATGCCATTGTAATTTAAGCAATAGTATGGCTAAATATAAACTGTTTATGTAGCACATACATCAATAATTGGAGTCAACAAGCATTTTTTGAGCAAATGACACGCGATATATATCTGACGTCATCTATCATCCCTTCCCTATCAATTATTAATATTTGATGACATAGAGGGTTGACAGCCATGTCTAAGAGTGACAATTCTGCAGTTGATGAGAGGTTTTTACTGGCAAAGGAAAAGGGCAAAGGAGCCTTCTAAAGTTAGATTTTTTTTTAAATGGTGTAGAAGCAAAATTTGGTAACCCAGCTGGAATTTAATTTGGTCAATTTGGTGTTTACTTCAGAGTAAAATAACACTTGTGTATGTGAGCTTGGGAGATAGAAAAATAAATGAACTTTTCCAATTTCGGTTCACAACAAAATTATGGGTACGACTGAAACCCTGTCCTGTACCCCCTTTGTAACTTTTTGGAACAGAACCATATTTGGAGTGAGACTGGGACGCAAGCGCATTAGAAACTGTCATTGATCAGACAATTTGCAACCTTCCAGTGGCTGCGAATGTTTTTTAGATCCATGGAATTTTAAGTGATGTTTCCGCGATGAATTAGATCTGTGCAGACGTTCAAGGCGTCACACTAGCTCGTAAATTGCTGCCATTGTGTTGAGATTTTACGTGTTCGGTGCATAGCCTCTAAAATGGAGAGCGTGCAGGTTGAAGTTAAGATTGAACTTGGGCACAAGGCTTCTTGTAAAAAAACGTTGAGTCCTGAAGGCTTTACACACGACTGGACTGTTTTTGTGCGAGGGCCGGAGAGCTGTGATATTTCCCACTTTGTGGAGAAGGTCGTCTTCTACTTACATGAGAGTTTTGACAAGCCAAAACGAGGTAAGAGCCAAAATATTTGCTTCCCCTCGTGCGTAAAATCAAATTCTCGTCGGAGCGGGTACACATAGATAGCATTTCGACATAAATCCGATTTTCAGATTTTTCATGTACTTGTAGAACTATTATGGTGTGATTCGACAGATTTCCTTTGTTTCCCATATCATTCTAACCACAGTCGATCACTTTAATGGCCAATTTTCCTCTAACTAAAAAAGATTAAGAGCTACTTCACAGCGTTTTACGTTGATGGTTTATTTCTTGACTTGCCATTTTGACGCGGAGGAAAATCGTTCCAACATTTGATATAATTTGCATTTCACCAAAAGGTCACGTCCATTTTGATCTTCTTATTTTCTGTGAGTTAGACACTTAAAATTCCGCGAAGTTGAGAAAAGTACATTATGTTTGTTATAGAAACACTCACTGTGCTTCGATCATAATACAAAATCTTAAGCTTAGGCCTCTATCCCTTTTCTTGTCTACATAAAACACTGACAACAGAGTGCTTTTATTATAATATTCGCTCAGAAAGGTTTTTGTTCTTTATTTCCCTACGTGGAAAACAACACAAAAGACTTTTCTTGAACTACAGATTTGCTAGAAGTTCACTTTTGTGGTAGCATTATTTCCTCATCATCTGTAGACAATTGTCGCAACGTGTTTTTATTTTCCAAGATAAGCCCTTCTGAGATAAGTGACCGTTAATGCATTTAACCTTCCTGTATATCATAGCACTGAAATATCAGCCTTACTTCTTCTCAATCTAAATTCACTACATTTTGTAATCTTCATGAAAAAAACTTGGCTTTTTGCAACAGACATCCATTTGGTAGCGAGATCGCGATCGATTTATCATGCAAATTACATTGTGAATTACTTGTGTAGATGTTTGTTTAATAAGTTACATCTTTTGGGGAGTAATATTTCCCTTAAAATAGATCAATGAGACTAGTATAATTAGTACGTTTGACTCTTTTTTCATGATGTGTTGATGTCCATTTTTAAAAGCAAATAAAATATCTAAAACCATTGAAACAAAATCTCTAAACAGTCCTTTAGGAAAATATCACGATGCAACTGCCACAATTAATTATTCTGTTCTGTTGATCATGATTGTGCTACCAGTCTGTACTGGTTTGAAAAGCCTATACTGTATTTGCCAACTGTTATTATAAATATTCTTTGTATACAAAATTTAAATAGGCCTAGTATGTATGAAAAAATTTACTTGTGTTGCCGTTTTTTGCATAGTCAAAATCTCGTTGTTCTTTAAATCAACTTAAATTAGTATAACTTAGCCTTGTAACCATCACCTAAGTGATAGATAAAGCCAACCCTCTTTTCAAGTAATCACTCCTGGCTCGAAAAATACTTGAATTTCAGGTTGTTCTGTGGGCAAGCAGCTCTCAGTGAAATTTTACTTGCCCTGCAGAGCAATGTACTTGCTTGTCTTAATCTGTAGTTTATGATTTAGTTGGAGGATGACTTACCTGAACCCTTGCTCATTGGGCAGGTAAGCTTTAAAAGTAACTTGCCCAGCAAGAAAATCTACTAATCATAACTATGACAAAATTCTCAAATCTGACTGGCAATCAAACTGTCCTGATTTCATCCTAATAGGACAGTGTAATAGGACAGTACACGTCATGCCTAAGTAACTGGACAGTATGCACTATCATGCGTGTGTTTAAATGGGCTTTTTTTTTCACTGCTGGCAAAAACTCTTGGAATTTCTTGTGTTTCGATTTTAAAAAGCTTTATATATCACAAATTTTGTTATAGTTATGATTAATTGGTGACAGAACTTCATGTCATCCAATTCCTTTTGTAATCATACTCGTGATTAAACAAATCGTTCGACAAGTTGTCCGATTTTGTTTATCACTCCTATGATTATTGACGGAATTGGACTCTGCTCAGTCCTATTACCAAGATTAATAAGTCCCGGACTACCAGATGGCACTTTTCTTGAGCCCTGGTTTTGTTTAAGGAGAGGGGGCAGCTGTACAAAAGGCTATGTCTGTGATAAACAGATAATTTTTGACAGAATGCATTTGCTCCAAGTGTTGTGAGAATCTTGCCATGTGGAACCTCCTCCTACATAATTTGTAATCTGAATAGCCTTATTCCAGTTTCGGAAATGGTGGGGTGAATTGTGACTTCTTCGTTGTTCAATAATTTGATCCTTTCGTTGATCCTTCCATTCTTTGTAAACAGTAGTAAAACAATGGTATACCTTGATTCTTTGAAGATTGATGGATCTCCACAATATTGTCCAGAAATAAATGTCATCTGTGTCTCCATGCAAGGTTGAAGTGTACTTTTTAATTTACAAGTGGATAATTGAAGTTTTTTCTCGGTACTCTTTTTATGCTTTAAAATCTATGAATTCAAAAGATGCTTTATAGCCAAGGCCGCAGGTGAAACTAACCTCTGGTTAAGTCCGTCTGCGTGCCAATGCTGAACTCTCAGTCTGGGCCCCCAGCTGTTTTCCAGGATTTGAGTGCACCTCATGGTTGGCCTATTAAAAAAGTTATGGTTGATTTGCCAGTCAGGTTGAAGGGAAATTCAAAACACACTTCCAGTAATTTGTTGAGTCTGTTGGGGGCCTAGAGCAGTCTGTTGAGGAGCAAGGGATGGCGCAGTGGTGAGAGCGCTCGCCTCCCACCAATCTGGCCCGGGTTCAAATCCCGGCATTGACGACATATGTGGGTTAAGTTTGTTGTTGGTTCTCTCCTTTACTCCAAGAGGTTTTTCTCCGGGTACTCTGGTTTTTCCCCCTCCTCAAAAACCAACATTTCGAAATTCCAATTCAACCAGGAATCAGGTGGACGAAGAACCACTTTGTGGATGTGCTACCTCCAAATCATTATTTATTTATTTATTTATTTAGAGCAAGGATCGCAGCACTGCTTTGCAGAAGTTTCTAGCCTGGGTTAGATTACATCTGTCATGCAGGCTCATACAGGGCTCACACAGTCTTGAAAAGCCCTTGAATTTAAGGGGAAGTCCTTGAAAAGTCCTTGAATTCCATTTTTTCTTGAAAATCCTTAAATTTTTATGCAAGTCCTTGAAAATTCCCTGAATGTTCTTTGGTTTTGAATGTAGCGGCCTGTGAAGTGTTTTTTGATGCTTTTTGGTTGTCCAAGACAGAATATGAATCATAGCTCAGAGAATTTAAAGGTTATTTACAGAAAGTGCTCAATGTTTTATGCAATAGTTAACCATCAATTTAAGACAAGTGAACTGAAAAATGTGGAGAAGTTGCTGAAGCAAACAATTCAAGCCTCAAGGCCTTATTAGAATAGACTGGGAATGTGCATTTTTATTAGAATCTGTGAAATCATATTCCTAGTAGGTGGTCCTTGAAAAGTCCTTGAAAAACGGTTGAAATTTTTTTGTATGAACCCTGTAATATGTTATTGAGCCAGTAAGTCCAAGTGTCAGAAAAGTTAATACGCAAATGGTAATGAGTTGTGATGTTATGCAAATTAAGGATGTACTATTGCTTGGTGTTCGACTAAACAAATTCAGCAACTGCATAGCTGTCTTTTTAATTAGAGTATAATATTTATTATATAAGCAATAATCTGGTTAGAAATGTGACCTTCAAGTGTAACAGTGGCTGTATACATTGCTCCCAGAAATTTTAGAATTTTGTTTAAAATCAAACAGTAAGAATAAAAATGCAAGTAAACTGAAAATGCCTTGTAAACAATAGTGGGAGGAAGCAGAGGGCTTTTGCTTCAGTTGCTTACCCTAGAAGTAAACAAGTCTGGAAGTGCTAGAAGTACAATTGTTGGAGTGATGCTCTAATTATTGTATGCTTGGTTTAAATTTTACTTTTCTTTGTTCCAGACTTAACATCAGAAATTACCATACCCAAAAACAAGGAAATAAAATTGTTGAACCAAGGATAAAAGTGAACCACAGCAGATTTTAAACTGTTACTCTTTATCAATTCAGTTTCAACGAAAGTGTAACTTTTATTTTCATTAATGGTATCCTTCAGTTTTTGTAAGTCATGAGTTTCAGAAATGCCATTTTCTCTGCACTCCTGGAAACCAGTTATCTCTGGATGTGTTATTTTTATCCCTCCCTGTTCAAACTAGTAATGACTCTGCTGACGTGAAAATTTTGTCGTTTTTGCAGTTTTGAAGGAGCCCCCATACAGAGTAGCAGAAGCAGGATATGGAAGTTTTTATCTTCCAATTGAAGTCTATTTTAAAAACAAAGAGGAGCCAAGGAAACTGAAATTTGATTATGACCTGTTTTTGCCTGTGTATGGTTCTCCGCCAATTGATAATATTCGCAGCGAGGCACTCACATTTAGGAACCCCACAGAGGAGTTTAAGAAAAAACTTGTTAAAGGAGGAGGTATTGTTACCTGCATGGGAACAGTAAATGGACTTCACAGGTACTCACAAGGAACTTTATAGTCGGGAGCTTAAGCAACCTTGATGAAGATTTGGTTCAATTGGGACAAGATAATTCTAGATTGAGCAAGTGAAGGCACCAAAAAGGGAAATTATGGAGTGGAGAAGTTTTTGGAAAAGTTATTTAAAAAGAACCCTTTCTTATATTTAGCTGTTCAAAGGAAAGTTGGTGTACAGGGTTGTCCAAAGTAGCCAGCTGCTGGCAAAAATTGCCGCCTACTTGATTAGTATCGGCCGGCTACTCTGCTTGGCATTTCTTTGTGGGTGACGTTTTTTAAATAAAATATCCCTGGATGGGTCGCTTACTTTGACAACACATGGGTGTAATTGCTAGTGGGCCATTTTCTGTTTGTTTTTACCACATTTTAATGACAAATGTGTGCAAATAGGAGCATGGGGAAATATCTTGCACAAGGCTTAATTATATTCATGGCAGGTGCAACATTTAAAAGGCTTAGAGTCAAGAGGATATTACTGTTTTAGGTCAATTCTGTGCTGAAGTCGTTTCTTAGTGCCTTAACCCACATACAAAATGCTCTGTTAGAGATTTGAAGAAGATATCAAACAGAATTCATCTGATAGTACTAACCATAATAATTTTTTGGTGATTTTTGCAGGCATAAAATTTGGGCCAACTTTTTAAGTTTCAATCCTTGTCCATCCTTGCCATCCTTAACCCTTTAAGTCCCAATAGTGACCAACATTAATATTATTTTCTCCTAACAATATCCATACGAAGTCAAGAGATAAGGTTATGAGAAGTAATAAAATGATCACCTAAGAGAAAATGCTTTGATCTTTTATAAATTCTCTCAACTCGTTCTTTAAGGAAATATATCGAGATCAGTTTGGAGAATTTGTATGTGGATATTGGGACTTAAAGGGTTAAAACAGTCCACTGGAAACATTTTCAAAACCTTAATATAGTCTTCAATAACAAAACTGGACCATTATGTTTAGAAGTCGGTTGATGTGAAGACATATTTTAGCTTTTCAAAAAGATGGCAAGTAGCATGACATAACCTCTTTAAGCGTGTTTTCAAAATTGCAATAAATTGATGATTTTTTGTTGTTCCTTTAGCGCCTCCTCCCCAGGAAAAGGGACATCACATCCACAAAGCATGGACACAAATGCTGGCAAGGAAACAAACAACATCAGTGATACAAATAATACACAAAAACATGCAACTTCTTTGCAAGAGCCTGACAAGGTTAAAAAACAAAGGCATGATGGAGTTACAGTAGGTAACAAGACTGTTAAAATGCAAGAAACTGTTACTACACCAGGACTAAAAAGATCTTCTAGTACATCTGGTGCAGATGATCTTCCGTCACAGCCTACGGTGAAAAAGAAGAAAAAGAAAACAGATGAAGGAACCCCAAAGAACAAACTTGTTTGTTTTATTCCTTTAGAGCTACCAGTGCCCGGGAATGAAAACAAAGACAAACTGGATGAGATGAAAGATGTCAAGTTAAAAATTAAATCATTGCCTTCAAAAAGTGCTGGGAATGACAAAAAGAAAAACAGACGGTCATCATCAGAGGTTGGCACTGGTGAAAGTGCAAATAAACTTTTAAAGACTGCGGACTCAACATCAACCAAGAAAGCCAAGCTAAAATCACCCAAGGAAGATTTGAAACAGGTTAAACAGGAGGAGAAGAAAGTAGAAAAGATTACTTTTCGCCGTAGTTCTGGTGATAGCTGGTCAAGTAGCACTTCTAGTTCAAGTTTGTTAGGGAACGCTAGTGGCAACAAAAACACTGCACTGAATGCACTATTAGCGGAAATAGGAGATGATGATGATGATGACGATGATGATGAGGGTGATATTTTTACCCCATTTCAGTCCAGCTCAACTCACACTGCAAAGACACAGAAACAAAAAAGTGCTGCAGTTATTTCTCCAAATGATTCATCACAGAGTAAAGACAGTAAAGACAGTAGTAAAGTCAAGGTGAAAGGCAGTACACAGACAAAGAAATCAGAGACTTCCAAAAATGGGAGAAAAAATGGGTTGAAAAGCCCTACCACCAAGCCACCATCTGTTAAACAAAGGTGAAATTCATTTTTGCTCTCTACTTAATCCTTTGAGTGTTTTCTTATAGACCTTTCCTGCATTCCTGTGAACAAAGGCACCAACTCAAGACTTGGGTTGACAAAATACAGTAATTTGTATGAAACTGTCCCCCCAAGTCTGGACCTTGTTTCTTTATGTGTGCTAAGTGGAGTGGAATGTTGGAAAGGGCTGTTAAGAAGTCTTTTGTTACTTTTAGGGGACCTTCGCTCTATCTAAAAAACTCAAGTAGGTGCACAAGTTTAATACGCATGAAAATTACTGACAAAATTACAAAACAAAGAATTAAATTTTAGAAAGTAAGTAATATAGGAAACGTTAAAAGAAAGAAAATGCAAAATTACGGTTTTAACATATGTGAAAAAGAAAGCAAAGATCAGCAACGTGACGAACAAACAATTCAAAATTGTCATTGTATGCATGATTTTTTTCTCATTCTACACTCTGCATTTAGCATCAGTATAAATTTGACATATTGTTGGGTATTAAACTCATCATTTTGCACATGCATTTACTTAGTTTTTTTTCCCTTACCGAGCGAAGACCCTGTGTGCTGTAGCCTGTCTACATCTGTCTGTCCTCCCCCCCAAAATGGTGAATTTGTTCTTTTTGTTGGGGGGGGGGGTGGTGCAGAGAAGGATGTACAAAGGCTGCATGTGATGCTATTTAAGAGATTTTCTTAAAATTTAGAAAATCATGGCCACCCTGCAAAACTATAAATGTGAAGATTTGAAATTCGAGAAAGTTGTGATGTTGAAAACTAGTGTAGACCTGTTGTAACTACATTGGTGTATGGTTTTTGGTATGCATTCTCTTTTGCTAAGTAGTGGAACTATTGCTCTTCTAGCCTCCAAGAAAACTGTGCACCACTTCAACCCCAGTGACAGCAAGCTTCAGGTCATTTGAATCATGGAAAGTCAAAAGTTTGGCATTGGCTATCATTTTTCTTTCTAATGAACATGTTTTTATAATTCAATTTCAGCCCCAAACCAAAGCTTAAAGAGACTAAACAAGGCAGCAATGGACAGCAGAATCCATCAACAGAACTCATTCAACTTTACAGACGTCTTACTACACTGAAAGACTCAAATGTGCTTCAAAGAGTAGCGGACATTTTAGAAGCAACAGGTCGCTTTGAACTCACAGACAAAACGCTGGATTTTGACTTGTGTGCTCTGGACAAAATGACTATCAAAAAGATTGAAAACTCAATCAACAGGTAACCAGAGTGGGATGTACTCTGTGTTTAAGGAACTAGTTGTGCCACAAGTGCAACACACCAAGTCTTCCTTTTGTCCAGTGGGAGCAATCTTCACATGAGGGTATTCATGTAGAGTGGGGAGGTGGGAATTGAGGAGAGAAGGGTGTGTAACTTAATTTTTTCAAATAAGCCCCTAACTTATGGCTGGTCACTGATAGATGTTTGTATCTAGTGTATTGGAAACTGTGGTTTAGCTTTGCCAGTTCAAATGTTTGTCACCGAAAAATTATGTGACATAATGCCTGGAAAATATCCTGAAGTAAATTTTTATCAATTGCTAGATTCTCGTTTACTCTTTTGTGGACTAAAGGAGAACCTAGTTTGAGATTAACCGACGTTGCTTAAGGTCTTTTTCCTCACACGCAAATAGCAGGTATGACCTGCAAATAAAAGTCACTTATTTAATATTTAAATGCTTCCACAAACTTTTAAAAAGAAAAACAATAAGTTATTGCAAAAAATAAATGCCAAATAAATTTCTGAAGAGTTTAAGAGGAGAAGGAAGTGTGAAGCCTTCTCAGAGTCAACCTCTGAACCCCATTTTTTTCCGGTACTGTCTTACTCTAGTGATTCAAATGGAAAAGTTTTTATAACAGAATTTTAACAAATTTTTTTAATATTAAAAATTACAAGATTTCTGGAGGAAAGAGTCTACCATAATATTATTTTTGAGTGTATGCAGTGTGTGGCATCCAAACATCTTTGAGTGGGCATAGTACATTTTATAGGATGCAGCAGGATTAGCCTCAGAAAACAGCTTACATTTCTTGATGCCACAAACCATTTACCGTTTCCTCATGAAATGACATCTGAGAAACAAGCGCAGAAATTCCATACTGGTGACAAGTCACTATGCAGATCTGAGTAGTTGCTTCTGATTGGTCATGCCACAGGAAATTTGCTTCAGCCAATCAGAAGCACTTTATACTTTGATCCGGGTAGTGACGCTTCCTCAGTATGGAATTTCTGCACTTGTTTCTCAGACGTCATTTCGTAGGGAAACTGTTTGTGGTGTCATGAAATGTCAGCTGTTTTCTCAGGCTACAGCAGAACAGGCCTCCAAATTCAAGCCATTGCTTATGACCATTATTCTAGTCCTGTTTATTTTACCTGCGACTGTTGTTATCTCTATGACCATCATGTCAGTGGGCTAGCAAGAGTTTGAGTAAGTTTTCAGTCAGTAAATATCAGTGTTTCATTGTGATCATTTAACGAATTGTAAATGAACTCTTTAAGCACCAATATCCACATACAAATTCAGACCTGCCAACCCTCCTGGTTTCCAGGGAGACTTCCAGTTTTTGTCTTTTCTCACGGTCTCCCAACGAAGACCTGAAATCTCTTGGTTTTTCTGGCAGGGGTCGTGTCAATTGCACCATTTAAGCACCCAAAAACTGTTTTTAATATAAAACATGGCCACATAGAGATACAACATTTCTCTTAAGTGAAGGGGTGAAACATTTTTCAACCCAAGAAGAGAAATATTTTTTATCTCCAAGCAGCCATGTAATGTTCTATATTTTATTAAATAAACACCCAAATGAAATACCAAATCGTTTCACTTAAATACTTTTTTGCTGTGAAAGGCGCGATTTATCATTTAGCTATCATAGCAGTGATGATCTATCGACATGTGAAGATAACATGTTATTTTCACGTGTGCAGATAATTATTATGTGTTTGGACAAAAGTTCACCTGGTATTTCATTGGTGTTTATATTAATAAATGAGGGTTGTTTTTTTGTCTCACCTGAACATTGTGATCTGTGCAAAATGGATAATTTTATAACTCGAGGTTCATGTTTGTAGATAAGAGGAGATTTTCTTGGTTTTGTTTTCTAAATTTTGTACTAGCTTTTTTGTTGCAGTCAAAGCTCTCCTAGGCAGGCACTCTTTAAAAGCAGATAAAGGTGTCTGGAGCTGGCTGCTAAGGTAAAATAGTTTTTGTATGCAGACGGTCAAACAGGGTTTTATCAAGGTGGCCATTAGTCGCTTTTTCTGCTTAGGAGAGTGTCTCTAAGAGAGCTCTAACTGTTCTTACATTCTTTGTCATGTGATAAGTGTTCAAAATAGGTCCATGACAGCCACAAGGTAACAAAGGTATTCATAACGTTAGACAGTGAGGCAAGTATATCTGCTGTTTTCTTTCATGCTACCACACCAAGTACTATATTACTTATAATGGTGCAAAAATTTATTCCACATATTATTGCCTTTGGTCTTGTTATTTCTATATATTTGCCAATATTTTTTATGAAGAATTCTTAGGAAAGCATCCTAGCCAATGATAATTTATTGAAGAGCCTTGTGAAGGATGGGGCATAATAATGTAGCAACAACTTTCCTTGACTTTTTTTCTTTCCAGACATAACTAATCGATGACAAATAAGTTAAGAAAAAAATGATAGAAATTGTATGAGATGAGTACTCGAATGTATCAATTTATTACTCATTGATGACATCAATGAGTAATCGATGTCATCGCTGACTAATCGATAGGCCACAAAATTTTTAGCCTGCGCAGCTGGAGGTATTGTGTAGTAATCGAGTGAGATTTGGTGGCGAAGTTGTCACAAGCGGCGTAAGCCACAAGAAATAGCTTAGCAGGCTACAAAATTTCTGGCCATCGATTAGTCATCGATTACCCGTTGATTGTAGCGTGTAATCAATGATTAATCACTTGACTACCCGATGATTACTCATCTATTACTCATTGATGTCATTCATCACCGATTACTTACATCTGGTTCTCTGGATGGTATATTTTTTATATGAAGAAACTGAATCAATAGTTTATAGATCCTGGTATCTACACTGAGTAATAACACTTACACCTTCTAACCTTTGTGTGAATGGCTTTTTCCTAGAGAAGTTTTCAAGTCTATGCAGATAGGCTTAGGGTGTAAACTGTCATTTAAATAATATCAATGCCATTCATGCAGGGTGAATGTTATAGCTATAATGTACCATTATTCTTTTGTGTCAGATACTTATAGTTTCAAAATGAATTACAAACATATTATGGACCAATTTTCCAACAATAAGAAGACAGATATTAATCTCCATCCACAATCACCCACATTATTTTATCTTCAGTGAGTACCTCTTACAGATCTTTGTAACCGTTTGTAGATCTACCCTAGTTTATATTTGTAAGTTATTTTTATGTCTACTATATTTGATATTAATCCTCAGAAATTTACATCCAGCAAGTTTATTTCATAGTGTAAATAAAAGGCTAACTTATTGTCAAAAGGACTTAGTTTTGACACAGTGGTTTTGTTTTAGACTGAAAGTAATCTGTCTTCCCTCTCCCCTTGGAGGAGTTTCCACCCTTAGATCTAAACCCTTTCACTTTTGTATACTATTTTCAGTGGAGGATCCCCTTATTTTTAGACCAAACTGAGGCCTGAAGGGCTGAAAAAAATTTTTTTCGACCGGGCCGCCCCCTTATCTCACGGTCTGGATGACCGCAACCCCACCCCCCTTACGCCCCCTTTATTGGAAGGTCTGAATCCGCCACTGATTTTTGACAGTAAAGGCCTCCCTTTTGTGTACCTTCTATCAAAAAATGGTACCCCTTTCATATGTCTTCCAATGGACCCTGCATCCCTTTTCTAAATCCTTTGTCTGGATCAGAACGCACATACAAGAGAGGATCTTTCCAGATTAGAACAAGAGCTCTAAATGATACCCTTTTTTATTGTTTGTCTCACGATAATCACATTGCTATTACCACATACAGCTGATCATCATCAGTGACAATCTTGAGACAAACAAGAAACGAGCCTATGTACACATACATTGATAAATATTGAGCTAAAAGTGCTACAATTCACTTAGGAACACTCCAAATCCTACTAGTCTCCAACTTGCACCATTTCTGTGCCTGTAGCAGTAATGGATAAAATGAAACACAATTTTCGGGCCATAATTATTTATTACTTCTTTTTTTCTCACTCTGAAAACATTTTTGAGAGCTAATTACACACTAACTGCTGTGCTTGCAACACTAATCAGTCTCCATTTTTCACAATTATTATTCTCTTAAGGAAAATTGTCTTGAGTTAAACTAGGTGCTAGGCAGCAGCATTAAAGATTTAAAAATAATACAAAATGAAGTATAAAATAGAAGGGAAGGATTGCTGCACCCTAGCCTGTTACGAGAGATGCAATGTCATTCAACAATGCTGGTAATGGGATAAATGAGCAAATTTTTGTTTATGATAATAATTATTTTCTCATCATCACAGTAATCTAAACAAGCTAGATAAATATAACCAAAATACCCCTTAAGAATAATGAGAGGTACATAACATAATTACGTTTCATCAAAAATTTTAACCCAGCACACCAGATTCCCTGGTAAACAATATAATTTTAAAATAATGAATAAAAGTTTGACAAGAAACTAAAGGCTCATTAACGTCAGACAGAAGCATCTAACCCAATACGCTTCTGTGTCAGGTGCATGTCTACAAAGATTTACCTACTAGTAGCATTAAATGTATATGAAAAGAATAGTTGTGAAAAAAGCACTTCATAGAAGTTGCACATCATAAAAATCACCAACAACTAGTATAGGAACTTCTTAACTAGTCTTTACATCCTGTACTCTTTGTGCTTTATTCAAATACCCTTAGCTTATTCAATAAATAATTAATTTTTCATCCTTTCATTTGTCAAACAGACTGATTTGGTCTTTCATTATGTTCAAACTGCAATGTCTTTAAATAAACTATTTAATCACACTTTACAAAATTAATATATTATTAATAATAAACCTAGTGTATGGCCTCACTCTCCATGAGTTCTCCGTAGCTCAGTGGATAGAGCGCCTGCCCGGTGTTTGGGAGGTCATAGGTTCGAATCCTGTTGCGGACTCAGATTTTTTTTGTTCGTCCCACGCTTGTGAAATGCTGATTATTTCAACTTCACAATAATAGTTAGGCAGCAATATTATTTACAATTTGGTATAAAGTGTGCACATGTTAGAGAGATTCAGAATCAGGTTTAAGGCAAAAGCAAACATCAATTTGCACCATTAACAACTGTGCTTTGTTCTTTTGTCAGTGTCATACAACAGTGGTTATGTCCTAGTGAGTCAGGAATGAGTAAAAGAGGGAGAGTCGGTTGATAAGAAGACTGTAGAACTGCAGGCACAAGAAAGAAAAAAGGGAATTCATAGATGAGAGAGGACAACTTTGTTGTGGACACTTCGATCTGTCCCTTCGGAGTTCCTGTTGTGCTACAGTCTATAATCACATTGGCATTATAACAGTGAAACACTTTTGAGACAACTAAGAAAACTACTCAGTACAAACTCATAACAATGAATTATTACTAATAGAATCTACATTATGGGGCACTGTCCAAGTGCATCTCAGAATATATTGTAAGTCAGAAACACACACACTGCATTTTGTGCCTGTGCGAAGAGGACCTCCCCTGAAGGCAACAAAAATCAATGATTCAGATTTGCCTCAAATACCCCATATAAAATATTTAATATATTTTTAAAAAATGTAAGTTAAAAGACATCACAACAAAAATGTTTCTCTATAACTGTACAATCATAAAAAAACGTTCCATTTTTCCTCTAGAATTTCACCAGGTAACCTCTTTCTGAACTTTTAAACTCGGAAAGAATTTAAAATGGTAACATATGATTCAGCTGTTTTGTTATAGCTCAATAATATTTACAGTGACATTTATTTACTCTAAACCACACTAAAACTGCAAATTCTTATTTAACATAACGTCATTTTATTTTTGGTTTCCACCTTAAAGCCCTAAACAGCCTTTCAAATAAATTTCTTGCCATAAACAGCATTCAGGTCCTCTTTACTAAAGTATTAACATATCACAGCTACATACACTACGCAGATGGTGAGACAGTGTTGAACCAAAACCTTCATCTGATCTTGAAAAGGTAGCTCGACTAACACTAGTTTGTCTTACGGTAATACCGTAAATGACCTAATAAACAACTGGGGTGTCTATTTAACTTTAGGGGTCTAAGCAAGGGCATTTAAAAGATAGGAGGCATTTATTTGAGAGAGGGGTTTACTCGCGTAATTTTAACTCATCAAAACAGCTGAACAAAACTTATACAGCATGTTTTCGGCAAAAATTCAGTCCACCTATTGCGAATATTTCCACACCATAGTTTGACACTCGTTTTCATTGCTTAAGCATTTTAAAAAGTAGATTACTGTATAGTAAATTATGTATTTTTAAATGCTATTGCATAAATTTACACCAATTAAAATTGGTGTATATCAGAGGATCAAAGAGCGCTATTCTTACTTTGAACTAAAAATACACAAACTGTTATTTTTCAAGCAATGAAATGAATAAATTGATTGACTTCACTCTTTTTTGCCATTTCCTAGTATTTTGGAGAAATTTTCAAGGGGGTTTCCAGGGTTGTCACTAAGATTTCAATTTGCCGGGTAAATACAACAAGTAGGCGGGGAATCAAACGGCTAGGGATTTCTTTTGGTTCTATTTTTCTTCTACTTTCCAACAGAAGTAGCCGGGGGCCACTCTCTTAGTAGCCGGGGAAAATCCCCGGCCCCCGGCTATTAATGACAACCCTGGCTTTCTATTAGACAGGGGGCATTTATTAGAGAAGGGTGTCTAATACAATTTTAACAACGTAGAGGGGCTGTTTATTAGATAAGAGGCGTTAATATTTGGAAGTGGGCATTTATTAGGTCATTTGCAGTAATCCACTTCATGACTTTGATTGCACTAAAACATCAATGCCTGGTAGACAAACATTTTTTTAAAACTACCTTCTTATACAATCAGCAATCAGGAAAGAGGCTGTATCACTACTGGTTATGAGAAGACTGGAAAACATCATGATTTTCAATGTAAACATTTTCTTAGAATAAATAACCTATGATGTCCATAATATTCGGTGGAGATAAAAATACTATTATTTTACAAGGCTTAAAAGGTTTAAAGAAATTACAAAACTAATTTCTTTAAACCTTTTTAGCCTTGTGATGTGAGCTAGGCTCAATTTCCACCGCTCTCTTGGTCCTACCCAAGAAGAGACAGCTGGATGCATGGGTGGTTGATCATGTCAAGGGAGGAGCGTGGGCTCATTTCCCAAATACCAGCTGGTAATCGAGCTTAGACCTGAGCCAGCATACTCATATCTGATGGTGTCAAAATGTCACTGGCAATATTCCATAAGCCATAAGTGAGGACAGCACAATGTTACTACACCACAGGAACACCAAGAATAAGCCTGTTAAGCACTTTGATGTTGCTGAGCCACCAAGTTCTCCTTTGATTACCTAAGAAATTATAATACTTATCATTAAATCAGTAATGTGTAGAAAAAATCTGTTATTAATGAATGACCACAATCAGATGACTGAGTTTATTTTAAAAATAATAATAAATAGAACGAATTTACAGCAGGGAAAAGGAAAAGGAGCTTAATTAATTAATGGTAATTAATGGAATAAAAACATGGGAACTGCTCTAGGGGAAATGCTACACTAAAGTAAGTACAAACTTAATAATTTGCTAACATTTTTCTGAAAGCTTTACCATCCATGTAGTTGTTTACACCAATAGTAAAAACAAGATAAAGGTTCACTTAAGAAGTTCACCTCACTAAACAAGAAATAAGTACGTTGCGTATGATTGTCTAGGTGAACGTAGTCCTGAATAGGACTTTAGTTGTTGACTGACATTTCAACAAACTGTGCAGTAGTCATCTTCAGAGTCAAAGTGAGTTGTATCACGTCAGTTGATGGTATTAAACTCTGGTTATTGACATGATTGGTCAATGAAGTCGTGATTTTATTGGTCGTCTATCAGTTAAGCTGTGATGTTATTGGCTATGAAGACTCGTAATATCATTGCTGTGTTTCGATCCATCTATTGTCACAGTTAAACAGTTGTTTATTGTTACTCAAATTGTCACTTCTCCAGAGAATGACTGGACACTGTCAACAACAACAGTCCTATTCAGGACTACATTCACGCAGATGATCATACTCAACCTACTTATGAAATGACTCCTGGGTTCAAACCTTTCAGTTTTAAACAAGAAATGTTTACAAAAAGAATGGGACGTATGAACCATTTTTTGGCAAGAGAACTTACCCATCTTCTTATGACAAGGGTCAAAATACAGACAAGTCCAAACGATGAGAAGATCACGACAGAGAAGGTTAGGTTTCCGCTGTACACAATATACTTGGTTTTCTTCACTGCATGATAACAAGTGGATATAACCCATGGCAATCCAAGACCAAGAAACACATTCACACTGTTACTCCCTGTGAAATAGGACATAATTACCTCTCAGGAAAGAAAACATAATTGGGTTACAGTCAAACCTAAGTTGATAAAAAAAAATTGGCTCCCCTTTGTTTAGAGGCAAATTGCTAGAACCCCAAAAAGTTGTCAGTAAATCGCTGTAAACAATAATTGTTTACAATTATTATTATTAGCCTCTACTTACTAATGCCATCTTAGGGGTGATTGTTACATATATTAAAAGACGAGGAAGACATTAGTTTTGCATTTTTAATCTAGCTGAGAGCAACGAAATAAACATGTGTAAATAGACACAAATTATTGTCATTCTGTTCAAAACAATCAAAACGTGCCCACCACACCTGACACTGCTTTCAGGTGACCGTCTTTTAAGAGTAGACTTCCCTTGCTTGAGTGAGGCCATTATACAAAGGAAGGATTTTATTGACATTGACACATACTGATGACACAACCTGTTTAACAACCTGTTTTGTTTGTAATAAACAAATGATTGAAGATTTTCACGTGGCAGCAGTAATCAAGATAATTATGGATGTGAAAGATCAGTTTGTCAGATTGTTATGTCAGCATTTTTACGATTCCTTAGCAAGGTTGTATTAAGCATCAAGTTTTCATTTAGTTTCAAGTCTACTAAATTTATGACAGGCACACCACTAAATGCACTACAAGCTAAGCCTTCATTGATGGGTTTCACAGCAAATTGATGGACTGACCTGTGATGTTGCCGATAGAAGCATCTGCTCCGATATCATGTAAAGCAGCACTGCGACTGGCAAAGGTATCTGGTAAGCTGGTTCCAATTGCAATTATTGTGATCCCAGTAACGCTGTTCTTGAGCCCTACTACACAACCAAGAAGCTTACCAAGCTGAAAAATAAAATGCAAGACTTGCTAGCTCATGAACAAAGTGCCCAAAGTTAATGGATACATTTATTTTTTACAACATGCGTGAAGAAACATCTTTTTTCCACAAGATAATACAGTCTATGTGTACCTGTTCCACTAAAGCAGTAAGACCTGCTATGAACAACAAGGAAATGATAAAGGCTGGCCATCCCCCAAGAAAGTTTCTGTGAAAAAGGAAAACCATTCATGGCTGTTATAAAAAGTATTCTACCAGCACTTGGATAAAAAGATTGATGTAGCATTTTCTTAACATTAATAAAGTCCACTTTTTTGGTTTTTTAAAGTATGAAAATGATGAAAATAACATACATATAGGGTGATGCATCTTGAAGTCTGATCATTTACATAGCAGTACAAGGGAGAAAGAGTCAAGCATGACTTGAGAAAAAGGGGAGAAATTTCTTAAGACACATTTTCAAGATTCATCTTGGAGAAGAGCTGCTTGAAAGTTGCTTTTCAAAATTCAGAGGGGACCAACAATTCTTTTTGTCGAGATCACCTGTTAGTTATATAATGATAGAGGAACCACAATTGTAATATTTTAAGTTACCTTGGAGGAACAAAGGCAAAAAGAACTTTCCAAAAGAATGTCAGAAAATGAAGCAAAAAGTCCATGGCACTAAGTGGCTCTTGTTTTCCATCTTCATCCTCTTCTCCTTGAATAACTATTGCCCTTTTCACAATAATAAACATGCAATCAAAACCTGAGAATAAATTTCACTTTGAATGCAATGCAGCCATGCAGAGGGGAGATGAAGAGAGTAACAAAAAGAGGGCCGGGAAAGAACATGATAGACCTGAGAAAAAGCAGACAACATTGAAATGACAGCTGTCGGATGCACACAGTACAATTTTGACTGGACCTATCAGGTCAATGAGAGACAAAGGACAAAACAATAATTATTACTTTCGACGAATAAAACACATGTCAACTTTACTGTGAGAAAAAGGGTAGGCAGGTAAGTACAGGTGTGACTTTTTAATTTTACGTACCCAAGATGAGCGATCTTGAAGTATTCAAGGTTTATTAAGACTTACAACTTCCTTATTTACCACTGTTGGCAGAAAGTTTACTGACAGTTGGCCAACATAATTTTAGAGGAGCTCCTGTTCACTTTTACCAATTCTCCAAAAATTGAATTATGAATCAGTTCAAGTAAATGATTGCACATTTTGCTCATTAATGTGCAAAATGTTTCCTGACTAACAAGAGAAATACAACCCATGAGGAAGGAACAAACAGTTAGTGTCCATTGTTTTATTTGGAGCAATGTCCTTAATAACAACATCAGCTTTTTGAAGCTTTAGACCCCTTCCTTCCTCCCTGTACTCAACTTCAAAGACAATTTCTCACAGATTAATTTTTGTATTCTAAATAAATGTAATACACAACATTTTAAGCAAGACCAGATCACCATATTTACTCAGTTTCCACTGAAACAAACAGTTGCATTGGAGCAGCACTTAATATTAATGGACCCTTAACAGAGCTTTCAACATACTCTTCAAATTGTGATCGCCAACTCTTCGTCAAGCTGTGCTCATCTTCTGCTGTCATTATATTTGCTACTCTCTCAACAATATTATCCACATCTGAAACAACAATATTTCACATAAAGGATTTGGGGCCAATCTTGGAAGTTAAATCAACCATCATTTAAAAATAGAGAGGAGAAGTGTGACAACACATTACCATGGTAGCAACATGTCTGGACCACAACAATAGGGAGCTTAAGCAACAACGACGGTGACAGCAACGAGAACGACAAAAAAGCAATCGGTTTATATTAGCAAAGCAACAACTTTGCACGTGTATCACGCTTTTTTGTACATTTCTTTGCTGTCATTGCAAGTCTGTGACAAACTTCCTAATTTCATGCGCATGCTTTACAGAGTTGGTGAACACAGCACAAAAATTTTCTTTTTCTATATGGTCCTTTGGGATTCAACCTGTGACAACTTTGCCAAGATTTTACAAATTAAATGAAATTGAATAAGATCAATGGAGTTCGAAACAGTGCAAACTCACTTTTTAAGTGATGTTTTTGGTTTGTTGTCATCCGGAAATTTTGCTACCATGGCAACGTAGTGTGATGACTTCTCCTCTCTATTATAAAATGTAACAATCCTGATAATTTTGTTGTTGATGACACTGTTTCTACCAGCAGTTACTCAGGGATAGAGGTGTGGAAAGGCTCCACCCAAAGGTAACCTGCATTTACCTCCTCCTTTACTTTAATTATAAAGAAGGGGAAAAAGAAACACTGATGCATTATTTACATTGCGAGTCACCAATGGCCCTCCACATTAAAGAAACTTATGTTTGATTGTCTTGTTATGGTATATTAAGCCAATACGTGTTCAGTCAAGACATTGTGTGAAATGCACTAGAATTTAAGCCATTTAATGTACATTAGATAAGAGGAGTCAGATTTCCATGAGGCACAACAAGCAACTGTAGCACTAACTGTAAATCTATTCATATGTCTATTGTGTCAGGTCCAATCCAAAAAAAAAATCAAGATTCTGGCTTTTATACAAGTTAACTGATAAAAAATGTACCATGCCCTCTTTCCTGTGAGAGGTAAATGATGATGTTGCCCATGAGGGAACGCAGGCTGCCGGGGAATCTTTTTCAACAAGCTTACCATTGGTTATGTTAACAACTGCAGCACTTTTTTTCCCAAGTTTGGCTCCTGGACTCAGATTACTCAACAATACAATGAAGTTTTTATTCTAAAATATTGAAAAAATGAATAAGGATTGGAATCTGTAGAAATAACTCACTCAATAATGTAAAAGTGGAGGGAAAAACAGAAGGAACTTAGAAAATTACAATTCACAATTTATTATACAAATAAGACTTCTCACAATGAGTGAATGAACGAATCAGTGAAAGAGCATAATTTTTATTAACTGAGAAAACCAACTTGCTAAAAAAAACAAAAAAAAAAATAAGCAAAACTATAGATTGACATTGGCAATTTATTGTTATCATGATCTAAAAATTAGAGTACAATACAACAAAAATATAAAACCATACATTGCTGACATTAATACAATACAGACACATCCCTAAAATAGCCTTGCAAAGAGCTGGGATTCTTAAGTAGTTTACATGAGGTATTCACTGGTCAGATAATAAAAAAGCAAACTATTGAACCCTAATAGAGTTCACTAAGCTACCGAGCTCTTATATTAATGTCAGTACTATAGCAGCTATTGCAATGTGAAGTGGAAAAATTTTGTCAGGTAAATCAATCATAAGTTGGTGGAGCATGATCAACTGGGTGAAAATAGTCCTGAATTAAGGACTGTGGTTGACAGTAACTCACGTTTCAACAACCTTTGTAGTAGTCACCTTCAGAGTCAAAGTGAGTTGTAACATGTCGCCTGATGGTATTAAACTACAAAGGCTGATCTAAATGTACATTGTAGACACATCCTACCTGACAATCAGGGTTGACTCTTATGATAAGCTCTTTTGACGTCTCTCCATGTTGGAAGACTAACTTCCCCTCCACTGCATGCTCAAAGTCACACTTTTTGTCATTCAAGTCATCTGCAGAACCACCTGAGCCAGTACCATTCCTAAAAACCAAAAATGCATTAGTTTAATAAAAGGGTTGAATAACATGTAGAAAATTATTTAAATAATAAGAAGTATACTCAAACCCACATTGTGTTGTAGGTCAATGTAACAGTTCCATCACAGCCTTTCTTTCTAATGATACTACATGTTACATCTCCAGATACCACGTTAGCAAAATAGCATGCTTGTTCAAATGAAAATTCCCCAGGTTCTACAAAACAAAACACAACCAAGAAGGTTTTAGCCTTAACATAATAATACTGTAGACAGCCATAACGTAATACACCAGTTCATATCTTGGAAGGACTTGACCTGGTCTGACCATTTTAAGTATGTGACAGCTAAAGCTGACTATATGCTTAGATTTATCAAAACTAACTCAGGGATCCATATTCGCAATCATCTGGTTGTTCCAGATGACTACAATCTCGCATAGATGATTAAGATAACTCCAAAAGTTGTCCTTTGGCTCAACCACAACAGACATTAGCAAATTTTGGTCGGCCAATGTCCAATGACCGACCGTTATTTGCAGCCCTGTCACGATGTACTTTTCACAGAGATCAAGATCATTACCGTCATCATCAATTATTGTGATCCTGGCCAGGTTAGGTTCTCCTAGTTCTGCTTTTCCCACTGGATTTTTCAGCAACACATAAAAGTCTTTCTCCTGTGTATATCCTTCATGGTGAATTAGAGTTATTGTCAATGCCTTTTTAGTATCTCCTGGTTTAAATGTCTGCAAAATAAAGCAATTAATAATAATAATAATAATAATAATTTCTAGATGTGACTGTTTTAACTTCTAAACAATAAGGTTTAAATGAACTTAAAGAAGATGGTCTTTACGACATGATCAATTTTGTTGTTGTTATTAATTTTTTTATTTCACCTCTCATTCCATATTTCCTCTTGAAATACCTTCTTGTACTGTACAAATATTAGTACACATACTTAAATCATATTATTTGACAAATGAACTCTTTAACTTTCAAAAGGTCTTGAAACAGGGGAAAATATACTTTCGCTATGATTACTCACCAGTGTGCCTTTTAAACTGTTATAGTCCTTTCCATTTCTTGCAGAGCCATCACGAGTCTCATAATCAACAGAAAAGTCAATACTGGAAGCTTGTGCTGAATCACTGCCCACGGTATCACTGTTAAGAGTTGCTTGAGAGGCTGTATCTCCTGTGTTGTAAGCACTGTCCCTTGATGGTATCATCCTTCCAAGTTTAGGAGTTGATAAGGGCCCACCATTACTTTCCTTCAAAACATTAATTGTTGTACTTTATATGAATAGAAATTTATTGAATTTGACAAAATATTTGAACTAAATAGAGCAGTGATGGACCCGTGGTGAAGAAAGAACGGAATTTTTTTTCAAATTAACTTAAATTATATTCAGATTATTCAAAGTACGTACACTCTTACAGAGCTTAACATTGAAACTAGTCAATGAGCCAAATTAGAGCTTAGGCCCACTTCAGATTCCCTACCTCACATAAGCCCAATTGGATTCAATGAACTAAGTTCATGTGAAGTATGGCGTCTGAACTGGGCCTTTGAAGTAATTGGAATTTGAATTTCTAAGCAAAAGCATCACTCACACTGTTCTACATACAATTCTTAGTCACTGAAGAGACTAAAACATACTGTAATCAACAAGACATACAGACATAACATTGCACACTGTACATGTTATTATATTACAAATAATTCAAACATCTACACACCGGTATAGAAAGTTGATTCTTATTTTCTTGAGTGATTGGTGTTCTTGGGTCATATGGAGCTGGTAATGACAGTTTTTTACGTGAAACAGCGGGTGACCTGTAAAATGAAGTTAAGTCTGTTAGTTCCACTTAAAAACAAAATAGTTAGACCAGGCATGAAACAGCCAGTGACCTGTAAAACGAAGTTAAGTCTGTTAGTTCCACATCAAAACAAAAATAGTTTATAGACCAGGCAAAAAGAGTGGAACTGTTTGACACTCAAAAGCAATCTGAGTAAACAGCGTAAAGAAAATAAACTATGGATGACAAAACTGTCGCATTTCATACTTCCAAGGTTTCTTGACTTTAAGTTATTACTAACTCAAGAATGACATGCAAACCTGGGCATCCTTTGACTGAGTTGAACTTCCACTGTTAATTTCTTGGCACTTTTCACAACTGAATATGAAGATGCACTGAAGCTGAAACATTTTTCATCTGTTGGGGTAAAAACTCAATAAAATCAATTGGAGTCAGACCAAAGATACTTCTTTTCTTCCTATGGTTTTTAGTAGGGGAACATGCATCCAATTAAATTAATATTATAATGTGCTTCCAATAAAAGGGACTACCACATTTTTTGCTTTCTGCGCATCCCTTAACTTCCAAAGTTGATTTTTAGAATCAGGAACAGAATGTAGCCAAGTGCTTGACTTATAAACAGCAATTTGGGTAGTTTAGGTTGGTTCGATTTGGCTGAAACAGCCTGACTTCCGCTAGCTTTAAAAGGAGTTTTTTAACAAAATTTTTCCACTTTCTGTCCAGAAATGAGTGAATGAATTAAACATGAGGGTTTACCGGTTAGATCTACCGGTAACTATTTCTCCCTTGAAGCAGGAAAATACTTGTATCCAACATAATTGTAATACATTACCTCCCGTTAGAAGCTTTGATCCATAGAAAGACATGGAAAGAAGATTCAATTGCTGCTGATCTTGATCTTTGTCTGGTTCTTGGCGTACTGTGAAGTTTCCCTGCTTCTTTCGCGTTACACTACGCAATGCAGCATGGCGAAAACTAAGAACAAATTAAGGAATAATATTGTTAAGTAAACAATGACCCCTTTAGATAAACCAATTAAAGTGGCAAACTTAGCCCAAAACCTAAAATAGAGAGGAAATTTTTCCATAAATTTATTTGAAAAAGCATCGTACCGTGCTCTGGTTGAAGCACTGTTTTGAGGCTGCTGAGTGATCTGCTTATACTGCTTCAAAGCTAGGACTACATCTGCTGTTGTTTTATTGGCATTACGGTCAGGGTTTGAGCCTTTCCACATGTTCACAACTTTTCTGTTGACAGAAATGGAAAACAAAATATTTTTTTCACTACCGTAAATCAAACTTAACTTGAAAAATGCACAATAATTATATTGAAGCTTCTCTGGGGCTATCATTTTGAAATCTACGAAACTCTGACAAAGATGAATCCAAATGAAAACTCTCAATTTATTGAGTGTCCAGATCTAAGTATTTATTGGCATTAGCTCTACATCTGCTTCAGTCTGCAAATTGTTTAAGAAAGAAAACCAAAATATATCATCACTAATAAGGGAAAGAGTAAAAATAAACGGCATATATAAATGTCAGAAAATTATTACATATCCTACAGTGTCCATAGCTGACAGAATATTTACACAAATTACCTAATTGTTTCCTTGCTTCCAGCTAAGTCATCATCACTGTTAAGAGACAAAAAGAGATCACTGACTTTAAAATAACAGCTTACTTCGCAAACAACCAGCCACCTCCAACAGGTCAAGGATAACTTTACTGGCAGAATTTCCATGGCAAAAAGTTTTAAATACTGACAATATTCTTACATATAATGCTGACGTGGCACAGTGCTATGTGTATATATGCTGACGGGCCGGGCACAGTGGTCCAGGAGTCTGCCCGTGGATTAAGTGACCAACAGGTTTTACTTTTGGCTTTCTGGCTAAGCCTTTGTCTTAAAATGGGGAAAAAGGTTTGAAAAGTCCTTTTTGAGATACGGTCAAACCCCACTTTAATGGACACCCGCTTAATGTGCACAATATTACATTGCCTAGTCCCTAGGCCTCATTTGTGTGGCCAAAGCATTTTGGGTTACGTGGTCCAAGCAAAAACGTGAGGCCTAGACAAAACTCCTCAAAAGTGAGACAAAAGTGAGACAGCTCAATGGCGATGGTAAACAAGACAAGTGTCTTGCATTTCAAGGTTAAAAATACACCGCTAAAACACACAGATGGGAAAGGAAACTTCAAAAGAATGCTAATGCCAAATTTGTGTTACGCGAATTGCTTTTAAGGATTAATTTATGGGCCTTTGAATAAAAATTTTTCGTTAAATAATTTCTCTGTCTATTGTTGTGTGTTCTTTCATTGATTAACATTAGCTCAAAACACGATCCTGAGACAGTGCATGCATGATTCTCACATTAACACGTGCATCAATTCTGTGAATGTAAGCAAATTTTATAGGATTTTTACTTTTAGATTCAGTTTATGGGCACTTTTTGATATGCAGCTAATGAATTTTATTTTAAAGTATTGTTTTTCTAATTATTCAAGATTTGAGGTCTAAGTTACACAGAGGGTCAATATTGTTTTTACTTTGAAAATTTGCGAGCAGCAAACTCCAATAGCTCAGTTGGAATGACGAGATTGAAGGAGCAGTGTCAATCTTCATAGGACTATGAATAAAATAAAGCCCGTCAGCAAAAGTTGATCCTGCAAATATCCATGAGGATTGTTAAAAAAACCAAAATCTCCTGTTACACTAAACGTTAGTTTTTATAATCTTTGAATTTCAAAAAGCAACGCACACATGCGCATTCTGTTTTTGTCTGGGCGTTTCCCGCTTGACCGATAGGGACTGGGAAAATGCCGCACAGAGACTAGGCAAGTTATTACAGACAGTTTTGTTTGTTCCTGGGGATGCCCTTACATTTTCTCCCAAATCAACCTGTTTTATACGGACACTTGTTAAAGCGGACAACAGACTTATTTTCTTGTCTGATCAAAATTCTCATAGAAAGCTAACCACACTAATGCGGACACTTCATTAAGTGTGTTGTACAATAGATCTTTCCTTTTTGAAGGTAAAAAAACCTTCAGTTGACAGCCTGTCAGTGTTCGCAACACTACAGTACACCAGATAGAATGTTTGTAGACTTCAATTTCAGACTAATTTCGGCATAACCATTACGCAGAGAACAGTTTTAATTCAGTTATATATAAATGAGCAATTTTTGAGTGTTTCCCTGGATTTAAGCCACAGAATGATGGCTTTGTGAAGGTTAGAAATGTGTAATTTGACAAATATGCTGTTTATTAACTTTCCTGTTTTTACTTTAGTATTGTTCAAAAAAAGGTGTTTTTTGACTTAAATAACACGATCCACTTAATATGGACACTCCAGTAATACGGACACTTTTGTCCATGACAGAGTTTGACTGTAAGGCCATCGTCTTTTTTTTCTCCGTTTAGTGTCATCTGACCGACCCAAATTTTCGGCATTTTCAAAAAAAAAACTAGGGTATCTAAAAGATAGTAATGCTGCGGCACATTCTGTTGATACTGGCATTAGTTAGGCAGTGGGACTTAAAAGAATCGAAAATGACATTGAATGTCCTATTTCCATGTTGGAAAGTACTAGAATAATTACTATCAGTCTATATAAAGAACTCGTGGGAACGTTGTTTAAAAAATGATCAAGTGGTTATCAACTCCGATCTGGTTTTCCCACAGTAAATTGTAGGAAATGATAGAAATTCAGATTGTTTATCCATATATTTAATATAGGGTGTACTATATCTTTTCTCTGGAAACATGATACTTTTCTTGCTGTTTATTGCACTTTATTAAGTAACAGTTATTTAGCTATATATTTATAGAAAACAACAACACAAAAAACAGAAAAAAAAAGAAAGAAGGAAAAAAAGAATTTGGTAAGACTCGAACCCGGCACCAGCGACTCAGCGCGACTACACCTCACCACTACACCACAGAGACCGATTACGTTATTTTGGGAAAAGTCTTTAATTTAATTCCTTTTCCGTGAAACTTTCGCCGACAAGATGCTCGCTAGCCGCATTAATCGAGCTATTAACAGCAAAAAAACAATGTAAACGCATATTCCATGGCAATGAATGAATGAAAGAACATAATTATGCTTTTCAAAACGCCGATACACGTCCTCGTCTGCAACGTAGGACACAAAACATATGTTTTGTTATCTCGATTTCCGCTGTTATTTTGAAGCGAATGGTCAAAATCACATCCATTTTCGGCTAATGCAGGTTCTTAAGAATAGCATGGCATGACATTTTCTCACTTTCACATCACCTTCTAGCAAGCTGGAATTTGTATATCCCCCGTGTTGCGGAGTCGAAGAGCAAATACTCATCTTCTCGTCAGGTTTAACACCTGGACGAGTCGAAGGCTCTTGAATTGAAATCCAATCCCCAAGTTTACCATCATACTCATCTGAAAGACTCCTGCGTGTCTTAAATTTGGTAAGACCTCTAACTGTGCTATAGAAAATTTGCTACAAAGAAAACTCTGAGTCTGGGCACCGAACGATGCGAACTTCCCCGTGTTTTTATTTGACTTGTTCGTCGCAAAATGCACTCTGGTTAAATGCAATGCATTGTGGTAAAAAGTGTGGTTAAATGCAATGCATTGTGGTAAAAAGTGATGAATTCGAGAATTCGTCGCCCCTTATATATTTCCTTTAAATCCTAAATATGTTGCTGCTCGCTCCCTTCGGTCGCTCCACAGCAATAAGTAACGACCTAGTTAAACCATTTTTCTCGCGAAATAATTCTTTTAATCTGAAAAATGAGTTTAGTAACAGCATAGAGAAAAACAGGAACAAAAACAGGAACACTTTTTACAGTATATTGTGCATTTTGTTCATCCAAATACAGCTGTAAGTGAATGTTAACTGTTAACGTCTTCCTGGGGTACCAGGGGCTTTTATCTGAGACTTCTTGTGATTTTTTTTTTAGAATTTTTTTTTTCAATCCGACCGACCGACCCCACATCAGGAAACGCATTTGACGCTGAGCGAAAAAAAAAGGGGATGGCCTAACATAAAAAAGGTCTTGCAGTCCATAGTAAGATGGAATAAACTGCTTAGCAAACAGGTTTTTTAGAACAAAACTTGAGACCTTGTAAAGAATGAATTGTACATGCCATACAAAACGTGGGCAGCTGAAAACACTCACACCACTATCTAAACAGTTTGAGTTCCCAATCAAAAAAATTGAATTGTCTTACGCCTTCAGCAGGTACGAGTTTGATCATGGACCTGTGATGGGGCTTTTGAACGACTTTCTGGCTCGAGGAGGGGCAAATTCAGCAAATTTGAACGCTGATAAATAAAAAAAATTAAAATGACGGGGGAGATGTTGAAGCTTCGACTTGACCCATACAAATAACAAAACTTATCATTTCAGCTTACTCAAAGGACTCCATACCGCTGCGCGCACACAGTATTGTGTTCACATCAACATAACAACTTTTTCAGCATTCACCTGAATCTTTGCTGTTCCAAAGCCCTAAGTTCCATCGAGCGATGCATGATCGTAGGGCTCCCTGGTTCTGCAAGTCCCACAACGCGAACCTGAAGAAAAAAGAAAAGACAATTTCAAACTTCAATCATACTTCAAGGTAGAAGCTGCTTTGTGTTTTCGCGCAGAAAACTTCAAAACCAAGTCTAGATGCAAAAGGCACATTAACACCAATTTCTTAAAAATTGCTCTTATTACATTTTCGCTTCCATTTGAACCATACTTTGTCCAAGACGTTCCTGTTTTTACGAGTCATTTACAACTTTTTTCAACCGGTCGTCACTTGTTTCCATCCGCCAAATTGACGTGACGTCATCTGATCTCCGGTGAACATCTTCGGTTTACGCGTCGGCTTCTTATCGTAAAAACAAATATGGCGGCCACTGTATGGTCTAGACTGCTTGTCAGTATACCACTCAAACTAGCGAATGAAGTGAGATTATGTTTGCCAGGATTTGCGTAACCGATCTACCTTGTGTTGTTTGGTTAAAAGGCAAATCTTAAGAGAAGGTAGGCCCGAGAAGGTATGATGCGAAAGCTACTATTGACATTTATAGTTTACGTTCAGAAAGTGGCAAGGAAAGACTTAAGCTTAAATTACTTTCTATCGAGCTCACTTCTAAAAGCGTTTCATATGGAGAGTATTCTATATAGAAAAAGATATTTCTGGTTTATCAGCTTAATTCTCAAGCGACGTCATTTTGGTGGATGGACAAGGTTCCATCTATCAAACTGACGTGACAAATGTTGAAATTAACAAACCTCACTATCATTGTGTCGTTACAGAGTTTTCATTGAAATAGTCTATGGCATTACACGCCCAATTACTGCAGATTCTGTTAATTTTTCATTTATTTGGAGCTACATGTAATAAGAAACTTACACTTTAAGTACTGACTGCGTTTATTTCGCTACTAGTTTAGTCAGGGGCACCCAACGACAATTTTTGGAAAATATCTGTCATGAAAAATTGGGGCTTCCAGCTGGCATTCCAATCATGGAAGATTCCTAGTGCTTCCTGTATGGAGGCTGTAGTTTTCCGTTGAATTATGAAAGACCCCACAACTATGTAATTTACATTTGTCTTTACCACTAGGAAAAATAGAGGGAGCTCATATCTCATTGTCTTGTAGGTTGCATCAAGCAGGGTGATCTCATTTCCGTAATGGATCATGAGTTGCTTTTGCCAGGCTGTTTGATGAGCAAACAAAAGATCATCTCGCACACAATTTTGATCTGTTTCCTCATTGTTCATGCTTTCACAAGCTGTTGATGAGGCTGATAGGGCACAGGGTCTAAAATAGAAAGAGTCTTGTGGGTTCTCCTGACACCAATTTTCAATTTTCTTTTCAAGGTTTTCCTGATCAGATTTGGACAGGATTTTTTTTACTGATGCCTGATACATGTAGTTCCTGACGTCCACATCTGTTGGATAATAGCGCCTGTTTGTTGATGCTGGTGGAGATTGCCCTTGAAATAGTTCAGTTTTTAGGAATTGCCTAAGATGTCTTTTCATTTCGTCCACAGTTTTCACACCTTCACCAACAAGCTCTCCAATCTTGTCCACAAGCCGTTTGTCGATGGGCTGCAGAATGCCACCAATCTGGTTGTTTGATACATGAGGAGAAAAATGAAAATGGAATTACATTTTTGACAGAAATATTTTGACAGCCATGCTGATAGTTGTAGGCACTGCTGGTACAATGTACACTTACATGTAATGAATGAAATGTCACTTCTGTCAACAACAACATTCAAAAAACAAATTATTTGGATAGAATAGCAACAAATCAGTTGAAATAATAATTCCTAGACAATTTTGTTTATTTTTTATCAGCTTCTATTTTAGTCCTAGACACTACTTGGACCTTTTTTCATGATCATTACTTCATTTTCAGACCTAGGCTATGATTGTTAACACTACATAGCATGTAGCCACCCATACACCTGTTGTACTTTGTGACCTAGCCTTTGAGTGGAAGGTCTGACTTGACTTTCTTTCACATGCCTTCTTGCCTTTTCATAGGAAAGTAATACCTGTCCAAAACTATAATTACCATAATGATTTATACATGAAAAACTAGAAGGTTTATATGAAAATGACTCAACTCTTGTCCCACCCATTCAAAGTGTTTTTCCCTAAGCCTTCAACTATTACTCAAACAAAAAGAGCCAAAAACAAAAGTTAATATTATTGTTCTCAAGTTAAGGTGGTGTCCCAGTTCTTTCCATTGACATCAACAGACCTCTCCAGTGATGTGATCTTTGTGTTCATCCTCCTTTGGTAATTGGATATAAATTCTGCGTTCCACTTGGGGTTTCTGTCTGCTGGTTATATCAGTCTTCAGCTTTTTGGACATGTCCCTTCTTAGTCTTTCTGTGTCATCCCTGATCTAATAGAGTTAAAAGACAGTAATAAGTTATGAAATGAAGGGATGTATTTTACTGAGCGGAAGTATAATGTCAATTGCTATTATCACTATTGTGATGGTGGTTTTGTACCTTGTAATTGCGATACTTTATGACTTCTGGTAAACGAATACTTGCAGGGCAGCCAAACTTCATTGTGTCTTGAGGTAGAAACCTCCTCCTTTTGCATGAGTGATCATCAACCTGTAGTTAGAAGATTAATATTATAGATTCCTTACAGTTTAGTGCTAAAAGCACCAAAAAGGCTGTGGCTGTGAAATAAAAATGCAGATATTTTTTAGTCATAACCAACATACCTTCGCTTCAGAATGTCTCGCTTTAAATGACTTTTACCTGTCTGGTCCATGTTGGCAGTCAAATACCTTGGTGCCAATTATACTGAATGGTACTCCATCAAATGGAATTTTGTCATCTTTGAAATAGACTTTTCTTTGCTTGGCAAAGGGATCTGTGTCATAGAAACAAGGAAAGTCTGTATTATGTTTATTAGGGCTGTACTCTAGCAGTCCTCAGAGGCCCCTGGTGACTTACTGTTGCTTTTCGGCAAGAAGGCAATCTTAGTTTTTGCCCAAAATTATTATGCTGGGCAGCCAGAATGTCAAAGGGTTAGTGTTTTGGGCTCCTCGAATTTTTTTTCTTAGAGCATAGCCTTGTTTATTATAATTTTGATTGTAATCTGGTATGCAACCTACACCACAGTCAAGCCAATGTATTACATGCACCCTTTGCAGATAGTACTCAGTCAACCATAGATTTAAAGATACCGTAAAATTCCGAAAATAAGCCCCTCCAAATATAAGCCCCTCCAAATATAAGCCCCCCAAACTGGTAACGCAAAAAACCCTCCATAAAATCGCCCCTCCAAATATAAGCCCCCCTGGGGGCTTTTACTTGGAAAATTGCCCTCAAATACAAAATAAAACAAAGTAAAAACAGTAAATTTACTTCCAACTATAAGGCTTGCCCAATCGATTTTGAAACGCAAATTTCCCTTCTGTATATAAGCCCCTCCGAATATAAGCCCCTCCAAAAATAAGCCCCTCAAAAAGGGCCTTTGCAAAATATAAGCCCCGGGCCTTATTTTCGGAATTTTACGGTATTTCATGTCTTTGATTCATAAATTGTTCATGCCATGAATACCACTGTGTTTAGAATATGCACATTCTACTCCAGCATATTTCTCCCCCCCCCCCCCAACAAAAGAAAAATTTCTAAGATCAGAGCATTGTTTATTATAATCTTTTGATTGTAATGTGGTGTGCAAGCTACACCACATTCTACTCCAGCATTCTTAACCCTATTATGTTACACTGCACTGCTAAAATCATAGCTGCTGATAACCAATCAGATTCAAGAATTTTTTTATGACCAACTTATTGTTTATGCACTTATCAACTGAAATCCCCCCTCCCCCACCCCCAGGACAGGGTGGGGATTTGACTTCATGTCAACTACAATGGTGATTAACCCCCATGAGGGGGCACTTAAACTTTTAAAGCCCACACCTACAGTCCTGTAGGAGAAAAATAAAACATGGCAAATCTTGAGAAATCCCCAGCCCCCAACGGCAAAACATGCTGTCAAATTTTATCAAACACCCTTTGTTCCCCCACCTTGGCCCGGGGGTGAGGGGTCGGCTTTCAGTTGATAAGTGCATAATTATTTTGTTGCTTCATAATTATCTTACCTCCAGCACCAAACATTTTGTCTGATTTAAAACAAGAGAATTTTGTTGTTGTTTCCAGTTCATATTGTCTTATTACAGTCGTGGCTTCCTCAACTGATCCAACATAGCCAACAAACTTGTTCGTTGATCCTCTTAACTTCACTTGCCAAGTACATACAGTAGCACTGTCTTTCTCACTTTCTAAATATATGCCTTCAGCTGTGCCGATACCTTCTTGGGCATTTGCCGGCAAAGCCATAACAAACGACTTGTGGTGAGTACTATAAACCGAGCAGTCAACTTCCAGATCTCATACACCCGGAAACTTTATTATTTTCCTTTCGAAAATGTCCGCCAAACAACAATGCTTAGCGGGAAAATCTTCGGAATTCCGAGACAGGTTTTCGGTACATTATCGTCAATTTTCGTGCGCGTTCGCCTGTTATTGAACGTCAGTTTCATGGATGGAAAGATACGCTATCTGTCACGCCATCCATCAAACTGACGTTCTCCACTGTGGCAAGCTTTAAGGGTATAAAATAGCTTTACCCTTGTCCAATTTGCCATAAGTTTTCAAAGGTTTATTGAAAAAAATCAGGACCCTGCTTTATGTGCACAGAAAAACACAAATAATCTGCTGGACACTCGTGGACCCACAAAAGATCATCCGCCATATTAGTTTTTACGATAGGAAGCCGGCGCGTAAACCGAAGATGTTCGCCGGAGATCAGATGACGTCACGTCAGTTTGGCGGATGGAAACAAGTGACGACCTTTTCAACCGCGTGTTCGAGCAACATGACAAACATGGCGGACTTGAGCCGCACTTCTGACCAGCGTCAGCTCTCTGAAGCAGGCGCTGAATTTTCCCGCCATTTTTTGGCGGCCTGTACAAATCTTTCGCGCCATTGTGGACCATTTGTTTTAATAAGAAACCGTCTTTTTTTAACGAACAAGGTCTAAACAGGTAAGAATCAATTTTGCCAGTGCTAACTTATTACGTGATTTTGAATTTTTATTTTAGTATTAGCTTATTTACTGTAAAACTAGAGAGCCTGTCATTTAAACGAAGTCCTTACACCATGTAGACCGCGGTTTGCCAAAATTGTTCATCTCTTTCTTCTGTGGGTAGGACAAGCGAACTGTCCAACTTGATAAATTTTAGGTTTAGCGATTGAGGGTTTGAAAAAGGGTCAAGACGTTTGTACATTTAGGTAGCCTCCAATAAGTGTTTTAAAAACCTTGACCGGCATTCAAGTCATCGTTAGCCAAGGTTTAATATTTTAACTACATAAATATGACTTTTAAAGAAAGCAAATTCACCGATACCAGGAGCCGAAGATCAGCTCCTGCTGTTCATAGTACTCTATTTTTCCGTAAGATCGTCGAGATGGAGCGCTTTGCGTTACGGGCTGCCATCTTGCATGAGTGCCAAAACTACTTATTAACGGTAAGAAGCGCTATATCTCAACGATCTCACGAAAAAATAGGGGACTGTGATCATGTGAACATTCTAGGTCCAACTAGAAAACGATGGGGGAGAGGCGAGGGTAGAGAGAGAAAAACCGGCGGTTTTTTTCACTGCCCCTCGCCCCCTCCCCCATCGTTTTCGAGTTTGACCACTGTTCAGCTTTCGCGCGGCTGTATCTCTTACTTAACGAGCCACAAAAGGAAAAACTCACCAAAAAAACCGGCAGCCAAGCGGGCTAGTATAGCTAGCCGTATTAAATTTGACAGAACCGAGCACAAAAATTTCTCCAAATCTCAAATTAATAATGCCATCTACCGCCTTAAAAGACGTATCAAATCGGGAATTCTTCCAAAGGTGTCGTACGCAAGGCATCCCGTTGGAAATCTCATGCATAAGCATTTAAGAATTAAATATGACCTTAAAGGAAAAGTTTCCACTACAAACATGTACAAAGTGTAGGCAAATCAGCTGAATAGACCTCTCGAAGTAAACTAGACAACTGCATCTCCTGAACCCAAGTGGGGTCTAAAATAGAAAGGCGCTAACAATTTGATTTTAATTTTCCAACCGGAATTTGCGGTTTCCCATGACGTTTTGGAATACATGGAAATTATTAGTAGAAATTCCAGAACATTGAACATGATGTTGTCCCTTAAAATCCGCAAGAACCCTGGCAAAGAGGTTGGAAAATCCGTGGTTCTTGTCAAGGCATATTGCTCCTTTCAAGAAGCCATTCACTCGGCATTGTCGATATGGCCGGAAGTTCCGAGTGCTTGGATTGAAACTGAACCTCAATAAAAATGCGGGTTTCATTTACGGCGCAAGAGATTTCTGATGGAAAAATCATTCTCGTTCAGTGCAGAATATTTCGTGCGTAACACTCGGACTTCCTCAGCGTTATGAAGAGACAGAAGAGACAATGAAAAGTTACGAATTTCCGAAGGAGAATTATAAATTGCCGGTAGGTCCAGTCCTTCCCCCCTATTCAGGGAGGGTTTGCTTTGTTAACGTCCTCTTTGACTTGGCGCTTGGCTTTTACACTAAGTGACCTAAATGCCTTCGCCACAGCAGGTGAAAAACCTTTTTGGTGACTTTTTTACGTTTTTGTTGTTGTTTTTTCTTCCTTTCATATTTCTGTAAATTTTAAACAATTATTGGATGAGGTTTTTTGTGATATCCAGAATGATCAAGGTCGAGGTAAGTGTTATCGGCCAGGCCGAGGCTTAAAACACTTACCGAGACCTTGATTATTTAGGATATCACAAAAACCGAATCTAATAATTGTTTTATTATACGTTGGTTTGAAAAAAATAACGACAACACACTGTCGCAAGGAACCTGAATTGATATTGTTGTTGGAAATCATGCATTGCGTGCGCAACCTATAACTAACTTATCTGTAGGTTACGCTGATTTCCAAAATTACTGTAGCTGTAGGCTCTTAGCCAATAAGAAAACAGATAATGAGTACAATGTATTAATAGAACCTGGGAACGAGGTTGTGTATAATAATGAAACTTATCGCTTACGGGTAATTTCAAAATGTAAGCTTCATATTATTCAAGCAAGCGTCTGTCATCCCTGACTTCTCAAAATAAAAATCTGCCGAAATTTGATATATGACAGTCTGAACAGGATGCAGTAGATCTCAAAGGTTACACCAAGTATTGATTGTACTTTTTTAAATGAAGAAACTCGCCAAAAACTTTGTCAGTGAATAGCGGATTTTCTCATTTCAATCTCAAAAAAAATCCGTATCAGTTTGTCGTTTCGTTCCTGATGAGTTTAAGTTCTTACAAACCATTTTGACGATTACAGGCCGACGGATAAATTTCATAGAAAAATATAAAGGCTTGGAAGCAAGAATACTGATCGTTTCAAGTTATTAAAAGTTAAGGACTGAACTGGTTCATAAACATGAAGTAGAAATTGTTTTTGCGCTCTATAAATTTTTTATGTAGCACTTGAAAACAAATTCAAAAGTTTGCCTCTGTTACCAGTGCCCTATTGTCTTCGAAAATGTAGAAAGATAGACCAGCAATATTAGAAGGTTGACAGCTAAAATAGGCAGGTAATATGGTAATTTGCCATAGATTTTAACATTTCTGTATCAGCTCCAGGAAAAAATTTATAGCGAGGAGTATTGTGTTCCCGGGCGAGGTTGTGTAACAGTGTAATAGCAGTAGACAACAAACCCGTCAATGATGTGTTCGTTAGTCAAGATTTTAATTAATGTCAGTAGTCAATGTTATATTTTTTGGCAATTCTCCTTTTCCTCTCTGTAATTACTGAAGATACAGCTCGCCGTGTATTAAGTTGGTTTGACAGTCAGGCAACTCAGTCCGCTAGGGACTTTTTGCGGCTGACAGACTCTTCCCAAGAAACGGGAAGAAAGAAGAAGAAGAAGAAGAAGAAACGTTCCTAGCGGCGAGGGGCTAGGAAAGACGGCCGTATTGGCGATGCTACGGGCGGAAAATGTCAAAAATATGCACAAAGTGAACAGATTTTAATTTCTTAGCCGTGCCTTGACAAGATACTTGATGGGATAGAAAGTCAAGGATTTTACGCTTGCAAATTAACACAAACATTTACAAAACATTTATCGGTAAAATACTTTGTGAGACTTAGATCACGGAAAACTTAAAATCTTGGTTGCGATAGTTGTCTAGCGGAACTAGCTTCACCCAGAAACCGTTAAACCTACGACCTTTCTGATTCAGGTATTTCCTGCAATTTGAAACATTGTGAGTAACAGGCATCTTTTGAACAAAATTCTTAATGCACACAAGAGAAGATGTTTACATAATAAATACATTAGAAAGTAGATAGCTTTGCAAATGATTTTATTCAAATGATCACCAGGGCACGTGCGCTACACCAGCTACACAACAACCCTTACAGTAACCCTTGTTCGTTGCAGCGATGCTTTTAGGCACGTAGGAAATAAACTGGATTTTTCCCCCAATCAATCCCAACAACTGAGTTGACCCGTGTTACTAATTGACAAAGACAATGCGGTTTAATTACAATTGTTTGAATGTACTCACCTCAGGAGCCTCAACGCTCAAGATTCGTCCTCTCTTGCACCACCAACCGTTATCCTGACACCATGACGTGACGACAAGAAGAGGAAAAAAGCTCAAAGTAACAAATGCTTCCCATAGTTCGATCTCGTCCGGAGAACTCCACTTTAGAACAACTAGTAGCCAGACATAGGCGAAGAGAGACCAAGCAGAGGTCACAATAAATACACCAAATTCGCGGATCTTTTTAACTGTCCCACTCGGGACACTTACCACGCAAATCGCTGTGATAAGAAGGAGATTAAATGAAGCAGAACCAATTATCGTAAATGTACCAAGACCGTCCTTATCCTCCTGTGTTGCGTCGGGTTCATTACCTAGATTTTGCGCCGTCTCTACCACAGCCAGCAGAATTTCAGGGGCTGAAGAACCTAACGCCATAAGAGTTAGATTGGCCACAGTTTCATTCCACACAAAAACTTCAATCTCAACTCGCTCCTGCTTCTCTGGATCGTAGCGTGTCACTTTTCGTTTTTTACTTGTTATTACTTCTATGCAGCTCATAAATATATCTGCTATTATCGCGATCCCTAAGAATAAGTACAGCATGGCCACTGTATACAAAAATCCACGAAGGCCTTCGTTCCATAAGTTTTCTGCTGGCAATAGAAGCCAGCTTTTGAAGCACGGTGGCTCAAATTCAACGACGTATCCTCTAGAGTAATTGGTGAAGTAGTAAACCATCGCTAATGACAACGGCACAAGCTACAACTGTAGCTTTTACTCTGTTAAATTCAAACCCCGGACAAAAAGTACACAGTCAGCCTGATTTACTGGATCGATAACTGGCACGAAACGAAGCATAACCTTCGATAAATTTGCCATTGGCGGCCCTGTGTCGAGTATCCCGGCTTCTGATCTTGAAGTTATCATAATTATAAAACAACATAATGACTCCGCATTGCTAGCTAGTGTCCGGTCTGTGTTGTGCAGCAAGTGAGTTAATATACAGCCAACACAGGCAATCTGGTCACTCGGTCGTCTCACGCTGTGTTTTGTTGGTTTTAGCCTTCAGGACATCAAGTTCGACGCGTTGTTATCGCACCTGAAATAAACAATACAACATACAGACTACTGTAACGGCAATAACATTTACCTTTTTTATCAAATACGACCGTCCGGTGGATATAATTATTATCAAGACGTCACCACCTGGTCGTTCCTTAAGAGCCGTTGCTGTGGCGACGGCAAACAAAGGCCCCTGGCTCTCATTGAAAAGATTTGTTTACCAGAGTTTCTTTTGATTGAGCTGAGATGGCACTGTTTGAGATGCAAATGAAAATCCTTAGTTGTAGTTGTTTACTTTTGTAACACTTAACCAGCCTAGTTTCTTCACGCTCAGACATATTCAAGACAAAAAAAGTTGTTCTTTTTGGGCTTTTGCACCTAATAAAGCTCTCACGAGACAAGTTCATCAAAAAGCGGAAGGGGGTGGTTAAAATTTTCACTGTTTTGTCGTCGAACAAATACGAGATGTGAGCACGGAATCTGATTTTTACATTGCAAATGTCAAGTCAGTATGGTAATTGGAGGTAGTAAGAAAAAACCGTCGTTCCCCAAAATTTTGCTGTTGTTCCAGATTATCGAGATTACAGAGGCTCAAAAGATACATCAGAATCCCATTTCGATCTTTGTACGATTTAACTATGATAGGGCCGTTTTTCAGTGTGCCCAGTTATGAGAAACATGACCAAGATTTTTCAACAGACAATACTTAGCACCTAGACTGCAAAAACGGATGTCATGTCGCTTTAGTTTCGTGTTGACTTTTTCATTTTGCACTTACTCTCCTCCTGACCAAGGTAATAAAAAAATTAATTACAAGAGCACCTATGGCGGGATTAACAATCTTGTAAAGTGGAGAATCGAGCGAGACTGACTGGCTGAGCTGCTTGATTTTTCCCGTGCCTTTCTCACTCACTTGCCACACAAGTGACACTTTCCTGTCTTGAGAAAAGCGCATTCAGTTTGTTCTTTCACTTAATGCACGACTGATTCTTTTCCCTTCAGATTCTATATCATTTTATGTTTAATTACGACTTTCGCGAGGCTTTTCATTGTTGCTTTATGAAGCTTTGCATAGGGAGAAGAAAATTATACAATTTTTCTTATGGCGGTGATAATTGTAAGCAGGTGATGAACACATTTAAAGAGACGCAATTTTCTTTTACCTTTTGAATGAAAATGAAAACTCGTTAATTAACGTCGATATTAGTTCTGTTCATTCACGTTTTTGCTTTAAAGCAATTCACCTTAACGATCTTTGTACTCTTCGATTATTAACGTAACGATCTGATGGCAGATCACGGCAACGAAGTTTTTTAAAAATGAGTTGTGAAATAGTCTTATATGTGAAATGTAAATGAAACATAAGAGAGATGCTTATGATCCCTGCAGCCGTAGTCTTACGTGGTAGAAAGTAATAAGACTTGAAACACTAAATTCAAGCCAACTGATCCGACATGGCCAACACAGGTATTCGAACCCGGTCGCAAATCCTTAGCCGCATGAGAAACAGATGTTGCGGACGCAGATATTGCTTTCCCCCAGCGAGAAAACTCTATTTAATCAAATTTAAAACGTTCCTCCTTCCGCAGCACGTGTTTCCTAATTTAACCACATCCTTAAGGGCGCATTTACACTGAACAAGAGTCAAAGACTCAGGTATTTCTTCGCCAAAAACACGAACCGCATAAGGCCGCCTCCACATTACGGTATCCGGTGAAAACAATTACCGAAAACGCATCTTTCCATGAAAACTCCGTTTTGCTGTACTCTCGATTAAGTCGCGGTGTTAGATACTGGTAAATGCGCATGCTCCCATATGGTACCATTTTCAGTCACCATCACCCTCGTACCCAGCGTGTTCGTTCCCCTAGACCAGCGGTATCGTCAAGCCAGCATGCGCAGTAAGGGACGAAGACTCGAGGTACGAGACTGAGTCACCATTGTTTCGTATGGACGAGCAGAAACAATTTAAAAACTGACACAAAGTGTAGATGCAGAGTTTTATGAAAACGGAGGAAAAAAATCTTTGTTTTCAAACAAAAAATGGATAGGTGGGTGGGGCCTTATATTATAATACTGTATTTGACTATCCCAAAAACACACTTGACGTCTGTTTTTTTATATACTTGAAAATATTTCACCAAAATCTGTTTTCAGAATTTTTAGTCTGATGGTCGCTTAGTGTGTGAAACTCCGAGTTACAACTCTATTAACTTCCATCCTTTGTATTTGTATTTGTATTTTTCAAATTATATTGTTTGGGGCTTTGACATGACTGATTTAATAAGAGCTGTGATCCTCTGCAAGGGATTTGATGAGCCAGAGAAACGTCTTTGTAGGATTTGGAGGCATGGGTTACCAGCGTCATAAACCTGTCTAGCGCGTTGGGAGAATAGAGAACCTTTCCATGTTCATTACACACTCAGGTTTTCGTTTATAACCAAAAGAAAGGTCGGTTAGTACTAAACTACAGTTCTTCGAGATTGATGGAGAACACTAAATATTACCACGCATTTTTAAGTAGCCAGTCTATACTGACTCGATACTTGTTTGACGTATACTCTACGGGAATTATGATTCACCAAAGAAAACCAGCAATTCAGGCAATAATGAGGATTGTAAAACTGTGAAATGAGGATTGCCTTTGAAAGTATTTTCTCATCGTCTTGGCAGTTTTTATTTGTTGTTCCATACTTCAGAACCAACCTTGTTCCTCTGGTATTTTCCCCAGACACACCCACAAATACTGATTCGAATCCTGATTGCATAATCACCCAGTCTCTCAGACCAGACGGAGCATGCAATCTTATGCTCCTATTCAGTTGCTTTTACTATTTAACAATCACTGGTGTTGTGAAATTCCTCGAAGGACCACTTTTAATTCGAATAAGTAAGGGTGAAAAACCGCACAGATATTTAGCCACAATTCATGACAGCCTTATTCTGAAAGCATTCATTTCATGTCGCCCAAAGGCAGACCTTTTAACAGATGGATAAAATCAGCTTAATCTTTTTGCAGATACTTGTCGGATTTTTATGCAAATAAGAGACGGAAATGCACAAAACGTTTTGAAAGTTGTTACTACGCGTATCGAATATTGACGATTACAGCGGTGGAAGGATATTGTATCATTACCAACCGGTTAAATTCAGTTCTGCTGTCTTCGGATTCTTGTATAGCAGACAATCCGGCATGTTAATCTTTTAAGGATAAAAATTTGCCAAGTGCAACTTGGGATAACCTTAGGGTGATCTGTCTAATTCTTTAGCGTTACCATAGCTACAAAACGTTACTTTTAGGGATAAAATTACTCTGACTGATTTTAAGGCCAATCAACAGTCACTCTTATTCAAAATCATAATTTAATATTTTTGATAGTAGAGTTAATTTCTTAAAATGAGAGAACAAATCAGTCCGCAATTCGAGAGGTAAAACAGATAATAATGCTTTCACCAGAATCCACTTGGAGAATTCATTAGTTATTATTTAAGAGAACCCTTCTACTTTTCCCGAACAGCTAATAAAAGAGAAAAAAATGAATTTTTACGTGGCGATGTTATCGAAGACTGAAGTCGTAAATGTTTCTTCTCCACAGTGGTGTGTACTGGGCACGATCTTGAAACATTGAATTCGATTCAGTTTTGTGTTTTTAAAACCGACGATTGAACACCGCCGGCGGATTAGCATTTATCACTTACTGCATCGGTGTGTACTTACCCGCTACTTACTGTCGGTGTGATATTTTGACCAGCCAACAAACAGTGCCAATGTTTTATTGGCGTCGAGTATTAACAAGCAGTACTCGGGAATATTTACCGTCTCGGAGGCGGTTTATAATTAGAAACTGTAGTGAAAAATGTGTGCTTGGTGAGGATTATGTGTTTCGGCAGCGACGCAACCGTCCATGTAATTAAAGGATCTGAATGTTAATTGTTTTCGAAGTTGCAGGTGCAGTTCATCTTCTCTCAGAAAGACTGAGTGGGGATGGACTGGGAGACTGGTCTATGCAGTGAACATTGGCGAGAACAATATACAAGGCTTATTGAGCTGTTGATTGGATAGGACTAAAACCACACTGACTACAGTAAAGTTAGTTCAAAAGTCATTCATTATATTTTTTTCATAATGCCGCAGAACGGCAATACTTAGTAATTACTATAATAGGCAGGAGAAAGACCCAAGAATGAACTACAAATGCAAAGGCTGAACCGAGAGCGGAAGTACAATTTAGCTTAGTTAAAAGTAAATTCGTTCACTTTTTTGCTATTATTAAGGCGCACATGAAAACTGAATTTAGCTTAGCGCCTATCATTATTTTTTTCTCAATAGTACTACCTGCGTAACAGTAATGGTAATTAGGAGCACAGGCAGACTGTGTTTATTGATAACCTTGACAAATTAAGAAGTTACTGGCTAAACAGAACTGAATCATCACCACTATTACTACGGCATACGGTGATGACCAGAAACCGCACATAAAAACTGAGTTCATGTTACTGGTGACTCAAATTTCGGATCGTTCTTGGAATACACCGGCTGAACAGAGCTTGATTTAAAAACCGGGGGGTACTCCTTACATGAACCATATAGGTATGTGCCACCCCAAAGGGTAGGGTTTTTGCGCCGTTTTGGTCTGAAAACGGTTATAGACTTTGCCCATTTTGGTCTGGAATCGGGTATGGTTTTTGAGGGAAACTACAGGATGAGTGTATAAACGAATTTATCATTTCAGTTCCAAATGAGTGAGAAAGAAATGCATTTTAAGAAATCTTTTTTGTTGGTGTTCTAATCTAAGTAATGATCATGGTGATATAAATTCTCAAAGGCCAGGTCTGAAAACGATTGTGATAAATGACATTTTTTAGTCTAAAATAGGGTCAGGATTTGGAGAATCGGACAGCACACCTCCACCAAGAATTCCCAGGAGTACTCCCCTCCCCCTCCCCGAGATTTAGAATTGGCCCAGCTTAAAAGACATTCATTTCTTTATTTTTCTTTTACTTCGGCCCACCAGTAGTTTTAATTATTTAAGTTCTACTTTAAAAGAGCCTTAGGAAGAAACAACCCCCAATGGTCCAATGGGACTGATTTGTTTCCATTTCGTTTATTAAACACAGAACAAATGAATAGTTTTAAATGGTTTCCCTTGTTACATTGTAAAATTAAGTTTTTCGAAAACAAAAGGTGTTTTTGTGAATATGTTATTCTCTTGTAGCCTTTAATTTTTAAAGTAATTTCTTTCTGAGTTGTTTTGGTTACCGAAGATCACTAAAGATTTCAAACACAAGGGTTCCCAGGGCGGAAACTAACGGAGGAAAATTTGAGTAGTTTTTTTTCTAAAGGATTTCGGGAGTATTTTCAATTGTTGCTTGGAGGTCTATTCTTAAATAATCTTTCCTAACTTAGGATGCATCAGAATACTAAGCAATAACCGATAATTTTTAAAAATAAAGAAATTCTAAAAATTTAAATAAATTTTTAAAACTGAAATTAATTTTTAAAATCAAGGAGGATGTATTCCCTAAACGAGCTTTTCCCTCTTCTTACACTTATTCAACATACCGGCAATCTAGAATAAAACATATACACCAATGTTGTAAAGGTATAAAGACTTTTTCTGACGCCTCCAGTTTCGTCTCCCTGCCGAGGGTGAAGCATCCTTGCGATAGTGTTACTCGTAGTGTAGCGTAAACAGATTAACTTCAGCAGCAGCCTGCTAAAAGTGCAACAACTCTTATAATTTGTAAATATAAGCCTGTTTCGAGTTCTCAAATAGATGCGAAAAACGGATAGAGAAAAATGCAAACGGGGCTTTTGAAATGGGCGACGAGATACATGCAAGGGGGACGGTCTCTCTCCTATGTCGCGACTATCTCTCTCCCTGCTCGGCTGAGGCGCTCATGTTCCCGATGGTGCCAACAGTCGACCTCCATGCTCTTCCAAGCTTTGCAGTCCTGTGCCAAAGTACGAATTTCGTGAGGAACGGAGGGATTTTCGGGATTGATTAGTTTTGCAGCATATTCGTGGAATAGAATTTTACGTCCACCAGGTCTTGGTTTACTATCTAAGGGCCTGGGACTAGTCACAAATGACATTTCATGAACAGTTTGTTCTATAACCTGAGAAAATAGAGGATGCCTCGAGGGAAATTTACCTCAACGAACCAATTAGAAGCATGTATTACCTAGATCTGGGTAGGGCACGTCAACAGTATAGAATTTTCTGCTCTCGTTATCCTCAGGGGAAATCAGTTGGGGCATCGCAAAATGTGGGCAGTTTTCTCAGGCTAAGTTTATTCTTGATTTTGATAGCTTTGCAGAAGGGTTTGAAGGAGTCTAAAAGTACAGTTCTCTTTGTGTCGAATCAATTGTATCTATCTCATCGTTTTTGCCAACACTATCTTGAGAATCTTTAAAGAGCGGGTCAAGAACTTCATCACAACCCTCCTTGTTCTTATTAAGCGTACAATCTACATACTCCTCAATGCTTTGCTGCAGAAAACTCAGTGGTGCAGATCCTTGGAATAACACCTGAAAGTGAAAGTCTTTCAAATTGAACTCCTTTCCCAGTTTTTTCTTCGCGTATTCTCTTAATTTCATGATGTGTAATTGGCCAATCATGTAAGATGTCGCTTGTCCTGGTACACTCTGATACCTTGTCACTTCTTTTATAGCGACATCGCTGTTATCCCACAAGTATTTCTGGAACAACCTCAATGATTTCTCACGTGTCATGCCCTTGTAGTGTAATCCAGTGTCTACAATCAAGCGAAGTGCCCGCCATAGCTGTGAAACAACAACAAAATGCTTTTAGGCCACTAATGACTTTCTTAGGTCTTGAAAGTATTTTACAACAACAACGAGCTTTATTTGCATGACCATACAAACACATACAGTATTGCAAAAGCTATGTTTAGAGATCAAAATGACAACACAGGGTAATTACGTTACTTTGATAATAATTTGTCACGAACATCAAAACAAGCTGAAATATATTTTATGAATTGTATATTGATAAAGTAATTAGAGGGGTTCATCAGTTCATTGATCAAAACGTTTATAGGTACATGGGTGGAATCAGAGTCTTGACTTTATAGTACAATTTGTTCCTAATCATAGAGTATGTAGGACATTGAAAAAGAAAGTGAACTTCGTCTTCTATTACATTGCATCCACGAATAGGGCAATGTCTATTATCCTTCGTAGTTTGATTGTATCTGCCTATTTCTATCATGAGTTTGTGATTGCTTATTCGTAGTTTTACTAAAGCCCTTCTCCCAGATGTTCCTCTTGTTAAGTCTAAGTAACTAGAGGAGGTATGATCGGTTTCAAAAGATTTACATGAATGAATTCGTTGGCTGTACCTGGGACTTCAGCATGCCATATTTGTATAGCGGCTCATCTTTGTAGGTGTCGGTATCATAAGCAATAAGGGGGTTCTCCGCATATAACGCCCAGCCCTCGATAAATGCTGTGTAGAACGTCACTGACGACAACCAGCCAATTACTCCTCCGCATGTGTCTTGAAAGTGCTCTGTAAGACCCTGTACCTGATAAAAACGACAAACACGGTAGCTATGCAAGATGTTCGGAAAAAGAAGATTTAAGTGCAAGGCTCGTTACTGGCCAGTTCTCGACAATAAAATATGTCTCATACTGCTTGCTCTTCCACTTTTTAGCTCTCTGATGCAAACTACTTATCTTCACTTAAAGCGACACTTTAATGTGCAAAATGTTTTAGTACCTGGTTTGTTTTATCGTGTGAAGTGTCTGTATATCTTTGCTGGTTTGCAACGACTGTTAAGTCTCCCGATCATAAGCTCTTGTGTATACAGTCTATGCAGAACGTAAAGTGACGGGACTTTTTTCTTTTATTCATAGGTGTGTCTCATAAGGGAGGACAGGAAGACGTCACGTTTGTCGTTCTATTAGTAGCCTGCAAAGCAGGCGTATTTTGGAGCGGGTCCATGAATTGTTTTCAGGAATGACGTTGTCCCGCCATCTTGGACGTTAATACTACCAGAGAGTTGGGACGAGTCAAAAAGTGTTTTTAAGGGAGAGGTAGATGGGTTTAAAATAGGGGAGGGGGGTTTTCTCCTGTCTCCTTCCCGCCCCTCCCCCCCGGGGGAGGTACTGCCATATATGGGCTATATAGGTATGTGCCGCTGTGAAGGGTATGGTTTTCAAGCAGTTTACTCTAGGATAGGGTATATAAATCAGAGCGTTTGGGTCTAGAATAGGGTATCATTTTTCAGGAAACTGATCAGTTGGTTGAAGATTTTATCTAGACTAGGTAAACAGCTACTCTAGGATAGGGGGATTTGGGGAGTTTACTCTAGTGTAGGGTAGCAAAATTCAGCTGAACTAGCTCTAGTATAGGTTAAGGGTTCCAGGGTCCCAGCGGCACATCCCCACCCAGAAATTCCTAAAGTACCCCCCCCGGGCCCTCCCCCCTTCCACCGCCCCTCCCCCTTAGTCTTTTTCGTTGCTTTTCAAGATGGCGGCCACGATCAATGTACCTCCGAGTTTTCGTTAAAAAACGCCTGCTCTGCAGGCTATTCTATTAGCCAAAGTTTCGTCTCTTTTAGCACAACCCACCTAGTTTCTTGAATTTTTTCAACGCTCAGAATAAGATGGTTAAATAAAAGTTTTCCTAATTCACCCCGGAAGATGCCTATTATTATATGTTGCATCGCTAGAACAAGATCATGATGATAAAGGCGGGAAAATTCACTTGAAAATCGGAATGATCCCACGTACGTCAGGTACCCGGATCAGGATGACATAGAGCTCACCTGCGTGTGGTGCCCAGGCCTTGCTTCGTGAGCGTTAACACTCCACTGCATATAACGAGGCCCAAGCCATTCCAGAAAGAAAGGAATTTTGTATATGGCAGTTCTACTACAGGCTTTATCGCTTCCCAGATAACTAGGAACGCCGGCAGAAGGGTTGAAATTCGGCATCAGTTCTACTGGACAGTTTGGAGCTGTGTTTTTCTCTCCGGTGAAGTAGAACATCTGTGATGTTTTGGGATCTAGCATGCTCATAACCTGTAATTGGATGTGAGAGTACCTTCATATAATACATCATACTTGTTATCATGTGATACTTGGATATATATTTTTTGCCATGGTTACTACACTATCTGATTTTCATGTGGAGTATTCAAATTTGTTTCAATTACCTCTCTTGTCTCTTTAAACCACTCTTGAATGGCCCGCCAACGTTTTGGACAAAATTTCTCAGCCTTTTCAACAGAGCTGCATAGCTTAAAAGCATTCTTGTCGGATTCGTTTTGAGGGAACGACTTTTTATTGAAGAACATGTTTGAATCGTTCAACAGCTTCATAAATTCATCCTTTGCTGTGACGTCGGTGTTGTTTGGACCAGTGAGTTCGTGGGCTACTTCTAGTGCCTGAGAATTAATAATAATGGTTAAGGCAATTTATACAAACTATGTCCTTAAGTAGCTACTACCCAGCTAATGGACGGGAAACCAACATTTTTGCGCATTTTGTGGCGCGGCAGTGTTGCTTGGTCAAGTTTAGATCATGTTGTGGTATTATAGTTTAGCGTGGTTCAGACGAGGCTCACGGGCCACAAAACGGCTGCCTAGCCATTACTGTGGACAACAGTCTTGTTCCCCTAACACCCACGCACTCACATCGCCAGGGTTAACGTTCCCTGCTGTCTTAACGCCCGCTTGGTGTTGTTTAGAAATGACTCATGATATTGCCTAATCCCTAGGCCTCATGATAGATGTAGACAAAACCAAAGGCTTAATGTAACTGCCCAATGTCGCGATTACCTGTACTGAGAGAAGATCTTAATCAAAGCCAGCATGTTCTTACCTTACCAAACCCTGGTTGGTAGTTTGACTGCTGAGGTTTAAACATGCGACTTCCAGCTCAGAAGACTGGCACCCTATCATCTACAGTATAATCTAAGGAGGCGGTTATTGCTAGAGATGGAAGGGATACGACAAACTCAAACAGTCTTAACTTCCACTCCGTCAACATTGTAACTCTTCGTGTTGTACGAAAAATGTTGCTCGTAATATTAAGCCTAGGTTCTCTATAATAATGATGTTACCTCTGGGTATAGCTTACGAAGCATATCATAACCAAGGTTGTACACCTCATCCGGGGTACTGTTTGTCGTGGTAAAAAACGAAAGAAGCTCCATATAAGCCGTGGATCCATTTAATGGCTCACCAAACGGTAGCACTTTAGTGGTTGTCTGAGAAATGTTTGCACTTCCGTTGACATACACATAGGAGACTGGAAGAGACGACAGGCCACTTGAAACACTGCTGGGCACACAATACTGAATGTGGTCCTCTTCCAGGTACCTGATAGCAATTAGAAGTGGTACCGTAAAATTACTAAAGTAAGGCCTCCTGGCCCCGCCAAATATAACCCCCCAAAACTGTAATGCAAAAAACCCTGCGTTAAATCGCCCCTCAGAATATAAGCCCCCTGGTGGGCTTGTACTTGGAAATTGCCCTCGAATACAAAGTAAAACAACGAAAACATGGTAAATTTCCTTCCCACTGCAAGCTAGCCCGATTTTGAAACGCAAATTTCCCTCAGTACATAAGCCCCTCCGAATATAGGCCCCTCCAAAAATAAGCCCCTCCAAAAGGGCCTTTGAAAAATATAAGCCCCGGGGCTTATTTTCGGAATTTTACGGTAATTTGTAACACGTCTTTTAATCGGTGCCGCAAGTGCAGAAAGCAAACGTGTACAATTGATCTGTACATTAATACAGTATGAAAACTAGCTTACCGGTGATTGGCTCAAACTTTCCCGCCACCTATCCAACCAATCAGGCCCTAATATAATGAGAAACCGACTGCAACTTGCTCTCACTTGTTTTTCCCCTGCAAGGTGCAGTTGCTTAGAGCTCTGATTGGTCAACATGGATTATCTACCCGCTTTCAAAATGGCAGAGGTTTGGCTAGCTACATTCACCAACACAACTAAATGTTACCTTAAAAAGGTGTAAATTGGCCACCCGACATGATCTAGGATGCTCTCGCGGAGAGATTGAGAAGGTGTCTTTCCTTGGTGCTTTGTTTTCCACTTGTCCATCTGTTCTGTATTGTGTTCCAGCATGACTAGAAAGTCTGGTCTTAAGATGTCTTGCATGAATGACTCGTTGAAAACACCTGCGTCATTAAGAGAAAGCGTAACAGACATGATTCGATTGAAAATACAGAAGTTTAAAGCATTAAGTAGTAATTTATCCTCACTGCACATCTTTGTCGTATCATGGTAGACTAAGTTTCGGGAGGAATCCACGACTGCCTAGGAAAAGATATGCAGCGAGGCTGATGTGGTCATCGCCACCGGAGAAGGTGGGAGGGGCGACAAGCGCTTCCTGCACGCAATCCCGTCAAACCTGCGAGATTTTGCACCACGACGCCTAAATGTATGGCAGAAGACCGCAAAGGATCATGATCGAACCCGATTACCAGGAACTCTGGGATTGGTAGAACGCAGTCATGTTTCCGAGATGCGCTCATTATATATGCAGTGAGAACTAAAACATATATGTTTCTGCACCTGTTGAGAATATGTACCTTGATATAAGGCTTTGAATCATGTTTTAAGGCTTCAGGTGAATGGCAGAGACAAAACTTGACACAAAACCAACGTTATTGAAAGTGCTATCTGTGGGGCATTTAACCAGGCGTAGATTTACGAAAAGTCGTTGCTTTAAGAAAAACTGTCAGACTTTCGATTACAAAAGAAAACTGTAAGTTATGTAGGATCGTCTATCAGCCGCTGTTGCGGAAATGACCCTGCGCTCTGTCCTACCCTTATTGGGAAGGACGGAGAGAGCGGAGAATTGAAGCCTGTACGTTATGACGTTAGCAGAAAACGGTCACGTTTTTTCTAGTGATCTGCGCCTAAGTAACTACTTTGATTGTTCTACATACCTTGCACCGACAATGCCATATTTTTCAGCCAGTTACGGTCTCTCGTTTTAAAAAACGAACTTGAAGACCGTAAGCTGTAACAGAGAATTTTCAATTTTTTTCTAGTAGACATACTATGGCACGAGCAAAACTGTTAACTGAGAGGACTGTTAGTCGGGGTATAGGAGTATTTCAAAACTCATTAATAATTCATAAAGAGAAAACAAAATAAATTAAAGTTAGACGAGTGTCTTTATATTTGAAAAAGACACGGCTAAACTTTACAACCTATTTTTTAGACCAAAATAACCCCAAATCTAAATATTAGTGCAAGAATGAGTTGATCCATATTAGAGATTTTGAAGCTGTTCAAAAAACTCGCAGTCGTGTATTATCAGGTTTAAAAACTCGAGGCGAAGCCGAGACCTTTTAAACCTGATTAGCCTGTGAACAGGCTCTCTTTCCCCGCTCGACCAAAGGCCTGTTCACAGGCTAAAACCTGATAAAATCCTCGGTTAAATTAAGCATGGAGGTAATTATAAACCTTATCCTCTTGGAGATAATTCATAAAAAGAACTGAATTATATTCAAATCTTACAAAAGTGCGGTCAAGCGAGTTATTCTTTGCTACAGTCTTTCTTATAGAATATACGATTTTACCAGGGTAGAGTAAGGGAATATAGCCTGACAAAATGAAAGTTGATATTTTTTTATGGTCTTTTGTTAGCGCTTATTATTTTCTTTTTTTATACTGCCCTTTGATAATATTTTCTGAAAAAAAGCTGCGTTGCTTTCGTTTACTTGTTTAAATATTTATAATGATAAAGACTGCTCTAAAGCGAACTGCCCGATTGTTTTATTTTGGTTTGTCAAGTTTTGAACACGTGAAGAAGAAACACACTGATAAAGAAATAAAACGCAGTGTACTGTAGCCCACTCAAAATGCCTTGTCGGTGATGAATAGAAACTTTTTTAACCAAAGACGTGAAGTTGATTTTTCTAGATTGTAATAAAACTAATTAAACGTGTTTAATGATACAGCGTTCTGATATAATGGACCTCTTATGACAGTTTTATGTCACTAAACGTGACATTATAATCCTCATAAACTCGCTTCAGTATCTTGAAAAAATTTCTACATTTGAATAATCAACAAAAAGACCCTTTTCCATCTGAACGGAATTACTTTTCTTTCAGAGTTGGGATATTCAGCTCACTTTAAAAACGAAACAGAAGCTCGGAGTATATTATGGCCTTATTAAATCGGGTGAAGGCAAAAAAGCTGACCAACAAGCGAATAAAACGAGTTAGAAACGAAAGAATTATGCTCTGATTAATAGGATCTGCAAAACGTGAAATATATTTACAAACCTTCAGGTCCGTCAACTGAAATGCTAAAAAAGTGCCTTTTTATTGCATCAAGACCGGCTACGCATTCTTCTTCGCTACGCACCATTCCCGCCTTTACCCCGTATTTTAAGTTATCGGTGTAAGTCTTGAATGTCTTATCTACTTCTGCTAACTTCTCGATGAGAACTTCCAATCCACTCGCGTCGGCAGGTTTGAAAACACCCAGGCTTTGCTGCAATGAGCTCCCAACACTGCATATGTGCTGCCAGCAGAACACATTCGGCCCCAAAAGAAAGTCACCAAAGTAGTAATTCCCGTCAAATGGTGTTCCAAAAACATGTTTTAAGAAATGCCTTAATTGCGCCAAAGCTTTTCTTTCTCTCAAGTTAAGCTTTTTCTCGTTGATTTCCTTTCTTGTAAGCTCTTCAAGAAGGCTTTTTGCCTTGTCTGTTACGTGCTTAAGGTTGGAAGGACTTGGATCATACGCTTTATACTTCATCTTAACTTCTTCTGCACTCACTTTGGGCTTGGTTGAGATTAAAAACGGATGTAATTCATAGGTTGTGTCGAAAACCTTTTGCAGAAATACATCCAGGCCACACCGCTTTGCTTCAACCGAGAAAGCGCATCTTTCCACCTTCTTGTCGCGACTCTTTTCCTTTTCGCTACCTTCCGTTGTCTCACAATTGACGGAATTATTTCTCTTTACAAGCAAAACGACACCCGTTATTAAGCAGGCTATGCCAACTAACGTGATGGCTGTCGCTAGGATGAGTGTTGTACGATATCTTTGTTTCGGTTTTCTCATCCTTGATTTCCAATGTGTATTCACAACCGCGCTGACCACAAGCCCCTAAGAATATCTCCCGGAAAACTAACGGAATAAAGATTTTAAAACCTGAGTCCGTTCTAGTTACTGAAAAATTTCCCAGGCTTTATGATTTGTTTAGACTATCATTTGCTTGTTTAACATATTTGACCTTCAACCACCGAGCCAATCAAAATGAATTCAAACTAAGTAAATTACTTTGTGTTAGTTTGTCAAATAAATGGTCCATTGGTGGATTAAGGCAAAATACGAAAGAACAATAAGAATAAGATTTCAACAAATTAAATTTAAAAATAAATTGTAAACTTTACAAGTCTCTTCAACACCGAGCATGGTGCATTATCGCCAGGAAAATTGTTTTTGAGTCCTGTTCACGAAAGTACATCCTCGGAGACCCAGGGGCACATAGTGGGGGCGAGGGAAAGTCTATAAAACAGGCGGGAAAATATGGCACAAAAGAAAAGTAAAGAACGGCCAGAAGGGCCTCTGGGGACAATAGGGCCATTTATACGAGGAAAAATAAGACGCGTCTTAAATAAGACGCGAACTGTACCATTTATACGAGCATGTCTTATCTAATAAGACGCGTCATAGCTAAGCCGCATCTTATTTTAGACGAAATGTGCCGTTTATACGGAAAGTTCGCGTCTTATTTAAGAGGCGTCTTATGTAAGACGCGTCTTATTTTTCCTCGTATAAATGGCCCTAATGTCTTACCAGACCAGTTCCAAACGGTCGCCGCCGTTCTGGCTTCTGATTGGTGCCAGAAAAACACAAGTTTTCTGGCACCAATCAGAAGCCAGAACGGCGGCGACCGTTTGGAACTGGTCTGTTAAGACTTTGTCCCCAGGGGCTCTTCTCGCCGTTCTTTACTTTTCTTCGTGCCTTATTTTTCCGCCCGTTTAGACTTTCCCTCGCCCCCACTATGAGCCCCTGGGTCTCCGAGGATGACGAAAGTAGAGATCTTAACCCCTTGACGGCTCTTCTGGTCGTTTTCTCTCCATATGGAACCCTCTCATGTATGGAACGATGCATATTATCCTTCCTGGACTCATTCAGCCTTCAGTTTAAGCCACTAAGTTGATAAGGAGCGAAATCAGCCAGGATGGATCTCATTTTGCAAATTTTGACCAATCCTCACAGAGTTGCAAAAAACCTAGTAACATTTTATGGAAATCCACTGGCAATTTTGCTATTCATCTGATGCTCTTTGCAGATGAAATTTATCCATTTCCTGAGGGTTAGGCAGTCACAATTCCATGCGAAATACAGAAGATAAAGTGGGCAAAAAAACTGGCTATAAAAAGGAAGGAAAAGAGAAAAAGGAGAGGGAGAGAGAAATATCGAAATAGGTTAGCAAAAAAAGGACCACATTTTGGCATACGCGCATGCACAAGAAACTCAAACATCTGATTAGCAGGAAAATATACCTTTGGTGTTGCAAAATTCGTTTTACCCAAACCCGTACTAAAGGGCCGAAAACCGTCTAAAAGGGAAGATATGGATGGTCATGAGAAAAAATGCCTCATGATGTCTAGAGACAAATTTTGACCATAGAAAGAAAACTTTTTGACATTTTGCGACGCCACAAATGGTTTTCCCGCGAAATCAGGTACTAACCACCTCTTTTTTAAAGTAATCAACAATATTTAAAAAAATATTATTTATTTACCAATTACCAGCGTCATAATCGAGTTCAAAAGTTACAACAGTGTCTGAGCTTGAGATTTCAAATTACTCTCTGCACAAAATATCGTGTTTTCGGTCTACTACAGTGTGACTTTATGGTTTACATGTGATAAAATCACGGTGCTACTCTTCTGAAAAAACTAATCGTTCGTCCTCATGACAGAAAAACGAATTATTGTAAGCTACATCTTAGACAATATACATATAAAATGTAACAAAAAGGTCTAGAACGTACACTTGTTTTACTACAAATTATACCCTTTTCTTGATTATTTTTAACCTATTACAATAGTAAATGTATATACCTTGCACCCCGGACCGGTGCTAATAAACCATGTCTGAGAAAGTTTGGTCCAAAGACACTTCGCCATATCCGTCTTGATGCGAGGTAAAAAGAGTTCACGAAGCGTCCGCTACACAGCCGTTCTTTGTGTCGTCACGCAGCGTTCCTCCCTCCTCGTTACGTGACGACACAAAGAACGGCTGTGGAGCAGGCTATTTACCCTAAGGCCACAATTTTGCGTAAAAAGAGAGGATCATCATGCCAGTGAAAATATTTTGTCTCTATTTCCTCGAACAAAAAACATACAAGCAAATTCAAGAGAGGGCTGCCGTCAAAACAGTGTTGGGCTATTTATATTGCCGATAGGGTCGCCCACGCCATGAAGTTTGACGAAAAGTCCTCAATTATCGATTCAGTGAAATCATCTTCGTTTTTCAACATTAGTAAAAAAGGTATGCTGTGGAAGTGTATTAAAAAAGGTTTTATCTGAACGAGGACGCGAAAGGAGTTGTACATATCACTTTTTTTAAAAAAAAAGAAAACGCGAAGCAATCTTTGGTCCTCAGCGAGACTGAATTATACTTTGGTGTTGTCTGAACGATCTTCAAGTGGAATTCCGTTCACTTCAAGATTTTCCTTTTCCTCGTCTTTATCTACTTCTCCAAGTTCCTCAGGCGTAACGTACTTATAGAAGTACGACATTATTCCAAAAATAATGGCGATGACTCCCATTAAACCGCCATACAGAAACATCTCTTTTTCCTGTAATAGCCAAACAAAAACAAAAGAGATATTATGGTGTCATGTTACGGTACCTTAGTAATTTGTTTTTGTTTCCTCCTTTAGATCATATCGTCGATAACATTTCAAGTGTGAAGGTGAGTCACGTGTCATATAGAAGCTGTTTTGAACGAAGGCTACCTAGTATTAGACTGAGCTTCATTGGCTGGATACCAGGTTTTAGCGCAACAGGCCAATCTCGTCCCAAGGCTATTATGGGAGGGGCGGGATTTTTTTCTAAGGGGAAAATCCCTGGGAACGAGGTTGGCAACAGGCCCGGCCGGGGGTCTATTGTAAGGTTGATGATTCCCAGCCTCGCCAACGCTCAGGGCCTTGAAACAATTTACCCTGACATCTGCAAATGGTTCAAAGACATTCTAATCGTTCGGATGAGGACGAAAAACTGAAGGCGCCTTCTCACGGGCTTTCACCGTTCAGACTCGACTCTTACGGGGCGTAAAAGAAACCGCACTGCTGTTTGAAGACGTTAGGCAGACGTAGACCCCGTAGTGTGGTCCATCTTTGATAAATTCAGTGGGAAATTGGACAACTGATGTCAACTGAGATGCATGTCCTGTTTCGTCTCCTGTTAAAACGTTGTGTCATTGTTTGGTCTGTTTTCGCTTAATACGTCTTACGAAACGCGTAAGGGTGGGTAGTCTTGTAAATAGTGTACTTATGAGGGGAAGGAGTTTAGTATTAGGTAGCGAAAGACTCGAATGGGAATTCTAGGGAGTTCATTGCAGAGAAAATCAAGTTACTTACCACTCCTAAAGCAGGCATGACCGAGGCTAGAATGACGACGATAAGATCACCAAAAGCAACAGTTAACAGCCAGAAGGACTGCAGAACAGACTTCATGCTTGAGGGAGCCTAAAAAATATGAGTTCAGCAAGCTTAAGTCCGCCCTTCATGACAGGCATCTACTCTTTCTTTGTAGAAATCCTCAACTCTCCGAGGGAGGTCTCCCTTTCAAACTCACAAGCACGTCACATGGTACAAAATAGAACCGCGAATTTGATCACATGGTAAAGCGCCTTCGATTTGCTATTCCCGATTCTTTAGACGAGCCTCCACAAGAGGTGGGCGGGGCTGTAATTTATCTTATGAAAGGGCTTCACCTGTCCTTTCCACTCTTATTTGGACAGTTCTACCTTTCTGAGGTTGTTCTAGCTTTTACCAAGGAAGTCGTCACTTCTTTAATTTTTATCTAATTCTGCTTGGGACACCAAAGATAATCGTCGTCCCACGATCATCACCTGTCGCTACTGTATATATGCAACTAAGTTGCAAGTAAAATTAACTTTTTAAATTTAAAGCCCACCTGTGAGTAGGCAAATCCCAAACCAGTGACGGAGAACATCACCTCAGCTGCGGTCAGTACTACGTACTGAGGAACCTGCAATAGGCGAGACACAGCCGTTCCAGGGGCATCCTCGTACATCGATGTCTCGAACTAAAAGAACGGAGACAAGATCACAGGTCTTCATTAAAATCCTTGTATAGCAAAAAATTTTTCACGTAACGCAAATTACCTTCGTGGAATTGGGGTCATTTTCTGGCGGATGTATAACCACGGTGTAGCCACCAAAGTTGCCAAACTTTATTTTCTTATTCTGCTCCTTGAAGACGTAATTAAACAATTCTGAGCGTTAGTCATAAAAAATAGAAAGAAAAAATCAAAACAAGGGTTAGACTTGGCTATAAAACCTTTGCGTCATGAGTAGACCAGAGTAGTCTAATCTACCCTGGGTATACAGGGTACATACCAGAAGATTTTTCCTCGTGTGCGGCGGGATGCTTCGCTGTCGGCCTTAGGCCGGAAACCGCGCATGAAGAGCTTCTGGCACCCGTAGGGTATCATCGATCCTAACAAACAGGCGTTTGTCATAAGAAGTTGATTGCCTGAAATAATTGTTGATCTACTGTATTTTCTCTTTCTCATTCAATGAGAAGATTCTTTGCTGAAAGTATAATCAAGAGTAGTTTTTTCTCACCATAGCTTGGTACTTGGTACCGTTTTCAGCCTCCATAATAGTATTTAGATAATATCTGTGGGGAAAAATCAAATCAAAACAGGAAAACAAAGTTGATCACCAATCTCCGATTATTTCTGACATCATTTCTTACGAACAGGTCTTCAAAACCAACTATACAAGCTTGTAAGACTTCTAGCGTTGCTAAGGTCCGTCTGGAACTTCAAAATTCACATATGCTGCCGAATCCATTTCAAAAGAGCAAGAACAATATATTTTGGTCATGAACGTTAAATTCGGCGGATGTGAAGGTCCACGTTTCAAACGAACTCAAGGCCAGACTAACCCGTCCCAGGGCTTGTACCTTAGAAGGGACAGAGGTTAGGGCTAGACAGCTTCATTAATTAATAAAAAACGGAAGTCTTTTTTTAAATATTTTACTTACTCGCCAGTTGCTATGAGGGCATAGGATGAATTATCGAACCCGACGTTTTTGATAATAGTTGGTTCCACTTTATCGATCACCGACTTAAGCTCAACGTCCACTCTCTCAGGCAGCTTATCTCCACGGGAATAAATCACTCTGAAAACAAAAAGTAAAAACGAACTTAAAGAACAAAAGAAAACTAAATTTCCATCCACAGCCGGAGTAAGAAAGGCCAATACTAATAATTACGGTCCAATGTTATTTTTACATGGTATTATTTAAAGGTGCGACTTCATGCAGTCGAGCTGTGTTATTATAATAAAATACGTTTTGTGCGCATAACTGTTGGTATTCATAAGAAGAACATTATTACTGTAAATCCTTAAAGCACGTTTAAGGAGGGGGCTTATTTAAGATGGTAAGGGGGGAGGAGGGTGTTTAATTTCGCAAAACGAGGAACTATGCCGCTTTTTCAAAAACTGACCAGGAAATGGTATCAATTCTCCATATAGAACCAGAAAGCAAAATGGAAAAGCTCAAGGAAATGAAGTTGGAGATCATGCAGTAGAAGAAAAGTCTGAACTTCCAGCGCGTGAATAGCCCTTATGCATGTTTACGTCACACAAGCAAATTTCCCCACCAAGCCTCGTTTTGAAATTAAAAATAAGCGAAGTTTCACAGAAATGAATTCCCAAGGCAGTAGAGTTGAAAAGAATACCCACGCACAAAAAGTGCAAATGCAAAAAATTTCGTTCACAAACGAGGCTTGTTGGTGAAATTTACTCGTCTGACGTAATCATGCATAGGGGCTATTGAGGTGCTACAATATTGATCAATTAATACAATCTATCTTTTATAACTTTGGTAGTGAAGAATAAGAGGGGGGGAGGGGGGGGGGGGGGCTAAATAACTTTCTTTCCCTGCAAAAAGGGGAAGCTTACAAAGGGTTTACGGTGTACAGCAGAAACTAATTAGATTCTTGCGCAAAGGCGTAAATGACACACACCTTACTCGAGTCTCGGCTTTGTTTATGTCAATATCTGGTAGTTTCATTCCAAACTATAAAAGGTAAAAAGAAAAAAAACATTTAATACGATTATATCTATCATGCTCTTAGGTTCGCGCCCCTATTTGACAAAACAAAAACGAAATGAGGCAGGCCATCCATTTTTTAAACCAACCCCAAATCTAAATATTAGCGCAAGAATGAGTTGATCTATATCAGACATTTTGAAGCGGTTCAAGAAAAAAAAAACATTCAATACGATTATATATATTATACTTCTAGGTTCGCGTTCCTAAACGATTTGACAAAACAAAAACAAGATGAGGCAGGCCATCCATTTTTTAAAAAAGAATGAAAGAAGAAATATAACATACGGGTGAACTACGCAACACATTAGCTCTGATTTATACCTTGTTTAGGATAATCTCATTGTTTTCGATTCCTACCACAGCACTAAAAACACTCTCCTCCTCCAACTGTAAACTAACACGTTTCTCCAGAGCCTTGCACTTGTCGCTGTTAACAGTGATTGTGAAGTTCACCAAGCCAGACTGACCAACAAAGATGGAAGATCTCTGCGTTGCGAAGTATAATTAAATAAATTAGACTCCCCCTATTTCTATAGAAAATGTCCATGAGCAAGACGAAACTCTCCCTCTTGCATCTTCCTGCTTCGTTTTTTCTTGCCGCATTGAACAGTTTGCTCTTGTGCCTTACTGATTAAGGTGATGCTATACGAGACGATTCGCGACAACACAGCGTTTCAACATTGTTGCGACATTGTTTCGAATGGTTACAACATTGTTCCAACATTGCAACGCTGTGTTGCCCGTGTAACATCACCTTTAGGCTAGTTTTCCGCCGTCTCTCGTGTCCGGTTTTTGATCCTCCCGCTCTTTAGGGGGGATGAGTAAGGGCTAATTTTCCCGAACATCTGCTTATTTTCCTTTGAGGAAAAAGGAACGACTGCTTGATGTGTATTATTAAAGTAATCTGCTCACAAAATAACAACGAGAGGAGAATGTCCCCGTAACGTCTAACTAGCGAATGTTTTGATTGTCGTAAAGCACTCAAGTACGCGTCTGGAGCTGACACCCTTATTTGCAAACTGAAATTGTAACTGAATGTGATATATCAATGTACGAAATCAGTAAAATCGAAAGACAACTTTGATACTGAGCTAAAGCCATTCTCATTAATAAAAAGAATAAAAGCTTTCATCGAACAAACCTCGCCATATTTGAGGTCGACCATGAAGAAAGACTGTCGATCGATGGACACCGGGCATGGAGCGCCGTTGATGAATTCCAGCTTGGTGTGGCTGACAGCCGGCAATGCAGGTCCCTGACCAATAGTCTGAAAAAAAGTTCACGGTTTGAGCCTGAGAGTCTCGGCACTGAGTCATGCATCCACGTAACCACGCTGAGAGTTATGAGTCAAAATCGACAGAAATGCTGTTAGTAAGTGACATAAACTAACATTACGTCACTTCATTTATAATGAAGTTATCTCGTTTTCCTGTAGCTAGATTGACTCGCAAAACGTCAGCTGTCAGCAGAAACCCTACTTTCACCTTTATTCTCTTAAACTATCACGAATAAACTAGGAAAACTAAGAACTTCGACCAGACAGTTTAAAAGTCTGGAGACATTGACTAACAATATCTCACTTCATTCACACATGTTATTTGTCTTTTTTCGTTGTAGATTATCTGGCAAAACGTTTTCCTTCATCAAAGGCAGTCATTATCACCTCTATCCGCTATTTAGCGCGACCGATAAAGCCATGGGACAATCTAAGAACTCCTAATACGGTTTATGTTTAAAGGACATTTCCTAATTTGAGATAGCAATCAAGCAAATGAAGGCCGATAAATCTTCACTACCTTCACTTGGAGAAACGTACAATACCTGGATCTGAATCTGGACAAAAGCGCAAATAACAAAAGAAATCGCAGCCAGTATTAAGCCTCCAGTCATTTTTTTCAGGGCACTGAAATAGAGAATTTTACCGAAATTAATTAATAATATGGTAAAATTATTGGCTCCTGATAAATATAACACAGTCGTAGCCTTACTTTCTCACATATTCAAAAACTCATTGATAATTCATAAAGAATAAACAAAAGAAATTTTAAATGTTTAATGAATGTCTTTATATTTGATAAAGGCACGGCTAAACTTTACGTCCGATTTTTTTAGGCCAAAATAACCCCAAATCTGAATATTAGTGCTAGAATGAGCTGATCTACATCAGAGATTTTGAAGCTGTTCAAAAAACTAGCAGTCATGTACTATCAGGCCGAGGTGTAAAAACTCTCGGCTTCTTCTCGAGTCTTTAACCTGATAATACACTCCTCCGAGTTCTTTTAAACATTACGTAATGCGGAAAAGACTATATTCCCTCAACAGACCCGTTTTGTCCAACAAAACAACGACCAGCTGAGTAGACTAGCCATGACCACCTTGTATTGTTCAGTGCCGCGGTGAACGCGGAAAAAATAACTTTGTTTCGAAACTTAAAGAAAGGGCAATCCATTCGATCTTGGGGGTAATCATTCATTATACTGAATCAATTTCGATTTTTAATAATTTATGGATACCTGAGAGGCATTTGGCAGCGCTCAAAAATGGGATAGATAACACCATCATACAGCGGGATAAGAATGAGGACAAGAATTGGATTCAACGCCTGAGATAAGAGAGAGAGAGAGAAAAAAAAGTATTAGCTTCATAAACGGCACGAGAGATTATCTCGTCGAGTAAATTCTTATTATAGCTAATATTGATTTCGCTGATAAACTGTGTATTCAGCCAGTCTTATACTCACTTGAATTTGATCCGACCGCAAAGTAAATCCACCCTAACAAAAAAACAAACACACTTTGTAGACTTATGGTATGGTCACTGAAATAAATAAGGCGGCAAAGGGAGTGTGGCAAATTGCTAGATAAATAAATATCTCACCAAATCCCCGTCCATTTGCTCAGCTTGAAGAGTCCAGCTTGAACCCTAAAAGAAAGAAAAAAGGCACGGCGTTTTGATCACTGATTTGAACTAAAAAGCGCTTTTTTTCTCCAAGACCTTTTCCTTTCATTTTAAAGAGTAAAATAGGTTCAACCTCTGCTTAAAATAATTTTCGGAGAATAGAAGAGGAATGTGGCAAATAAACAAAATAGAAACTACAATCTTCAACCATGAAGCACTTTTTTGTGAGGGATGGATAACATTTTAAACCAGACGTCCCAGCCACGTTCGAGCTCTAGTAATTTCAAGATCGATGAGACTTTATCCCCGACCGCTTTCTTTTTCTTCTCTTTATCTCTTCTTTCGTCTTTCTTTATAATTTCACCTTCATCCGATAACTCTGAGGGTAAAAATATTTGCGGAATTGAACTTGCACACCTAAGCAAGACAACGAGTATCTCCGCCCAGAGTCCCCGCCGGATTCATTGTAACTGATGCTTTGGCCGTAAAAAAAAGATGGTTGCTATGGACATTATTACCTTAGTTATCAGAAACAATTTATTCACTTTTAGATATTAACCTGCTGATGGAAAAGGGCCCAGAACACTGGAAGAGGAATGTACATCTTAAGCACACGGAGAAGAAGCTTGATGTCGTTGATTTCCTTTAGCTAAAAAGTATCAATGATATCCTTTGTATTAGTTACTCTCCTTCTTAAGTGTCGCAGGGTGTTTTATACGCAAGAGTAGCGGCATAAGCAACAATCTGCAAGCGGTTGCGGGTGCGCATTTCTGTAATAAGCGTCGTGCTAAGCTATTCTTTGTCTCAGGGGAGTGGCCAACTCTCTATAAATGTAAAACAACTCGCAAGATCGTAAGGTCATACGTGAACATAAAAAGATAGGCCCTCGCGCTCCACTTTGCTCGCCGCTCGCACTAGGGTCTCTTCACTAGAAGGCTACTTTTTCCTTTGTGTTTTAACTGACTCATTGCATTTCTTGTGAGTCGTCGCATGCAGCATCTTCATACGGGGCTTTTGAAAGGATGCAGCTCAAACGCTGAGTCTGTATACCTCGTACTCATCAGTGGCGTTGTCTAACCAGTGATTACATTGAGCAGGTCCTGAACCTGTAACTTTGTTGGATAGTGCGTGCTGAAAGAAGCGATAAAAAGGCAAGGTTATCACAATAAGACTTAAATCCCACGGAATAAGGAATATAAGAGGCTTCCGTAGGATATAACGTTCCATATCCTTACCCACTCTATTTTGTGTACTATGTTTCAACAAAATAAAATAAAATGAATGAATAAATAAATAATATTAATTTATTGATTAATACCAAGATGAATCAACTTTGTTCATCCAGGGTTACAAATCTGCGACTCTAAAAAATCTATGTTAAATGCAGGTTTTCGACTAGGGGAATCAGGGCTTATTACGAAAAGTCTCTGAGTGATGACTACAAAAAGGCGGAAGGGAAGGAAGATCGCTGACAACTAATCTTCTTATCACGCCTCAACTCAGTTTTTCAGTCTTAACGAAACAGTAATAATATTTACACGGACAATAGGGCGTAAAAGCGGATAGGTTTTCAAATTCCAAGAGCTTAATTCGTTGGACGTCTTACCCAAATGATTTTAAAGACTCGTATCATGACATTGCCAGCTGGATCCTTAAGGGTGTACCATCTTTTCCCTCCAACCATAGACACTGTTAGAAAAGAAACACGAAAAAGTAGTTATATAAGACCCTAGAACAGGCCAGGACTCTGTTAAATCCAAACAATTTTGAACGTACGGTGTCTTGTAAGAGTTTAGAGATAAGCGCTCGGTTATAATATGCATGAGAAGGAAAGAAAAAAGAGCGAGATACATTCGTCTAATGGGGATTTCACAAGCATTACTCAAGCTCATGTAGCCAATTGAGTGACTCGGGGAGCAAATATAACCTGGTTAACCAAATGAAACTTGAGGATGGAATTTTAAGAAGTCGAGAATGCAGTGTTCATGTCACGAGCGTATGGGAGAGAGAATAAGGTTGGTTGCGTAATGAGATCCGTAACTATGACCACCTGATTACCAGGAGAGTGTACTATTCTGAACTATGGAGGGAACATGGTAAACACACTGCCACTTAGTAGGTTGATGTATGATACAAGTCTTGCCAGGATAGCGTCCTGTGAGTCAGTCGCGGACGGACAGTTTCTTTCTACCTCAGTCGTAAGGATATGACATTCAAACTCTCCGGCAACTTACAAGTAGCCATAATGATGAGAACTGTGTTAATTCCAAACACCGCTGGGTAACAATCCCTGCCAAAACATTGTATATCAGCTAAGAAGAAAAAAAGGGAGACAATGGTCACTAAGTACTTTCACAGAGAGAGGAACTAACAATGAGAGGCCACCTCCTGGACACGCGCATTTGAAATCAAGTGCTTGTTCGATGTCACTCATCCACAAACACGCAAACCCTTATAGCAAGGGGGAAGTCTCCATATCAAAGTGTAACTGACACAAGACGTTGAGTGAACATTCCAATCGAGGAGCTCTTTTTTCGGGTTCGTGTGTGGCACAGAGAGATCAATCAATTTTTTTCCCTGAAGAGTTTCTAAATGGCTATATCTCCGATTCCAACGCGGCTTTTTTTCACGTGTAATCTACATTAACAGCCATGGTGAATTCTTGCATATAAGGACTGAAATAAAACTGATTGAACATACTCACTTCTAACCATAGGAATAAACCACATGCAGAGTACTGCTCCAACGTTCACTGAAGCATAGAACATAGCGAAAAACAGCTCTAACAAGTGTTCCTGTTGAAAGAAAGGCGAGTGAGAGCTTCGAGCGAATACACCCTTTTCCTCAGACGCTAATGTTAGCATAACTGACCTGATCTTGTTCTTAGTTTGAGAGAAAGACGCGCGGATCACGGCGGTCTAAAGAACTTGCAAGTTTTATTAAAATAGAGAATCCACCCTCGCAACCCTACAGTTGCATATTTAGATATCTTTGCTTGTGATTGTCCAATAAGCGTCTGCTAGAAGAGACCTACAAAGACAGTCTTTAACTTCAGAATTTAAAACCTGTTCCTTTTGTCCTCTCTTCAAGCTCAACAAAAAGTCAGCTTAATCTGTTATATTGGACTAACCTGATCTTTTCGGAACTGATCACCACCAAAGGCAGCGAGGCAAGGCTTGATGTTACCGCATGCAATGGCCATGGCAAACAAGGATATCAGAGGCCCTATCCTTAAGGATAATTCAAATGAAAAATGTTGTCGCAATTACAAAGAAACTTGGGTACCTTCATATCTACACTGAGTGAATGAATAAATGCCGAAAGGGAAGTTGAATAGTGGGAAAGAAGAAAAGGAAGAGGAAGGAAAAACTTTCTTTATAATGGAACTGGTGCACTTAACTTTGATTAGAGCTTGTTTAAAGGCGTTCTACTCAATAATCACAAACGATTAATCTTAACGAAAAATGACATGGTTCCCGAACTGACAAGGGGCAAACTAGTTAGCTTTTTACAAACATGGCCAAGGAGTTGAACTCGGGGACTACCTTACGAAACACCGAAACCGATGCCTTAGTCTAGTTCGCCAGGCTTAGTCACGCTGCCCCCTGCTTTTACAGAGCTTTAGATTCTGAGACGAGAACGACTACGAGCACGAGATTTTCTCAATACTGAGTATTGCTCACGCGTGAACCAGGGTCATTTTGCCGGGAAAACGTGATAGCCCTCGTCATTCTACTACGAGTTTTAGCAAGATTGTCTCAGTGGCGGGAACAAGTTATCAAATTTTAGAAGTTTTTTTTTTCTTTTTTTGGGACCTGGAAAGGACTAAAAAATAACCGCACTTATTTTTCCGGTGAAAAATAGTACAATGAAGTTTTCCGGGTTGAATATTTTTCGAGAATACGCCAAATAAAAAGTCAGTTAAATCTCGTACTTTCAGTCGTCCTCATCCTCAAATCTAAAGTTCTCTTTTAACTAAAGGAAGGATGACCATGCCTAACAAAGAGAAAATGGACGAGTAAATGGAGAAACGAATGACGATTCACTTAGAAGGAAAAAAGAAAAAAATTCCGGTGCTCCTTTAAATTTTTGTTAATTTATTTTTTTTATACTGTATTCTGTCGGGTACAATTAAAGTTGTTGTAGCCTGCGAGCAAGCTCTCCTATTTCGGCGAGTGAAGCTCACTTCGCTGGCCCAAATAGGGGAGCTTGCTCGCAGGCTAAAGTCGTTGTTGTTTGAGTACTGAAGAAATACTTACGGATTTCGCTGACCAATGGAGTCAACACTAGTTAGAGTCAAGAGGATTTCCGACACGGAATAAAGAAACAGGGTATAGGCAATAGTTCTAACATTAAAAAAGAAAGAAAAAGCTCCTTAGACGAACGCAACAAGTTATATTAAATTTTAAGTAGGGGAAGGCTACGCCTGTTAGGAGTCGGCCATTTTCAGCGAAAAAAGCGAGAGGAGACAAATGTTTTTATGGAAGATCACGATCGAGTGTTCCACCGC
>OZ037779.1:21506416-21536416 GCA_964035525.1 Porites cylindrica | reverse complement strand
CGAAGAGAAAGCAATATTGGGTTACTCACTCTTGATGCCATAATAAGAGAAGCGTTCCCCAAATTCTGTCAACAGAATTGGCCATGTTGCTTTGGGAAATTTTTGGAACCAATGCTGAGAAAAAGATAACATTTCTGTTAATACATGGGTACGTGTCAAACAAGGACAAAAGTTGTAAAATAGAGAACCTTAGTGTTTGAACAACAGTTTCCTGTTTTTTCCTCGTCTTCTTCAGCTGAAAGAGAAAAAAAGTGCTTAGTAATATTTTCTCTTTCTTTTTGGAAAAAACGGGAAAGAATTCATTTAATACATGACTGCCAATGTTAAAAAAATGCAGATTTCAAGCAAAATGTCCTTTTTTCATTTCATTTAGATTTAGACCGAAAGTTCAGGAAGATATCATCGCTAGCTTATGATGGAAATATGGGGCCACGAAAGTACGGAATTTTTAAGAATCGAGCGCCTGAATGAAGTTTTTCTAGGGATTCAGCTGCTGGCGAAGTTGACTGTGTAAACATTGTGTAAGAAGGGCCTTATGGAGTTCTGGCAGTTATGGTTAACGGAAATGTCTTCCGCAGCTGCTCAGGCCGGAGTCATATAGGAGACTAAGCCCTAGCTGAGCAGGCTAGTTAACGGTTAATATTTTGGCGTTACTGCGAGTATCGGTTAATTTCTTTCCTTTACGGTTAACAGATATTTGTAGAGGAAAAATCAATTACTTTGAAAAAGTTGGTTTAGGGTTCTAAGAATCTCTCTCCAGTTCCAGAATAGAATAGCCACAATCAAGTAACGTGAGTCCCTATCAAGAGAAAATACTGCCATCCGATCCAACGGCTTCACCACCGATATAAAAAGCCTCCACACAGAACGACATAACTGAAACATTACCTTTCCAACCAGCAAACAATACACCATACAGTCGAGAAGCAAACCTTACCTGTCCGAAGAGGTAAAGCCGCCATTTTCGTACATTGCACTGATTGCAATGGCCATCGATAGTTCCCCATACCGCATGAGGACACTGAATGAGATCTATGAGTTCATTTTGATGCGCTTCCCGTATTTTCGGAGGAATCAGCAGAAGTTGTTGAATTATATTCGCCACAACCTTTCTCTGAATGATTGCTTCATAAAAGTTCCTCGCAACTACTTTGGGACTCCTTTGGCAAGCTAGGAAAGGGAAACGACTGGACCCTGCATCACGGATCAGGAGACATGTTTGGAAGTGGAAGCTTTCTGCGCACCGCAGCGAAGAGATTGAAATGCCGCCCTTCGCAGAAGCCCAACGAACCTGCTTTTGTGTGCAAAGTGAACTCCAGTCACCATTTCAATCTCTTCGTTGACGGAGTGAACCAACACATTCGGAGCTTCGTTCAAATGTAGCCCGCCGCCGCATGACGAGATTCATACGACTTTGAAATTCACCACAGGGAGGAAGTTTCAATTTCCGGTGTCCTTGTAAAAACCTAATTAGGATTCAATTAATAGCCACTAATCTGTCATGACTTGTGTACTTTGCGTCACTGATGGAAGACGAGCTGAGACGAAAGACAGATACTAATTGTACCACAATGCGATCTCGCGCGAATTTCAAAGCCGGCATGAAAGTGGCGCGTTCGTCGGGAAAAGCATCTTCAGTCTTTGGACCCTCGCTTGCCAAACAAAGGTAATCTCGTACGCAGTATCAGTAACCAAATGGTTTTACCGACAGATATAATTCATGGCAAGTCAAAATTTTATGCTTTTTATGTAGAGATGATGTTTGGAAGTAGCAGGGCCGATTATTTATAGCTACTTATGATTTGGTCGATAGTACAGATAGTACTGGCGCTCGAGTCAACCCATCAAGGTTTGGTTTTTCAAAGAGGAAAGATCATGTTGTTGTCGTTTCAACATTAGCACGAGCCTTTAACTTGCGCCGATGAAATGCAGATGAAAGCGGGTTTAAAGCGATCAAAGAAGGACTAAATTCCTTCCAGCTACTAGAAAATATAGCGGGAAGCGGTCAGAGAAGTCAGAGAAAGCGTTTCGTCGTGCGGAGAAGATCTCGAAAAGGTACTTGGTCGTGGATTAATGAATTAAGGAAATTAAAATGAGGGATTCATTCAAGAAGCAACATCGTACGATTTCCTGACGGTGGCAGATGACCGTCAAGTCAGAAACTCGGGCGTTCACGACGTTGTTGATTATGTAAGCTTAAATGATTTTTATTAAGGGTCGCTGACTGGATTTAGCCTGAACGGTGATGCTCTCCAGCCCATTTCAATTTTCTAAACATCGGCCGAAACTTGGTAAGTCTATTTTGGGTTCCTTTGTATCATCTTCAAATGGATACCTATTATCATTTTAGCGCAAAAACGTTTTAAGGTCGACACTGATCACTCGCGATCGATCATTTCATAAATTCTCAATAACTGCTAATGATGTGAAAGTGTAATGTTCATGGATAATGTTGATGGAGATCACTATTTCTTAAGCCTGATCGCAAACGAGTCAGAGTTCATTTTTGGAAGCGTGGATCGTAGTGGATATTTTCAATTTTATCGAATCCCTTTTAAGAAAACAGGAAAATTTATTTTGCCAAAGCCAGTGGCTACCAACAGTCAGTAAAAGTGAGTAAAATTTCATAAACCAAAAATTGATTTACAGATTAAAGCTTTATTTAATTTATCACTGATTAGATCTGTGAAGATGATAGTGCATGCCCCGCATTTAGTAAAACAGTTTGGCCTTCCTGATGCAACAGAGCAGCTTAGCCTCTTTAGGCTGTGGCTCTGTGAGAATTTTATTCTCCGGGTGTCTCAGAGGGAACTAAAAACGCGCTTTTAGATATTGTTTGAATCTCTGTCCAGCATTAAGAAAAAAAGTTTGGCCTTCCTGATGCAACAGAGCAGCTTAGCCTTTTTAGGCTGTGGCTCTGTGAGAATTTTATTCTCCGGGTGTCTCAGAGGGAACTAAAAACGCGCTTTTAGATATTGTTTGAATCTCTGTCCAGCATTAAGAAATTAAAAAAAGTTTGGCCTTCCTGATGCAACAGAGCAGCTTAGCCTTTTTAGGCTGTGGCTCCGTGAGAACTTTATTCTCCGGGTGTCTCAGAGGGAACTAAAAACGCGCTTTTAGATATTGTTTGGATCTCTGTCCAGTATTAAGAAAGAAAGTTTGGCCTTCCTGATTCAACAGAGCAGCTTAGCCTCTTTAGGCTGTGGCTCTGTGAGAATTTTTTTCTCCGGGTGTCTCAGAGGGAACTAAAAACGCGCTTTTAGATATTGTTTGAATCTCCGTCGAGCATTAAGTAAAACGGTTTGGCCTTCCTGATTCAACAGAGCAGCTTAGCCTTTTTAGGCTGTGGTTCTGTGAGAATTTTACTCTCCGGGTGTCTCAGAGGGAACTAAAAACGCGCTTTTAGATATTGTTTGAATCTCTGTCCAGCATTAAGAAATTAAAAAAGGTTTGGCCTTCCTTATGCAACAGAGCAGCTTAGCCTTTTTAGGCTGTGGCTCTGTGAGAATTTTATTCTCCGGGTGTCTCAGAGGGAACTAAAAACTCGCTTCTCAGATATTGTTTGAATCTCCGTCTAGCATTAAGTAAAACGGTTTGGCCTTCCTGATTCAACAGAGCAGCTTAGCCTTTTTAGGCTGTGGCTCTGTGAGAACTTTATTCTCCGGGTGTCTCAGAGGGAACTAAAAACGCGCTTTTGATATTGTTTGAATCTCTGACCAGTATTAAGGCAAAAAGTTTGGCCTTCCTGATTCAACAGAGCAGCTTAGCCTTTTTAGGCTGTGGCTCTGTGAGAATTTTATTCGCCAGGTATCTCAGAGGGAAGCTTTATTTTTTAGACATTATTTAAATATTGCAAAATTAGTGTTTCGCTTACGTTTGTATTTAACCCCATCCAGATCCAGTGAGGCCTTTAAAACAGCGCGTCAATTTTAAAAGTTTTTTCATAAGGCAGTTTCCGTTTAGCGCTTAGTGTTAGTTCTGCCCTTGAATAAAGTTTCCATTAAAAAAGCCTTGCGTTCAAACATAAAATTAGGGAGATCTTGTAAGCATGAATTGAAATATATGAAATGCGGATGAAGGTATGAAAGTGAACATGATCATCGCATTAAATTCGCAGCCTATTCGGTTGAAAAATAATCTGAAATATTTTGCAGTGTTATAGCAGAAAGTTAGAGGTAATATTATTCATTGTTGGGGAAAATACTCCGCGGATTTAAATTAATAATTTCCTCGATGTTTTAATTCCGGTAGTGTAGTAACCTTTCCGTTAAGGCAGCTTCTAAAACGCACTCGAGAAAACCGCACAGTCTCTGTGAACTCTCACTTTCACTTGCGAGAGAGGCAAAAAGAAAATAGAGTGACATTACTTTCAAACCATTACGGGTTACCTTAGGCCGCGGTTTCGGAAATCATTGGACCTCCAGGCCTCTTTCTTGCTGAGTTAATTTAAGAAAATAATTCCTTTAGTTTTCCAGTCTGCCTTAATGCTATAAATGGGGTTTGATAAAAGCGTTGGTTAAACAGAAAAGGGCTTAATTGTAATATACCGGTTAAATAACTGGCGCTTAGTGTTTAATAAATACAAGTAGACAAAATATACAATGGAAAATTCCCCAGTAAGAAGCGCGTAAAATCACTCTTCTCGAAGTACAATAAATTTTAAGAGAAGCCACTACAGAGGCAAATGCATTCCGGTTCGGCAGAAAGACTTCCAATGCGGCTAATTTGTAGTTGAGTTTTTTGTTGAACCGAAATCTTGTTGACGTACAGGAATTCCGTTGATATGAGAATTTGTCACCTCCAAGCAAATGAGCCGTAAAAAGTTGATTACTTCTCCACTCAATTAACTATGCTTCTACAGAGCTCCCCTGCTGATGTTCGCCTATTCAATAGGCGAACATCAGCAGGGGTCTATAATTTCAGATCTCTATGAATCTCGTCATCGGAAGGTTCAAACCTAGTCTTGAATTTAGGAAAAAGTGCATGCCATGTTCTATTATCTGACCAAAACATCTGTCCACATCGCCTTTTTGTAAAAACAAAATGTCACTTAGTAACTTTACATCGACGAAATGGTATCTCAGCGATATACTAACAATTCAAAATATCACTTTTAGTTACGCTGTGGAACTTCCATCATGCCTTTGCGGATTTCTACATAAAATTACAATTTTAAATCCTTCTTTAAAATTAGTGCTGCGAAAAGCGTAGATAAAAGGGTTGAAACATAAACTTACAACGAATATAAAATCAGCCACAGCCGTAAGTTGAACGTAAAAACTGACGTCTGTTGTTCCATCTCCTGATGGAATGATTACATAAGAAACTATAGCTGGTGTATAGCCCACAAAAAATCCAATAGTTACCAACATGAACGTGATAACAAGTTTCTTTTTCTCAGATCTCCTTTCTCCATCTGTTTCTGCACACACCGTTTTGGTGAAGTAAAGTCCCCTTATCAAGGTTCCATAGCAGTACATTATGATCGAGAGTTGAATAACAAATACAACTACATTTAAGACCATACAAGCTTTGCTTCCTTGATTTAAGTATAAGGTCCAGGGACCGATACAGGTCTCACGAGTTTCGCTCCATTCTTTAAAGAAAGTTTCCGGAAGACATATAAAAATGCTTGCGATCCAAATGCAAGCGATCGCCTTCTTAACGTTGTCTTCTCTTAAGCGCAGTCCATTTCGGAAAGGCTTCAATAAGGCATGATATCTTTCCACCGCTAGTACAGTTATAGTAAAGTAGGAAACCGTTGTACAAAGTTCAACGAGCTCAACTAACTTGCAAACGAATTTCCAAACTTCAAAGAAATACAACGGCCACGACAAAATGGTAATAATATCACTAGCGGCCATGCTCACCAGAAGATAATTTGTCGGCGTCTGCATCTCCCGTGTTTTGTGAACAATTCGTATTACCAACACATTTCCGACTAATCCAATGACAAGGAACGGGATGCTTGAATAGAATAAGGTATAAGTCAGGTTATAGATTTCATCCATATTGCGTCTCCTTATTAAGTAGCGTTCTAGGTTTTGTCTTAATTGATGGCGTGTATTTTGAGTTTAAAGACTGCAGTTACCTTTGGCCAAAGTCTCCTCGGAAATGTTGAAAAGTCTAACTCGAAGTATTAGAAACTGAATCATTGAATAATGCAATTCTAGAGCTCTGATTGGCTTGGCCATCATGGTATATGAGCCATTATACTATGCTCTCCAAATACGGTAACAGTAGCGTCTGCTCGAAATTTAAAACAAGCTGAAAATCGGTTGTTTTTACAAATAAAGTCGGGAGGATGTTTTGTGGGTGTTTTTAATAAAACAATTATTCCACTGGCGCTTGTAGGATATGAGATGATTATAGCCAACTCATATCCAACTAGCACTCATGGAATAATTGTTATTATATCATATGATGCTCTCCAAATATGGTAACTGTGGCGTCTGCTTAAAATTAAAAACAAGCTGAAAATCGATACGAGATGATTATAGCCAACTCATATCCAAAGGGCACTCTTGGAATGACTGTTAAGAGTGAGTCCATGAGTGCACCAGGCAGGTGTGCTACATGCTATCTCTCCGATTTCAATGAAACTTGGCCAGTTTAAAGGTTCTACCCCAAAACTCAAAATGACAAACTGGTTCTTTGTTTCGATCTTTATGGTGGGAGATAGCCCACCAAACTGGTTTGATTACATTTTTTAGCAATAAAAGTGCATTAATAACAGACAAAAGTAGGAAGCCCTCAGGACAACAGTTTTTAACCTTTTACCTTGAGGGTTTGTATATATATTGATACATCATTAACAAATGCAAGGATGTAAGTTTCAGTCAATTTGATTGACAGCTTGTCAATTACTGGCCTTGAAAATGGGACCACCTTTTTAGCCATTCAAATATTTCTTGATTTTGAGATCAAATATCTCTCCTTGCCAGAAAGCTATAACAATAATTTTGCTACTCGCTGTTTACCAACCCTTTAGTATATAATAAACATAAAAAACATATCTGGGCTCTGCCTTTTTTGGGTGTCAGATGCTACTTGAAAACAGCACCTAAAACAAGCTTATTTCCACTTTTCCTGCCCTATAATTCAGCAATTAACGGCCGCCGAAGTAACTAAACCGACACTCTCCACCCCGTTATACAAGAATAATAATTGAGGACTCTAATGCATGCTTAAAACGTTCAAGATTTTGCGAGAAAATTAAAGATTTCGCACTGATTAGTAATGCATGCCACCAAAATATCGAAGGCAAAATCGTAGGCTGTGGCTCTGTGAGAATTTTATTCTCCGGGTGTCTCAGAGGGAACTAAAAACTCGCTTCTCAGATATTGTTTGAATCTCCGTCTAGCATTAAGTAAAACGGTTTGGCCTTCCTGATTCAACAGAGCAGCTTAGCCTTTTTAGGCTGTGGCTCTGTGAGAACTTTATTCTCCGGGTGTCTCAGAGGGAACTAAAAACGCGCTTTTGATATTGTTTGAATCTCTGACCAGTATTAAGGCAAAAAGTTTGGCCTTCCTGATTCAACAGAGCAGCTTAGCCTTTTTAGGCTGTGGCTCTGTGAGAATTTTATTCGCCAGGTATCTCAGAGGGAAGCTTTATTTTTTAGACATTATTTAAATATTGCAAAATTAGTGTTTCGCTTACGTTTGTATTTAACCCCATCCAGATCCAGTGAGGCCTTTAAAACAGCGCGTCAATTTTAAAAGTTTTTTCATAAGGCAGTTTCCGTTTAGCGCTTAGTGTAGCCTGAGTATCAGGCCTTCCTACGGGGCTAGGGGAGAGGAGATTTTAGATGGGGGAGGGGGGAGGGGGAGAAGAGAAAGGAAGGCCTGACACAAAACCATTCAGCAAATCGTGTGACACATCCAAAATCTGGATGTGGCAGTGATTGGATAACACACAATACCCCCTGACGTCACCGACCGCAAGAGCGATCGGCAAGGAGACGGTCATTGAAATTTTTCATAGATGTTTTGATTTCATGTTACCGGTATGTGATGCTTTTACAGACAGAGACGCACAGAGGAATTCAAAAAGGCTCTAGAGGGCGCTCTCAAGTTCTTTCCTGGAATAAAAATAAAACCCGAGCAAGAATTGTGTTTTCAAGGCCTCGTAGTTTAAAGGAAACATGTACTCGAAGTAAGGAAAAGCCTCATATACCATCTTCTATGTCCAAGTATTGGTTTCACAAGACCGGGACAAAGAAGACGATATCACTGTTTCAGATATCTAAGTTCAGATTTACAACATCCTGCCGTTAAAAGGGTATTGTTACTGTAAATGAAAATAGAGCGAGGTAGCCATGTATTGAGATAGCCGCGGGGATAGCCGACAGCACCAATGCTTTTAAAAAGCTTGACTTTGCTTGTTGCGGTTACGATAACGTACGTGATTGGAATTCGTTCGCTTCCTCTTCCAAAATCTTCTCACTTTTGAAATGTCTTAAGCTCAAGCGGGCGCCATCATATTTCGCCAACGGGATTGACCTTTGCTGTAGGCTCTCACTTGTTTTGAATTTGTAACAGCTTTCACGAGCTCTCTGTGAAGTGGTGGAATCTGCTGCCGCTTGATAATTTCTAGGCATAGGTGTGTCACTATCGAACTTCCTATATATTCTTACAGCTCCTTTCAACCACCCGAGAATACGAGGGATAACACCAGCTTTTTAGCTGCCAGACAAGCGCCTGATTTAACTCTGTAAACAAAAGCAATTTACAATTTTCCGGGCACACGTTTGTTTACAAACAGAGCGTTGGCGATCTTACACTAGCACAATTCCTAAACCCTGTTATAATTCCTCATAAACGGCAGGTTTTACATTACAAGTATTCGAAAACTCCTCATTGGAGGTTTCAGAAAAAAGCGAAATCGTAGCAACACAAGCACCGGAGCTCGGCCCGACCGTTAAGTTAGATTTATTTTAGGCGAGCTTTTTGACACGTGAAGCTGACAACTCAATGACCGGAAGTGATTTTGATTGGATGGTATTGAATCATGCTGTGTGAGGGTGGAAGGCTCCAGTAAAAGCATCTGTGTCAGGCGTTTCTTTCCTTCACCTCTCTTCCTTTTTCGCTTCCATTTTTCCCCTTTTCCCCAGAAACGCCTGATACTCAGGCTACGCTTAGTGTTAGTTCTGCCCTTGAATAAAGTTTCCATTAAAAAAGCCTTGCGTTCAAACATAAAATTAGGGAGATCTTGTAAGCATGAATTGAAATATATGAAATGCGGATGAAGGTATGAAAGTGAACATGATCATCGCATTAAATTCGCAGCCTATTCGGTTGAAAAATAATCTGAAATATTTTGCAGTGTTATAGCAGAAAGTTAGAGGTAATATTATTCATTGTTGGGGAAAATACTCCGCGGATTTAAATTAATAATTTCCTCGATGTTTTAATTCCGGTAGTGTAGTAACCTTTCCGTTAAGGCAGCTTCTAAAACGCACTCGAGAAAACCGCACAGTCTCTGTGAACTCTCACTTTCACTTGCGAGAGAAGCAAAAAGAAAATAGAGTGACATTACTTTCAAACCATTACGGGTTACCTTAGGCCGCGGTTTCGGAAATCATTGGACCTCCAGGCCTCTTTCTTGCTGAGTTAATTTAAGAAAATAATTCCTTTAGTTTTCCAGTCTGCCTTAATGCTATAAATGGGGTTTGATAAAAGCGTTGGTTAAACAGAAAAGGGCTTAATTGTAATATACCGGTTAAATAACTGGCGCTTAGTGTTTAATAAATACAAGTAGACAAAATATACAATGGAAAATTCCCCAGTAAGAAGCGCGTAAAATCACTCTTCTCGAAGTACAATAAATTTTAAGAGAAGCCACTACAGAGGCAAATGCATTCCGGTTCGGCAGAAAGACTTCCAATGCGGCTAATTTGTAGTTGAGTTTTTTGTTGAACCGAAATCTTGTTGACGTACAGGAATTCCGTTGATATGAGAATTTGTCACCTCCAAGCAAATGAGCCGTAAAAAGTTGATTACTTCTACAGAGCTCCCCTGCTGATGTTCGCCTATTCAATAGGCGAACATCAGCAGGGGTCTATAATTTCAGATCTCTATGAATCTCGTCATCGGAAGGTTCAAACCTAGTCTTGAATTTAGGAAAAAGTGCATGCCATGTTCTATTATCTGACCAAAACATCTGTCCACATCGCCTTTTTGTAAAAACAAAATGTCACTTAGTAACTCTACATCGACGAAATGGTATCTCAGCGATATACTAACAACTCAAAATATCACTTTTAGTTACGCTGTGGAACTTCCATCATGCCTTTGCGGATTTCTACATAAAATTACAATTTTAAATCCTTCTTTAAAATTAGTGCTGCGAAAAGCGTAGATAAAAGGGTTGAAACATAAACTTACAACGAATATAAAATCAGCCACAGCCGTAAGTTGAACGTAAAAACTGACGTCTGTTGTTCCATCTCCTGATGGAATGATTACATAAGAAACTATAGCTGGTGTATAGCCCACAAAAAATCCAATAGTTACCAACATGAACGTGATAACAAGTTTCTTTTTCTCAGATCTCCTTTCTCCATCTGTTTCTGCACACACCGTTTTGGTGAAGTAAAGTCCCCTTATCAAGGTTCCATAGCAGTACATTATGATCGAGAGTTGAATAACAAATACAACTACATTTAAGACCATACAAGCTTTGCTTCCTTGATTTAAGTATAAGGTCCAGGGACCGATACAGGTCTCACGAGTTTCGCTCCATTCTTTAAAGAAAGTTTCCGGAAGACATATAAAAATGCTTGCGATCCAAATGCAAGCGATCGCCTTCTTAACGTTGTCTTCTCTTAAGCGCAGTCCATTTCGGAAAGGCTTCAATAAGGCATGATATCTTTCCACCGCTAGTACAGTTATAGTAAAGTAGGAAACCGTTGTACAAAGTTCAACGAGCTCAACTAACTTGCAAACGAATTTCCAAACTTCAAAGAAATACAACGGCCACGACAAAATGGTAATAATATCACTAGCGGCCATGCTCACCAGAAGATAATTTGTCGGCGTCTGCATCTCCCGTGTTTTGTGAACAATTCGTATTACCAACACATTTCCGACTAATCCAATGACAAGGAACGGGATGCTTGAATAGAATAAGGTATAAGTCAGGTTATAGATTTCATCCATATTGCGTCTCCTTATTAAGTAGCGTTCTAGGTTTTGTCTTAATTGATGGCGTGTATTTTGAGTTTAAAGACTGCAGTTACCTTTGGCCAAAGTCTCCTCGGAAATGTTGAAAAGTCTAACTCGAAGTATTAGAAACTGAATCATTGAATAATGCAATTCTAGAGCTCTGATTGGCTTGGCCATCATGGTATATGAGCCATTATACTATGCTCTCCAAATACGGTAACAGTAGCGTCTGCTCGAAATTTAAAACAAGCTGAAAATCGGTTGTTTTTACAAATAAAGTCGGGAAGATGTTTTGTGGGTGTTTTTAATAAAACAATTATTCCACTGGCGCTTGTAGGATATGAGATGATTATAGCCAACTCATATCCAACTAGCACTCATGGAATAATTGTTATTATATCATATGATGCTCTCCAAATATGGTAACTGTGGCGTCTGCTTAAAATTAAAAACAAGCTGAAAATCGATACGAGATGATTATAGCCAACTCATATCCAAAGGGCACTCTTGGAATGACTGTTAAGAGTGAGTCCATGAGTGCACCAGGCAGGTGTGCTACATGCTATCTCTCCGATTTCAATGAAACTTGGCCAGTTTAAAGGTTCTACCCCAAAACTCAAAATGACAAACTGGTTCTTTGTTTCGATCTTTATGGTGGGAGATAGCCCACCCAACTGGTTTGATTACATTGTTTAGCAATAAAAGTGCATTAATAACAGACAAAAGTAGGAAGCCCTCAGGACAACAGTTTTTAACCTTTTACTTTGAGGGTTTGTATATATATTGATACATCATTAACAAATGCAAGGATGTAAGTTTCAGTCAATTTGATTGAAAGCTTGTCAATTACTGGCCTTGAAAATGGGACCACCTTTTTAGCCATTCAAATATTTCTTGATTTTGAGATCAAATATCTCTCCTTGCCAGAAAGCTATAACAATAATTTTGCTACTCGCTGTTTACCAACCCTTTAGTATATAATAAACATAAAAAACATATCTGGGCTCTGCCTTTTTTGGGTGTCAGATGCTACTTGAAAACAGCACCTAAAACAAGCTTATTTCCACTTTTCCTGCCCTATAATTCAGCAATTAACGGCCGCCGAAGTAACTAAACCGACCCTCTCCACCCCGTTATACAAGAATAATAATTGAGGACTCTAATGCATGCTTAAAACGTTCAAGATTTTGCGAGAAAATTAAAGATTTCGCACTGATTAGTAATGCATGCCACCAAAATATCGAAGGCAAAATCGTAATGTTTGTGACCTCGTTTTGATTTTCTTGCAAAATCAGATATTATTCTTCTTACGAGTTAAACTATACAGAAGTCCTTCATTCAAGTGTTAATGGTCTTTACTGTGACAAGAACAAGCTGTTTTTCATTTCCTGGGGAGATTTCAAGGCCACATGGCACACGGTTGTTGACAAGCTTTAAATCACGCCAGTATATACCAGTCATAAAGGAATGTCAACTTGTACATCTGAAAACAACATTCAATGATGAGAAATTCTTCCTTCTACCGATAAATAAATTACGCTCGTAAAAAGTTCATTAAGTTTTGGCTACAACCTCAGAAAAAGAATAGTATTTCAAAGAAGAATGGTGTTAGTTTTACTTACCACCGTCGACCTACGCCGAGCTATTATGTATGCTGCGTGACCGGCCAATATTTGTTTAGAATCCACTTCTTTGCCTCCAAAAGGCCTTCTGAATATCCTGCTTATCTCCATAACTATATTTATCTCCTCCTATCTTCATTTTTCTTTTAAAATGCAAGTTGTTCGGAGATCTCCGTCACTCTCAATCACCAAGTATTACGTGACAAAAAAGAGCCTGCAATGTTTTGATCAGCGAATTTCCCGCGCCTTCCCCGGCAATTTACATAAATCTAAACAATTTTTGGTTGTCTAGAGAATGAATAAAAATAAACAAAACAAAACGTAACTAAAAAATAGGTATTTACATTTTTGTTTTCGTCTCCCTAAGGTCAAAACTGAGAAACACAAGCCTCAGTATACAGATTCCTCACCCCCCCCCCCCACCCCCACTGAAACACGCCATCTTTTTTTACTTAATATTCCGTGTTTACTTCCTGTTTTAAAGCCACAACATTTATTGTCGATTGTTCGTTAAAAAAGGCGTTTATTGTCATCAATACACTGTCTACTAAAAAACTATAGCCAACTAATAAAATTACTGTCTAGTAAAACTACTTTAAAAAAACATGCTTAAACTAATTTAAAATGTCTGCATTCTTGGCATTAACACTAAAATTATCTAGGAAGTCAGCATCCTTGTGAAAAGGGGATCAGGACCCTCGCAACGAACATATGTTTGGACGGATCGTAAAAATTTCAAAAGATATGCTTGTTTTAAAACAAGATATGGCACTGGCATACGACTTGCCGCTTTTTTTGGGGGGGGGGGGGGGAGTTTGTCCGCTAGGTTGCTTAGAAAAAGATTGCATTCCTTCCCCATTCCTCCGTTCGTGCCAAAAACTAGGGGGTGGGGGGAGATCCCATTTCCACGTCAATAACTCTTTGTTGGTAATTCCTTTTCTTGTCTTTCTCATGCTCCACGGAGATCGATTCTGTGGATTTGTTCTGGTTACACGTTGAGTTCACATGCGTTCGACATACATCGAAGAATGCTGTTTCTCCTCGTGACCAGAACTTCTTGCCTTTATGTCCAGTATAGCCTAAGGGCTTGTGACGGTGGATCTTAGGTTGAATACCTCACCGTCGATCGGTAGGAGGTGGAGCTTTACATCGACATCCTTGCAGACTTTTCTGAGCAGAGATGTGAGAATGTTCTGGATGCCTTCATGTCTTTGTGCAACAAAATCCCCCTTACACAACAGGGCACGACTTACTGTGAATCGGTCTCCACATGTGGGATCCAATGACCCTCTAGCCATGCCATGGTATGCGATCAACACATCCATCAACTCAGTGTTATACAACTCACTGGTATAAGCTTTTTAGTCAAGAAGGAAAGAAATTTGGCTACCTAGTCAATGGCTCCAAAAGTTGACTGATAGTAAAGCCCAGGTAGCCTGAAGACTCAAGATCTAGCAGACAAGGCCAAGCTGGTGTTTGGAGAGGAGGTCAGAATAACAACGGAAGGTCAACGACACCTGGGAGCAGTCATTGGACCCCAGGAATACAAAGACCAATAATGTAGTGGAAAAGTGGAGGATGGAGGAAAAACATCGAGTTGCTGGCTGAGTTCGTAAAGATTCAACCCATGCTGCCTACGTCGCCTTCACAAAGGGCTACAAATCGAAATTTGCATATTTCATGCGTACAATTGACTCTTTTGAAGACTATGTGGAACCAATGGATGAAGTGATCAACGATGTTTTCCTTCCAGTTTTTTGTCAGACGGAACCGCTCCCTGATGAGTTGCGAGAACCATTCCCCATTGCGCCACCACAAGGGGCTCTGGGTATACCATACCTGAAAGCTGAAACCTCACAGCAATACGCTGCCTCCAAGTTAATAAGAGCACCACATAAGGCAGCTAGACTTGCTAAGATCAACAGGGCAGGCCAGAGACAATGGCGCAAGCTCGTGGCTCAACGCCGTAGCCCTTAAGGAGCAGGACCTGACATTGAATAAGCAACAATTTAGGGACTTGCTACACTTGCATTACAATCTTGCCGAGCCATTGCACGTGTGGAGATCGATTCACAGTCAGCCACGCCCTGTCGTGTAAGAAGGTGGGTTTTGTTGCACAAAGACATGATGGCATCCAGAACCTTCTCACATCTCTGCTCAGAAAAGTCTGCAAGGATGTCAATGTAGAGCCCTACCTCCTACCGATCGACAGTGAGGTATTCAACTTCAAGATCCACCGTCACAAGCCCTGAGGCTATACTGGACATTAAGGGAGGAAGTTTCTGGTCACGAGGAGAAACAGCATTCTTTCATGTATGTCTAACACATGTGAACTCAACGTGTAACCAGAACAAATCCACAGAATCGATCTTCGTGGAGCATGAGAAAGACAAGAAAAGGAATTACAAACAAAGAGTTATTGACGTGGAAATGGGATCTCCCCCCACCCCCTAGTTTTTGGCACGAACGGAGGAATGGGGAAGGAATGCAAACTTTTTCTAAGTAACCTAACGGACAAACTTTCCCCCAAAAAACGGCAAGTCATATGCCAGTGCCATTTCTAGTTTTAAAACAAACATATCTTTTGAAATTTGTACGATCCGTCCACACATATGTACGAGGATCCCGATCCCCTTTTCTCAAGGATGCTGCCTTTCTAGATGATTTTAGTGTTAATGCCAGGAATGTAGACATTTTTAAAATTAGTTTTAGTATGTTTTTTTACAGTAGTTTTAGTACACAGTATTTTTATTAGATGGCTATAGTTTTTTAGTAAACCGTGTATTTTATTTAAGATATATCTTTTAATATTATATATTGTTTTTATCACTGTAATGACAATAAACGCCTTTTTTAACGAACAATCGACAATAAATGTTGTGGCTTTAAAACAGGAAGTAAACAAGGAATATTAAGTAAAAAAAGATCACGTGTTTCAATGGGGGGAGGATCTGTATACTGAGGCTAGTGTTTCTCAGTTTTGACCTTAGGGAGACGAAAACAAAAATGTAAATACCTATTTTTTAGTTACGTTTTGTTTTGTGTATTTCTATTCATTCTCTAGACAACCAAAAATTGTTTAGATTGATATATGTTAATTTCTGGGGAAGGCACAGGAAATTCGCTAATCAAAACATTGCAGGCTCTTTTTTGTCACCTAAAACTTAGTGACTGAGAGTGACGGAGATCTTCGAACAACTTGCATTTTAAAAGAAAAATGAAGATAGGAGGAGATAAATATAGTTATAGAGATAAGAAGGACATTCAGAAGGCCTTATGGAGGCAAAGAAGTGGATTCTAAACAAATATTGGCCGGTCACGCAGCATACATAATAGCTCGGCGTAGGTCGACGGTGGTAAGTAAAACTAACACCATTCTTCTTTGAAATACTATTCTTTTTCTGAGGTTGTAGCCAAAACTTAATGAACTTTTTAAGAGCGTAATTTATTTATCGGTAGAAGGAAGAATTTCTCATCATTGAATGTTGTTTTTAGATGTACAAGTTGACATTCCTTTATGACTGGTATATACTGGCGTGATTTAAAGCTTGTCAACAACCGTGCGGCATGTGGCCTTGAAATCTCCCCAGGAAATGAAAAACAGCTTGTTCTTGTCACAGTAAAGACCATTAACACTTCAATGAAGGACTTCTGTATAGTTTAACTCGTAATAAGAATAATATCTGATTTTGCAAGAAAATCAAAACGAGGTCACAAACATTACGATTTTGCCTTCGATATTTTGGTGGCATGCATTACTAATCAGTGTGAAATCTTTAATTTTCTCGCAAAATCTTGAACGTTTTAAGCATGCATTAGACTCCTCAATTATTATTCTTGTACAACGGGCTGGAAAGTGTCGGTTTAGTAACTTCAGCGGCCGTTGATTGCTGAATTATAGGGCAGGAGAAGTGGAAATAAGCTTGTTTTAGGTCCAGTTTTCGAGTGGCATCTGACGTCCAAAAAGGGTAGAGCCCAAAAATGTTTTTTATCTTTATTATAGACTAAAGGGTTGGTAAACAGGGGGTGGCAAAATTATTGTCATAGCTTTCTGGCAAGGAGAGATATTTGATCTCAAAATCAAGAGATATTTGAATGGCTAAAAAGGAGGTCCCATATTCAAGGCCAGTGATTGACAACCTGTCAATCAAATTGACTGAAACTTACATCCTTGCACTTATCAAAGATGTATCAACATATATACAAACCCTCCAGGTAAAAGGTTAAAAACAGTTGTCCTGAGAGCTTCCTACTTTTGCCTGCTATTAATGCACTTTTATTGGTAAAAAATGTAGTTAAACCAGTTGGGTGGGCTATCTCCTACCATAAAGATCCAAACTATGACCCAGTTTGTCATTTTGAGTTTTGGGGTAGACCCATTAAGAGAGATAGCATGTAGCACACCTGCCTGGTGCACCCATGGACTCACTCTTAATTAACTAACTCAAGAAAAGGTTTATATAACTTATGCAGGTTAATTGCTCTATACCCAACAAATGATTATGTTTCAATATTGCGCTTGACATTTTCTGTCTTCATTGATCGACAATGCAACCGGCCCAATTAATACCTACACTCTTTAATTGATGCGACGGGCCGCAATAATTTAATGAGTGCTTGATAGTTCCTAATAGGTTAGTCTTAATAATTTTTCTTGACAGCACCTGTTTATCGAGTTCCTGTTCCGAAAAAAAATTATTTTACAATCCTAACGGATCTCAATTTTCGAATAAATGTCTTCTTCGTAAATGCAACTTGCACCTGGAAAATTACGTTTCCTAACACGTTCTTCATTTTCTTTACGTATAGAGCAATGGCAAAGGTCAATTAATTGTGTGTGTGTTCATACACTGTACCATTCTATCTCTTCCTCCCCAAATTTAACTCTCGAATGCCGCCCACGCAGAGTAGCTGCCTTTCAAGTAAACAAGAAACGACGCCTTTTTTAAGTCAAGCGGCGGCTCCTGCTGTTCAAGTCTAATTAAGGAAGAGTATAAAACACTATGTTTCAGCCATTTCTCAAATTTATTCTAAGTCGTGAACACTTGCTTTAATTGTTCCTTTTCTTTTCCTTAACTAGTAAAAAAGGAGTTTTTGATAAATGCTACTGGCATAAGTAAGTAAGGCTTATAAGCTGTTATTGCAAGACGGCTCTGTTCATTAGTGAACACAGGCGATCGCGAAGTTATAAGTGGTGGCAACTTTATAAGTCTCAATCGTTAGTTATATCTGTTATTCCAGTGAAGCCTCGCCCCAAATGTTACAAATTTGACTATAATGTTAACAGGCGGATAGAATTATTATTATTATTATTATTATTATTATTATTTTCTTTTTACTATCATTATTTTTATTATCATTATTATTATCATCATTTTTAGTTTTATTTATTTATTTATTATTTTTTGTAGTCATTTTTAACTTCTTTACTACTTCAAAACATTACAGGCCGGGCCAAAACTTAATGAAATTACAGATACATAACTCCTAAAAAGCACTTTTACCATACGCAGATTTCCTTAAGTTTTTTTCAAAGATTTCACACAACTTTTTGTACATAACTAGAAAGAAAAGCAAAGCTGTCCTTAACAATTGGATGCGAGTTGACAGTATTATGCAAGAGTATATTTTTTTTAGAAAGAGAGCTAATCAGTTACATGACGTAAATAGTAAGAGTAGCAATTAGTTATTCAGTTCAAAAGCATTGTTCTGTGTTGTAGGTTTCCAGCATAACAACATTCTTGTAAGCCCTTCTCGAAATTTTTTACCACGAAATCCATAAATAATAGGGTTTAGACTTACACTGGACACGAAAAAAAGTCTTCGGTTCTTTCACTTCCTGTTGACAGAAATGTCCAAAAATACAACAGATATGGCGTGTAACACACTACAAACCCCGTAGTGGCAAGGGTTAGAGTTATGACAAGTTTCTTTTTCTGTGATGTTGTCTCTCTGTCGGTTTCTGGGTACACTATGCTACTAAAGTAAAGTCCCTTAATCACGCACCCATAGCAGAAAAACATAACCACCATTTGAATAAGGGTTATGGTGAGATTTATGGCGACATAAATTTTGCTTGCCTCATTCATCTGTACGGTCCAGGGACCGATACATGTGGAGTTTGTCTCGCTCCATTCTTTTAGAAAGAATTCCGGAAAACCCGTAACGAAACTTGCGATTCAAATACAAGTGATTGCCCGCTTGATGTTATCTTTATTTAACCGCAGTCCTGTTGCGAATGGCTTCAGAATCGCGTGGTATCTTTCCACCGCCAGCACAGTAAGGGTATTGAAGGAAAGCATGATGCTGACTTCCGCAAGAGCAACAAACTTGCAAACGAACTTTGCGAATTCGAGGTAGTACACTGGCCACAGCAATATGGTGACGAGGTCACTAACAGCCATACTCACCAGAAGATAATTTGTCGGGGTGTGCATTTCTGGTATCTTATGCACAATTTGTATGACCTAAAGATTTCCAATCAATCCAATGACAAGAAACGGGATCCCCGCGTAAAAAGGGACGTTTTCGGTCTGGTTCATACTTCAGGCCCGAAGTTGGTCAATACGACACAGTTTAAGGTTGTAGAACGCTGACAATCTCACTTATACATCAACATGAGCTTATATAACGTTTCCAGTTTCTTTGCGGGTAAATCATGACAGGCATTGGTAGACTTTGCAATTAATATTTAAAAGGCTGGTAATTATTTTCATAACAGTGGCGTTGACGTTTGTCGGGAAAATTAGGAATAATCTGTGGAATGGTTAACACAAAAGTTATTATTGAGCGCCCGCTTAAAGATACAAGGAATATAACAAGCGGTGACTGCAATTAAAAATTTCATCCTTAAAACAGTGGAAAAGAAGTCTGTTAGCAAAAGCCGGAAAATGGGGATTTTTCACAAAAAACGAATTTGAAAAGATTTAACCCTTTAAACCCTAAATGAGAAGATGAATTCTTATTTGTTGCCCCTATTAATTTCCTACAGAAGTTGTGGGAAGAAAATGATAAAATGTCAAGCAAATTCATCTTGGGTGATCATGTCCATAATTCTCATGACCACTCTGTTTTACAAAGCATTGATATTACAAGGAGGAGAAACTTGATGCTGATCACTCTTAGGGCTGAAAGGGTTAAAAGGGGATTGTAGCAGACTATAGGTTTGTGTTATTGGGCCCAAAGATCATAAAGTGCAACTAAGTCTGCTTTGTTCTGTAATTATATTTATTCACTTTAAAGCGCTAAGGAAACGCACGCATTGTTATAATTTTGAAACAAAGCTGACTTGACACCATTTTTCTTGGCGGAATTTGGTAATGCGGGAATATCTTTCAAAGATTTGGCAAACTTGACTGCATAGGCGTACGGGCCGGGGGGGGAGGGGGGCTGCAGCCCCCCCCAAATTTTGGGCAACTCAGATTTTTTGGGCAGCAAGAGAAAATTTGGGCAAAGGCAGCTTTTAAAGACGTTTTCATGTTTTGTCATTAGTATTTTGAAGAGATAAATATTTTCTATTTTAACCTGAAGTCGGCGTAATAATCAAGTTACATTCACACGAGACAGTGGCTGCCAAGCACGTGATGATTTTCTGTTTATGAGGGAAGGGTTTTTTTAATCGTTGGGCACTGTACTACAATGGGCTATTTCCAATTGTGAATTGATTAGAATAAACTTCCGCCTAACTTTCAAGAATCATCTCCGCTTGTAGAACAGTGTATGGCAGATAGCATCAGCGATTGATCTGAAAGTGAAGAAGTGCCTGACGAATTCTCACTCTGATTTACGAGAAGAATCTTAATTTTTTTTAAAAAATCTATCAAGTGGTTCAAATTATTCACTAATTTGTTAAAGTAGACCGAAATGTTTACAAAACCGTTAACAAGAGCGCCATGATACATACTAATGAAATCCTTGTTTGTAGCAATTGACCAGAATTATCTCTAAAATAACTCACACACATTTTTAAAACGATTGAAGCTATATATTATGAGGTGAAATTGCATGTCAAAAGCGCTTCGTTTTCTACAGATATAACGGCTAAACATCAAGATTTTCCTTGTTTTACTCTATTTCTAACGATAAAAACTTTATCCCAAAATATTCCGATGACGCTCTCACAGATTCCGTTTTAACTTCACAAACATCGAGGCGACTATTGGAGGAAAAAGCTCCCGAGAACGATTTCATAGACCTAGGTAATGGCATCATTTCGTTGCTATGACAACTCCGATGTCATTGCAACCTTGATCATCACAAATTTTCATCTTTATATAATACAACTGTGGTGGCAATTTTTCCAAATGTTTGTTTATAGCAACTTATAGTTTATGCTCAAGCTTGGCAGGTATATATTGACCCTGAAAAACTGTATTGAGGCACTTTCGTATGCCAGTACGGCCTATGTTGTTGCATCGTATGGCCCTTGTGTAAAAATTTGGGCAACTTGCGAGAATTTTTTGGGCAAATGGTTTACCGCCCCCCCTGGCCGAAAATTGCCCGTACGCCTATGCTTGACTGCTTTAAAAACTGTCACGCTGTCATGTTCTTTGCCAATTCATACTGTGATGCATTACCACTGCTACCTATGATTAACCAACTCCACTTCCCAATGTCTTTTTGTCAAAGGCTTTTTTCGAATTAAAAACGTCATGTTGCACTTTCTTAAGGCATGCTAAAATCGGCTCGATACTGTTAATTCAAGAGATTTTTATCACTCTTAAACAACGCAAACAGGATACTTTTCAATTCTGTATTTTAATAGTAGGACAAAAAAACAGTACTAATTAATCTTTATGAGTCCCTCAAGCGAAGAATTTACGCATTAGTGAGAAAACTCAAAAACAAATGTTCCTGTTGGTTTCCGGCGGCCATGTTTGGCCATATTTGCGCCGGCCCTGAAAGGGTCACAAACATGGCGTCTCCAGACAAAGCTTTTTAAATTTGGGTAAAACGTTTTTCTGAATATCTCGATCGCATATGAAATATTGCACAGACCTGATTCTTGGCAAGGCTGTTTGCATATTTATCTTCTTTCATTTTCCAGATTCTAGACTTTCTGTACTAAAAAGTTTCCATTTTTAATTTTGATGACGTGACAGTGAAAACCACCAATTGCGATGGAATTATTACAAATTACGATAGCGTAGTTTATTACAAAGTGCAATGGATAGTTATTACAAACTGCGACAGCTGGTTTATTTCAAAGTGCAACAGACTTAACTACAACTTGTGACGACGGGTATAATTACAAAGTGCGATGATTATGACAGTACACATTAGTTTCCTTTGTAAATGATATACAAATTCATAGATATCTTACTGCTTAACCAACAACAGGCGCTGAGTGGATATCCGCACACTTTGTTTTCAGATCAGTCGAACGCCAAATTCAAAAAGCTCATTAACTGCTAAGGGTTAGCAAAATCAACATGAAAAAAAGTTGAAAAAACTTGCTTCAGCTAATACAGCTCTTCTGTATACAAATACATGTATTAGAAAGGAGGAAACTCCCCCGCAGACATTCTTAGGCGTGCGTCACGCGTCACGCGTCACGCGTCGCGTGACGCACGCCTAAGAATAGGGACTTTAAGATCCGAGGACGGCGACGGCAGAAAAAACGTTGCTGAAAAAGTGAGTTCAAGTTCTTTCAATCTTCATGGCGATTACTCCAAGTCACTAACTTTGTCAAATGTTCGCGAACCCTCCGAAAGTTGAATTCCTAAGAACCATATCCAAGTTCAGAAAGAGAGGAAATTTCGACGTCGCTTGTGTACTTCCTCTGTACATCGTGAAATTAGGCATTTTCACGTCGTAGTCTTGCAGTGACCGCAAAGAAATGTACAAAAAAGCGTGATGCACGCGCAAAATTATTGTTTTGCTAATTAAACATATTGTTTTTGTGGTGTCCCCGTTGCCATCGCCGTCGTCGCCCTAATAGGGAGCTTTAGCAACGACGACGGCGACGGCAAAGAGGACGTCAAAAAAGCAATAGGTTTATTACGCAAAACAACAACTTTGCACGTGCATCACGCTTTTTTGTACATTTCTTTACCGTCCTTGCACGACTACGACGTGAAAATGCCTAATTGCAAGTTTTATGGAGGACGTAAACAAGCAACGACGAATCTCTTTTTCTCTCTCTAAACTTGAGTGCGGTCCTCAAGAAATCAACTCCAGGGAAATTCGCCTACACTTGCCATTTTCAGCAAATTGGAATAAACGCATCCAAGATTAAAAAAAACGGGAATTCATTTTAAAACTGACGTTTTCGCTGCCGTTGCCGTCGTCCATGCTAAAGCTCCCTAATGTCTGCGGGGGAGGCTACGTTCAAATGTAGCCCGCCCACCTGAGCGCTATTCCTCCGCGTATTGCGAGTTCAATTCAGCCCCAACAAGCTGATACGCAAGGAGTTATTCGTCCAACTGCGCGTTATGGATCTTTAGAGATCCCGCAAGAACATTTTGGAGCTTTTCAGCCAGTTCCTCAGGCCTCAAAAGCCCGAAGTCGAGGTTTCATGGTTAGAGAGCTTATTGAACAATAAAATGCACTACATGTAACAATAATAATAGTTGTAAAATTATAGCCGAATATATTAATCTTAATTTCAAAAAGAGGAATGAATTACGGTACTGAAAATGTTTAGGTCATTTAGCGCAATAACCGGTTTTTCATAGATCACCGGTAAAAGAGACTGCGAGCAATTTTCTTAGCAAGGACGCGAAGCCCCGGGGGGGGGGGAGCACTTGGGTATTTTTTGGGTGGGTATGTGCCGCCCGGGACTCCAAAATGGCACCCCGTTCTGGAAAAAATTTCCCCTAAAATTGATACCCCATTCTAGAAATGGGCCAATTTTTTATACCCCGTTCTAGAATTCGCCCCAAAACTGATACCCCGTTCTAGAAATGGGCCAAATTTTTTATACTCCGTTCTAGGGTGCAACAAGAGTACAACGGTTTGCTTGTTAACGCATTGAACCGTATTTTTAAAAGCAATCTGTCCTTGAATACTTTCAAATGGCTGCCAACAAAAATGTAGCTTTCGTGCGTTCGAAATATTATACCCCGTTCTAGAAAACGCCTCTGAAATGGATACCCCGTTCTAAATCAGGAGCTTCAAAATCACGACCCTTTTGGGCGGCACATACCCGTATATGTAATGTATGGGAGTACCCCCCCCCCCCCCCGGGCGCGAACCGTCCCCCAATTTGACATCGAGGTTTGCAATCGCTCTGGCTGAGATAACTAGGCGGATTTTTTAAGTAAAGGAGGACTGGTAAAAGGTACACTGAGCCTGACTGATGTAATGTACATAGGAAAGGCGAGAAGTTGCTTTGAAACCTAACTTGTTTACAACTTTTGATATTCACCAGATTATCTCGGCTTTTCGGCGGAGAACTTGAAGAAGAGTAGTAACGCTAGTTGTACAACCCGGTACCGGGAACCGAAATAGGGGCGATTTTTTTTATAAGATTGACTTTTAAACAGATAAGGGATTTAAAAAAAAGCCACACAAAAATACGACAATTAAGAAAGAGCTCATTTTTGAAACTAGACAAAAAGCAAACACCTGGCCGGATTATTGTCATTTCAAGGTTGCTTTGCAAACAAGGAGGGATCTGTGATATGTAATAAATCAACGACGGTCAGCTTAAAACACCACTGACATGATGTCCTATAAAATGGTTTTCCACCAGCGCGGAATTGCTATGGAATCGACTGATAAGATTTTTGGACGTAAATTTAGCTGGAGACTAGCTGTATTTAGTGAAAACAAACAAGTCGAAGAACCTATTCAATGGATGTCATGTGATCTGTTTTTCAACCTGTCATATCTTTTTAGCTTGCTCTTGTATTTGTATTTTTTTAAATATTAAGGGTTTGATTCATAAACTCGATCGGTTATTACAAATAATGCTGAAAGAATAAAGTAACTGGCACACGGTTCCTGTGGCGGAAAAACTGTAGTTGTACATTGTCGCTGTAAGGTCTCCATTAGAAAACCAATAGCGATCTGGTAGTAATGCGCCGGTAGAAATATCCTCTTTGTTGACCGATCAGAAGCGGCTTACGCATATACGGTAGACGCGCCCAGATTGCTTATTTAATTTGTGACGGTATTAAATCATCTGCCGTGTAAATATTCTCCTATCCATCTCCAAAATCTGGCAAGAAATACCTCCTTATACATGGTTTGAGGTAAGGTATTCTAGTTGCAAGTGAAAATCAAAGAAATAATGACAGCCTCCCTTGAGCGAAGCAGGGGGACGATCCCTTAATGATCCCTAAATACTCAGTCCCCATACATAAGTTATGGAAAGCAAATCAAAACTCTTCACATACTTGCCGGCTCGTACTTGATGTTACTCTCCGTGCGGTCTCGTAGCGCAGTCATCGCTGATGATATGACTTCAAATTTCCAACAAGAAACTGTTGCTCACTTCCCGGAAAACTCAATATCTCGGCCCCGCGCGTATTGTTGATAGTCGGAGAAGGTGTCCTTGCCTTGAGACTGCTTGAGAGGCTGTGATGATTTTGCTATGTTTATTATTACTGTCATTCGGAGTGTAATTCGTCCAATCAAATGACAATGCACAAGGGAGGGCTGATTGATGATTAACCCGACACCATTAGCCTTTTTCATTCAGTGAACGCTATTTGAAGGAACAATTCTAGGACTTTTGTAAGAAATTGCCTGTTTTACAGTATTGAGAAGAAAAAGGAAATTGGAACAGTTAAGATATAAAAAGTGAGTTTAAATGCTGTGGCTATATGGCCGGTAACCGGTCAAGGTTTTCAAAACACTAAATGACCGGCAGTCCTATATTCTCAATAAATTTGACAAATAGAAAAAATCCATCTAATCTAAACTATCATACGTCGATTAAGGAAAATCAAGCGATCCTGAAATGCTTTATAGATCTCAAGTTTAGCGTTTGGTTTACACTGTGCTCTGAAAACGAAACTATGTTTCGTGACACTTACCCCCCGGGGGGGGGGTACTCGATAAATCCCTGGGTGGGGAGGTGCGGCGCGGCCCCTCATACCCTGACCCTGTTTAAGACAAATATCGCTGATTTTCCTACCCTGTTTAAGACAGAATTCGGATATTTGATACCCTGTTTAAGACATTTAATTAACAATAGAGCTTGTAAAAATTTTGCTGTTTATCGTCCAAGAAAAGATATCCTGTTTAAGACAGAAATTGATAAATCGATACCCTGATTAAGACAAAAAATGATAAATTTGATACCCTGTTTAAGACAAAAATCCCGAAAAACATACCCTGGCTGGCCGCACGTCCCCATTAAGCCCTTATAAGGGAGTACCCCCCTCCCCCGGGGACACTTAGAACTTTTTTCAGCTTCCTCTTTTCGCTTTCCTTTTTCCTCTATCCCCTTACCCGACTTATCTAGGAAAGTTCGAAGCGACTCTGCTAGTAGGACTCTAGCCGAGTAGACCGCCGGTCATTTAGTGTTTCGACAATCTTGACCGGGAGTCGACCTGAAAAAAGTTCTCTAAACAGAAAACATGGTTTCGTTTTCTGATCACAGCGTAAACCACTAACGATAAACTTGAGATCTATAAAGTGTTTCAGGATCGCTTGACTTTTCTTAATCGACATATGATAGTTCAGATTACATGGATTTTTTCAAGTTATCAAATTTATTGAGAATATAGGACTGTCGGTCATTTTAATAGTGTTTTAAAAACATTGACCGGCAGTCGACCTGAAAAAAGTTCTAAGTGTCACAAAACATGGTTTCGTTAGCTGAGCCCAGCGTAAACCAAACGCTAAACTTGAGATCTATAAAGCATTTCAGGATCGCTTGACTTTTCTTAATTAATCCGTATGATAATTTGGATAGGTTGGGATTCTTAGATAAGTATGTTTTGAAAACCCTGACCAGTTACCGGCCATATTACCACAACGGAGTTTAAAAGCGATCAGGCCGGGACCACCAGGCGGTCTTCTTCTTCTTACGTCTTTTTTTCGGAAGGGGATCGAAGGGGAGCAATGTAGTCTGATCTATTACCGCAAAACCGCAAACATAAAAACTCGTCAAAAACTAAACTGCAAAAAAGACTAGACTGATTCCTTTTTTGGGGGAATTTTCTTTATTTAGCTGGAAACCGAAGATGAATACCAAGATGCTGATTGAAAACGGAACATTAAGCACAGGAAAAAAGTGTAAGTTTAACAGAACCTTATACAACACACAGTTAATTCAGTTCGCGCGTATTCCTGCTGAATTTGTTGTTCGTTTTATAAGATATCAATATCGCATGAAATTAATGACATTTTCCATAGCTGCTTAGACTGCTTAGTATGTGCTTTTAATATCTCCGTACAGTCTCAGAGTACAATGTTTAGGGCTGTACACAGCATACGTTTAAGATAGATAGATAGATAGATAGATAGGCAGATAGACAGATAGATAGACAGACAGACAGACAGACAGATAGACAGATAGATAGATAGATAGATAGATAGATAGATAGATAGATAGATAGATAGATAGATAGATAGATAGATAGATGGATGGATGGATGGATGGATGGATGGATAGATAGATAGATAGATAGATAGATAGATAGATAGATAGATAGATCAGCATTGCTGGTGGGGTCGTGCATACAACAATTAAAAGAAAAATAAGGAGTACTGAAAGCAAATGTACACTTAAAAATTAAAAACTGTTAAAAGTTTTTTCTTGTACAGTATCACCAGGATAAGGCGTTTCATTTTCCGGGAAATTTCACTTTCTCGTCAAAACAATCACTGACTCAGACAGACTCGGATTAGTTAACTTGAATTTAGCGTTCAGTACAGCGAACGGGGTTATGTTCTGTGAAATTTATCTACAGTCTGCGGCCCACATCACCACTGATCCACGATTTATTTATTTATTTTATTTTCAAGTTCTTTTTAACCGATCCTTGATCCCTGATTTCTCGATTCTCGATCCTCGATCCTGATTTTCCAGTAAACCTTGAAGTTTTGCTCATTAAGATTATTCTTTTTTTTTTCGACCACTGAAGTAATCAGTTGTTCCAAAATAATCAACGCTTTCAAGCCATAGAATTCTTGGACCAACCCGTTCCGGAAAAGCTCGATATGGTATTTTTATTAACTATGGACATGAAGTGCTGCAAGTAGAGTGTGCGGTTAGTCAAGTTCAAAGCTACCCGTATAAACACATCCGTGACACGTTAGGGTGGATAATCAAATAGAGGTTAGCCTGTTCCATGCGTTTAGATAGTGGGGAGCGGTGCGAAGTAAAAAGGAGCGCGAAAAAATAAAAGCGAGGGAGGGGGAGAGGTGAGAGAGGGAACACCTCTCTCACCTCTCTCCCCAGTCCCCCTCTACTTTTCATCGCTTTCTTTACTTCGCACCGCTCTCCACTATCTTAACGCTTGGAACAGGCTAAATAGAGGTAAGACATAAAGTATTGAGATTAAACGTCAAATTAAGCGAGTTTCTACTTTTACGCTTACATAATTGTACGTGCGGCCTTTCATACATTGCCTTTATTTGCGAACGCAAATTTTACGCACGTGCGCACGTAAAAATTACGTGACAGTAAATACTTCATATCCCAAGTATTTATGAAGTGCAACACGACTTCACATCGTAACAACTGCGAAAATCTATCAATTAAATACATAAAACAAAGTGAATCTATTTAACCGTACATTTCCTGTAATTGCGACAATATTCTGAGAAAGGTAAAGCCTTAAAAAGCCACAAAATCCTGAGGATTTCCCCGCTATAATATTTTCCCATCCCGCTTGGGGATGTGCTAGACTTTCTCAAAGTCGTTCGCTTGGTTTTCTGGTCTGGTGTGGTAGGACCCGGCACGAACGACGAGCTTTCGCTCGCTCGCGCTTCGCGCTCGCTCGCTCGCGCTCCGCGCTCGTACGATCGCGCTTCGCGCTCAAAAGCTCGACTTGTGAGCAAGTCTAGGGGATGTGCCTGCAAGTCGTGCATAATTACACGAAAATCAAGGGACTCCATTCGAGGAAAATTACGTCATTGCCAAACTTACATGCGTCATTTCAGTCATCGCCGAAAATAAACTACATTCTCATCACGAGACTCATTTCCAGACAATGAAAGTCGTCACGATTCTTATCCCCAGTTTCCACGGTCTTCGCTAGGAAAGCGGGGCCTACAAACTAGGTCCCACCGAGGAAAAAAAAAACGACTGCATTAAAGAGTCTCGCTCTGCTCAAGCAAGCTCGACTAATAAACACCCCTCTGTAACAGACCCAGTGGAATCTATATCTTCATGACCTGATCACTGGGTTCTCGAAGAAAACGTCACTGGGTTGGTTTATTTTCCACTGGGTTTTTCTTGACTTCTTAGTTGGGTACTTCCCATAAAAAAAAGCATTTTACCTGTATGAAAACTAAAGAACTAAACGATTTACACTTTTTTATGCGACATTGATTACCTGTACCCTTCGTATTTTCTTTTTCGCAATGATAATAATGTTTTATATTTTTTGCTTCTTTTTTGACAATTATGAACAACGAAATACACTGGTCATGTTGTAGAAGTCATGATAGAAAGTGACCGGGTAAGAAAAAAATAGCCGGGTAGAAGCAAACTTTACACCGAACCCTGGGAACGAGGTTGACTTTTCACCGGGTATCGCCGAGGTTAAATAATCACTCGAATTAAACCACTCACGGTAGGGTTTCACTGGGTCTGTTACAGAAGGGTTTCAATAAGGTATATAGAGTGAATCGAGATGTATACAAAGCCCGCCTTCCCTACTGACGGCAATTCATTTACAACTAGGCCTGGCCCCTATTGTCCCTCCTCCCTGCAATCGAAATTGTGAGTCAAACCAATGAGAATCTAACGTCCTTTTCAAACAGCCTTTGAGAAAAACCAATTTAACGCCCCTGGCATATATTCGTTTATTTGTAGCCCTGCAGTTCATTCAGACCCGGTGTTTAATCAACAGAAGTTGTTATTGCGTTTCTTAAAAGGCCCACGTTCTTTAAATCTATCAAAAGCTTATTACAGGGTTGTGTATAATATCACGAATTAAACACCTAAAAGGCTTTTTTAAAACTTAACCTCTCAGACCCTGTGGCGACTTTTTCATCACAAAATACGGTGAATAGTTAGCAGCTCTCTCTCTCTTACCGTACAGCTTCACCGACGGCGAAGAGGGACCGTTTTGAACTGCCAATGGCAA
>OZ037779.1:21451416-21501416 GCA_964035525.1 Porites cylindrica | reverse complement strand
TTTTCTGTAAGAAAGATTTTAATTTGTTCATTGGTAGTCTGCTAGGGGCATGACGGTAACCGGTCATTTTGTTCCATGGTAAGATCGTTGACATCGTTCCAAGTCAGATCGTTCCAATCAATAGTCAGATCGTTCCATAAAATAGTCAGTTCGTTCCACAAAAAAGTCAGTTCGTTCCACATATGAAAAGTCAAGTAAATCTTTCTAAATTTGTTGAGTGAACTTTATCGAGAAAAAAAAGGTTTCGTTCATACCACAAGCTGATAAAATGATAATCGATCCAAAGTCGATTCGATCCATCCTAAAATCGTTTGAAAACAAACAAGAGACGATTTCAACCAGCCACGGGCTTTAACACTTAAAACGCTGCTTTGAGAGTATTGAGCTAGAATCGATCGATAGTTTTGAAAGATATAGCACAACAAGTAAAAGCTATGCCGCTCTGAAGGTACAGTATTTTGAAGCGCTTGTAACCTAAAAATTCCTTTGCAGCGGCCGATTTATGCAAATTTTGAAAACAACGCGTGTTTCGAATTACAATCTCGATTTTATGGTAATTTGTCATGCGGAAAATATAATGGACAATCGTTTCTTCCTTCATCGGAACAGATTTATATCACAGGCAACTCGCTGTGTTCCGCAATGCAAAAATCAAAATCACTATTATCACACTGATAACCAGCTACACAAATCTTGCGACTCTCAAACTTGTTCAACATTCCTGTATTCAAACTCTTATCCATTTTACACGTACACTCCCGATATTCCGATTTGTTATTACGTCTATGGGGTCCATGAGTCTTTGATGTCATTGAATGTCTTGATAATTTCCTTTGTTTTTCAGTTTAACCCGGGATAACATGATTGAACAATATATTAACACGTTCCTCGAAACGCCGCGGCCAAATGTTATCCAAACTGATTCTCACTGTTGCTTCGAAAAATTTCGGATCAAAAGATATCCAAATCGTCCCTCATTGGATTATCCACTCGACCTAACAAAATCGACCAATTACAAAAAAATGGACATAAAATAAAGAAAACAGCAAATTCAGATGACCTCTTAGGAAACATGCAATTAAAACTGTCTTCCCATGATTGGTGCATTTCAATCCTCTCGTCAAAAAAATGTCAGACGTCAATCATCTTAGCGGACCTCGTAGGAAACGAAAGTTTTCTTCAATGGGTTCAAAAGGTCATTGTTTATGATTTGTGATTGGTGGATTTCGATCCGTTTTTCGTGTTTCTGTGTTTCAAGGTTCGTTGCTTGTGATCTTATTGTGACCAAAACCCGACGTTAATATTCCAAATATTTTTGATAGATTTCATCCCTGGACTTCAGACTTCCAAATTTCGATGAGGCAAAAATACTGAAGAGTCAGATTAACTTTTGAGATCGTTAAAGTGCGATTAAGTGCCGTGTGCAAGCGAAGCTTTCTTTCCCACATGCCTCTTACCTTGTACAAGACGTTCGCATGGCAGACATCCGCCTCGCTTCGCTTGTTTACTTGCCTTGTTTACGTTAGCACGTATTGCGTGCCTATTGCACATCTGCATCAAAACAAGCGGTTTCCATTACTCTATTTGGGCTACGCCCAAATAACAAGCTTTAAAAATATTATTCTCTCGCTTACAAAGTTCAACAGACCTTTTTTTTTCGTTCCGGCAAAACAAAAAAATAAGTGAACAACATGATACATCCTTCCTGCATACTAAGCATTATAGCTATTGAAACGTATTTTATTTAGCAAATTGTGTGCATGAGTTATTTTTATAATTCTGTTTACCGTGTGATAACTCGAATTCCCTCACGTACGAACAACGAAAGGGGGCAAAGTCCAACACTTTCACGTGCCAGTTGTGTGACTGTACATCTCATGCAGATTGGCTTTTCACAATAATAATAGTAACTTGAACGTATGAAGACCTGTTTCGTTTTGTAACCAATGCCTTATAAAAGGCTTTTGTCTTTTAAGAAGCAATAGCTTTTAAAACATAAATAAGTTGTTGGAGTTAAGGACTATTTCACTGAGTAGAATCGCACGTGAAAACCTCGTGAATGGTGACGATGCAACCATCTACCACAATGATAAGAATCCTGGTATTTCTTAACTACTTGAATTCGATGAGTCATATTTTGGCTCAAGAACCTCCGAGGAAACCTTAGAGTTTTCCTTCTAATAAACGTTTGGTGAGTAGATATTTATTTTACTTTAATAATCTGTTTAACTCGCACCAAATGTAACAGGGAAAGGCAGGGGAAAGTGAATACATATAGCATGAGGATCGGCGCATCTGAGCGTTTCCAATTATATACGGCAATACCCAATTTCGCACAAAAATCCAGTCTACATTTGGGACGAAAAAGGTAGATTCATCATTCTTGGTAAGGTTACACTAAAGCATTCAAAATAGCTCATGCACGTTTAACGTGCCTATGTTTTTTTTTCAGTCCACAGTTAACAACGAAACAAAAAGAAAATTTGGAAAGATCAAATAGCGCATATTTGAACCGTTGTGGCAACATTCTACGTGATGACCCTAAATCAGTCTCCGATCATGGAGAAATAGTTCTGTTCTGTTCAGAGATCTAAACGACCGTTGACGTCTTTTTCCTGTTTAAAACCTCTCCGGTTTTAGGCCGAACTAACTTTCCGCTGACGAATACAAGATTTCTCGAAATGTATGAGCAGTCAGACCAGAAAGAATGGCGGAAGTATCTGTGACATGTGTGGATACCCTAACACCTGAATATAAAGGAATTATAAAGAAAGAACCTCGCAGCCCAAGGAGCTTAGCTAAATGAGCGTCCACCGGCATTCTCCACTCATTCCTCGACGTCAGTAAAAGGCTGAGAACCAGTAAGTGGAAGGATATAATCAGTGCGTTCGAGTCCTCCCCAAGACCCTACGCGCGAGTAAGAAGTGACGCTCACCGTCGTCATAATTTTAACCCTTGTACTAGCCATTGGGAACAGTTAAGAGGTGGAACAGTGGGACTGTACTCGTATCTACTCTTTCGTCGCCTTTATTACAGAGTAATTTTCACATTAGCCAGGTTCCTCTGATATTTTAGATATTAAAAAAGAACACACGTTACAATTAAACCTTTAATTTAATCTTAACTAGGAAAAGTTACTTATTATACCGGCAAAAAGAACAAGGAAATGAAGACCAAGGAAAGTAGGCTGTTTGCCTATGCATTTCAACAAAATTTTTAAGGTTTAAGCGCAAAAAGAGGACCAATTGTGTTCCTGTAGTATACACAGAGATGAAGTAAAGAAACTTATAAAATTTATCTATCTTGCAATAGCAACAATTTACCAGGATACTTTAATTTAATTATAACTTTCTCTGTTGTTTATTCCCCACGTAAGAGGGATCATTGCTACTGAGTTCCCAACAAAGGGAATTCTCACTTGAGCCTCGTTTACACAAGCAAGTTCCTTTTATTTAGACAAGGAAAAAGAACATGTCAAGCCATCCAGCTGACACGAACAAGTTTTTATTGTAAAATTTGCTCGCGCAAACGGGGCTTTTAATGAGCAACGGTTGGTTGATTTTCCTTTATAAGGTGATGCACACGTTTGAATAACGATAGCAACAATTTTGAGGCAAGGCCTATTTCTGAGCTGCCCAAATAACCCACACTTTCAAAGAGAGCGTAAGAGCATTTTTTTAAAGTATGAAACTATGAGCGCTTACCATTTCTACGGAAATTTAGATGAAAGTTTCCCGACAAATGATACAAAAAATTTCGGTCGTTTCGGTAAAAACGGGGAAAAAAGGTAACACCTTTGCCCTTCTTTACAGAAAATGTCCACAGGGATGAACCATTCGAATTCAGTAAATTTTCACCGGAATTTCCACGTTTTTCATACAAATGGTCAGCGCTCTATGCCTTTATTTCATTCTAACAAGAAAGGTTTCGGACTTGGCTCCACTTTGAAAGAGACAGTTTGGGAAACTCAGTTATCCCCTTTTTGTCCAATCAGTGCATGCACTCTCTTTCTCCAGCCGACAATATTAACAGCCTTTTCATTGATCCGGGGAAACGTGAACTCTACGCAACTAAGGTAGTCTCCAGGCTTCCCATTATCCCGTTAAACCATGGAAAAGAGGTTGGGATATGATTAAATGAATGCCTTCTCCTTGACTGACTCCTTGGAGGATGGCAATGGAGAGGGTCTGATGGCGGTGTTCACGGGCGTTCACATGGCAATCAGCTGCATGTCACGTGCTTGCGATGCTCTTGTCATAGGCAGCAATAAGTCCTTTGATGTAGGTCAGTTTAGTGTGCAGCTCTTTGCACTGTTTCTTTGTCTGTTGCCACATAGTATCCTAGCAGTAAAAACACTATAGTTTAGAACCATTAAGGAAAGAAACTGACTTATGGTTTCCAAGAGCTGAATCACTATTATTCTTTGTTAATATCAGTAGCTTGATGTCTCCCGCAAGCCGACTCAAACATCACCAGATTTGAAACACTGTAAAGAGTTTCGCCCATGCAAGGAAATTGGGATTCCGGAATTGGGGAAAATCTTGCTTGTGGAATCCGTAATCCTGGGCTTTGGATTCCGGAGTACAGCTCAAGGAATCCGGAATCCTGCTAACGATTTGAATCCAGAATCCGGCATCCACGGCGTGGAATCTACAATCCAAGACTGTCTTGGATTCCCCTAAGTACGGTGTAGAGTCAGAGAAAGCCCTGCTGAGCAACACCTACTCGTATAGCCCATATGAGGGGAGAGCACCCCCCTTCCTTATTGTTTGGTTCAAGATTATGAAAGTCAGGTATGTTAACACAGGTAAGTGAAAAGACTGTAATGCTTACCTTCTGAATTTTTTGGTAGAGCTGGACAATTTCGTCATCAGTATCCTAAAAAAAGAATCAGAGTAATTTCACTGAGACATAACTCCTTGCAACCCTAAGTTGTAACGAGCTCCCAAAGCCAACTAAGCACAGTGTGCAGAGCAAAGGAAGCTACAAAAAAGGTTTTTTTTAGCAGGCAAGGTTTCGAAATTAGGTTTGAAGCATATAAAATTTAAGGACTACTGACCAGATGATGCAGGTGTTTTGGGCAGAGAAAGGATCAGTTTGGATTGGATGTTACAAAAATATTTTAGGATTGACGCATGTGTGATATACTCCAGTCTATTAATCCTACTAAAGGAAAGGTCACTTTAGAAAGAGCCTTATTTTTCCAATCACATGTAAACCATTGATATTGTGTTTAGTAGCCAACCATTCTCTGAGTTTTTAAGGTCCATCCAATCTCAATGAAATTCTTCCCTTACTGATATGCACCCATTTTGGATTATATGTGATATGTGATGTAAAATGTCCTGCAAGGGGAAGCTTCGTGCACCACAAAGTTTGGGGATGGCAATGTTGTGGCAATATCTGATTTTTTTGTCCAACCACCTTCAAAATTTTATTTAAAAAAAAAAAAAGAAAAACTGGCAGCAATGTCAAACTTTCTGCCTATTTAAACTTTTTGCCAGTTAACAAAATGGAGGGAATGACATCACACGATTCACAATAGCAGTCTATCATGGTAATCTTTGCAGAAGAACTTACTTGGAATCGACCAAACTTTGAAAGCTCAGAATACGGCGAGTAATGTAACACACTGTCATCTTATTTTTCGATAAGAAAAAATAACAACGATCTTCCTTGAGTGACCAGTTGCCCTTTAAACAGATCCGCTTGCTTTTCCTTGACTATTCATTTATCTTAACCTACCTTTCTTTTCTCACTTCCCTCAGGGAACTGCTGTCGTTTATTTTGAAGTTCAGTAAACTTTGTAGAAACAGAATCCACCTTCTCTTTCAGCCCCTCATATACCCTATACTCTGCCTGAAAGTCTCTTTTATATGAGCAACGCTGTTCATATGTTGTTATCGGCTTGTATTTCCTGGAAGACAACAAACAGTTGAATGGTAAGGCTATGACTCTCCATGGTAAAGGAAGAGTTTGTTAACCCTTTAAGCCCCAATATCCACATACAAATTCTCTAAACTGATCTCTATATATTTCCTTGAAGAATGTGTTGAGAATTTGATAAAAGATCAAAGCATTAATTTTCTCTCAGATGATCATTTTATTACCTCTCATAACCTAATCTCTTGACAATCCATGGATATTGTTAGGAGAAAATTGATGTTGGTCACCATTGGGACTTAAAGGGTTAAATTGAAAAAAAAAAGCTGAATTTCAGTGGTGTTATCAAAAAGAAGAAGTACCTCGCAGGGCTGGGAAAAAAATCCGGTTGTCCAGAACATACAATTTCTAACTGGGGAAGTATCTTTTACAGCTCATTTGCCCAATAGGCAAAGGTCTAAGCAAATCTTCTTTTAGCTAGTCTAAATTATTAACTAAGACAAGTAAGAAGTGGCCCCCTAAATTTTTTTTTTTTCAAGCCCTGCTTTGTATGAAGCCACCTTACCTCATGAATTCAGGCGAATCCAAACTATTTACACCATTAATTGAGTTTTCTGTTTAAGAAACAAAACACAAAACAAAAGCAACAAGTGAATAGGATGGACACTTCTTTTGAAATTGAATGGATTCAGTCGAAACATCAAATTTATCTGATAATGGAATGCTTCATCCTGATTATCCTATGGGATTCTGGTTCTGACTCTCTTAAATAAATGCTCTCTTAAATAAATGCTTCTTGTCTGATAAATGCCCCAACACCCGTCCAAAATTGGAATTAGACATTCCTCTCTCATACACTGTAGATGCCCCCTGTCTAATACTAAGGCTCCCTACATGACAATTGCTCCAAAATACAAGGAAATAGCAAAATAATTGTGTAGTTCCAGAAAACACAGTGTATCCGTACCCCTTCCATGGAGGGCAACGGAAATTCCAATGGAGGGGGGGTCCCAAAGGAGGCAATTTCCAAGGAGTGGGGGGTGGCCTCTCGAGGTCTTTTTTCCTGAGGTCCCGAGTAAGATTGGCAAGTTATTAAAAACTAACAGCGGCTCTGTTAAGCAAGCTTTCAGTTAATTTACTGCTAACAGTCTTTTAGAACAAGAATTATAATATCTTAATTGTTTCCATCGATGATCTTTTATTTACGGTCAGTTCATTGCTTTTTTCACGGCTCCACCTATGATAGATAGCTGTTATTGGCTCATGGAAATTCCAGAGGGGTTGGGGGGTATAGATATTTTTTGGAACTGCAAAATCATTCAATTTCTTGTTTGATTAACATGTACAAGAGTTTGCACATTGCACCTAGTCCAATGACAAGTTCAAAGTAAGAATAATCACATCGAAGTTGAGCTTAAAAGAAACCAACATGGATCTGTAAACGGCCTTGGCTTATCAATGGAAAGACTGGATACTCTGTTATTTACATACTGTGGTGATACGTTCGCTGAAAGCACATTAATTAGTTCGATGGAGTTTGTTACAGTTATGAAAATAAATGCCTCTCTCTTTCAAACACCTTTTTTCCATTTAACACTCCCGCTTGAGCTCCCCAAATTAAATAGCTTGCCCTGGGCATCCATTAAATCATTCACGGCATACTCACCAAGATTTGCTGTGGTACTTGAATCTACTACTTCTTTTTTCACTGCACGGTATGACTGGTCCTCACTTTGGCTATCAGGGCTGGTCTTGGGAGTTGCAATGGGAGAATCTTTGCTAATAGACTCTTTCATTACAATGTTGTTGTTTTTGTTTATATGAGCAACACGCTGCCTCTTTGAAGATCTGTCAGATTCACTAGAACAGACTCTTTTGCTTGGTTGCTTGGTTGTCTGAAAAATATTATGATTTTATTATGATTAGTAAATTGTTATGATTATTATCATTACTACTATCACTATTATTGAAGATTGAAAAGGGTGGAGAATTGAGTTATTGCTGACTTTAATAATAATAATATTAATTTGTTTTGTTTTCAAACAACGGTGGCACAAATAAAGGGGCTACTTTTCTTAATTTTAAATCTGAAGTAAAATACCTATAATACTCGGTGATCGAATGATAAAACAATTATTGAACTCAGTTATCACAAAATATTGTGATTTGTCAGTGTCTTGCAGATCAATTATTATTTGTCTCAGCCTTCAGCGTTGGCAAATAATTGATCTGCTCGCAACAGACAAATCATGATATTTTGCGCAACCTCGTCCAATAATTGTTAAATATTTTACGTATAATGTAGGACAAGTACACAGTCATACTATGCACCTTAAATTGCCCACAAAAGTTAATAAGCTTTTGGTTTGGACCATGAAAAATTGCTGTTAATGATAATGACCACAAATTATGATAATAATGACTTGATAGCATTATCATTTTTTCACAGGCTCTACAGGAAAAAAGCTGTGTTTATTGAAAGGTTTTTTATTTTTCTCCACATGGTATTCAAAAGCAATTAAATGTAACTTTTGTTGTGATGACAAGTCACACTGTGCTCATCATTTTCTACTTACATTGTACAAGTCATTTTAAGTATCTATTAATGTAGGTCTAACATACAAGTACCTGAGTATTTTTGGGTGGAGAAGATGTTGAAGTTACTACAGGGTTATCATTTGTTTGTACTTTCATTTTTCTGTAGAAGTAGATGAAAAATAATAGACATTTACATATTATGATACATTCAACTCTCTCTAAACAGACAACCTTATAAGACGACCACCTTGCTACCATGGACACCTACAGTTAGTCCCTGCCCCAGGGGGGGGGGGAATCCGCATATGGCCGCATATTAGACTGTTTACAGTCCTCTATTTTTCCGTAAGATCATCGAGATCGAGAGCCGGCTGCCATCTTGCATGAGTGTCAAAAATACTTAGGGGTGGGGGGCGGTTTGGAAGGAAGTGAGAAAAATAGAGGGACTGTAATAACATCACCACAGCTCGCGTTCAGGAGGCATGACAGGAATTTCACGCCTTTTACCATTCATTAATTAAGAAGCTCCACTGGTGATGAAAAACATGCCAGACACATTTTGCATCGATTACGCGTGTTTACAAATATCTCCCTTCGAAACAGTGATTTTATAATGTTTCTGGGCCATTCCTCGAAATAAAATCGGCAAACATGCACAAGAAAACATTTTCCTAATCAAAATACCAAAAATCCTTCGTGTGTTTGCTCAAGATGTGCCTTATGGTATGAAAGCGTACGTTAATGGAAACGTGGACTTGTCAATGTCGGCAACTTAAACTAAACCCGTTGTCAATGCAAATTAACATCTATTGTCTAATGACCAATCAAACGCCTGCGTTTCTGGTACAACGCGCTCCGTGAACGCGAGCTGCAGTCATGTTATTACAGTCCCTCTATTTTTCTTGGGTTACTAGGGTCTTGGAATTGGAATTGTGACTATTACACAGTCAATCTTGATATGAAACGTGTTCCAACTTGACCAACTCTTAATAACTTCTTTCAAATCCACTCTCTGCAAATTACTTATACAAGGTTCCAACTGTCTCTTGTTTGATTCTCACCTGCGCAAAGCTTGTCTATCCATTTCACTATAGCCAGGCCATGTTTCAACCTAAACAAAAGGTTGGTGATATAATTATCATAATTTAACAAAAATTATCTGTGTTCTCTTTTCTTTTAATATTGCTTTCAGTGTTAATTGTAAACTGCAAGGCCACAACCATAAATCTTGTACCAGTTTTTGTTGGTGGCAGAACAACCTCACACTGTGCGGCGGTCGGCTTGGCATGGCTACCAGTGGTGTGTGAGAAGTTATCTTCAATAAAGTATTCATGGTCAATTTTGAATGATCACCTCAGCCATGCCGATGGTGATCAATATGGTGAATGAGAGAATGAAGTTGTATACCAGTAAAGACTAAAATATTTTTAATGATGGTGAGGGGCTGTTATTTTCAATTACCTGAACTTCAGAATATAAATGTTTTAATAATCTATATTGGTTGTCAGTCATAACAGCAACCTGCAAATGAACAGTTCATGAGGTTAAAATAATATTTAATTATCACACAAAGCAAATTAAGGTTATCAGCTGAACTAGATGACATTGTATAAAGGTCAAAATTTTATTCCTATTTCCATGCTCTATGTGCAAAATTAATATACTAGTTATAAAAAGGAGGGAGTAAAACTGATTAGTTACTGTTTAGTACTTGTACTGTATTATTTTATTCGAATAAGCACCCAACCTCGAATTACCGCCCACCTCGAATAAGTGCCCATCCTAAAGGAAGAAAAAGTTAATAAACGCCCAGCCTCGAATAAGCACCCACCTCAAATAAGCGCCCACTCTCAAGGTCCAAAAATTTAATACGTGCCCAGGGCGGTTAATTGAATAAATACTCTATCTTCACTATCAAGATTAGAACATATGTGTAGCTGGGGGCAAAGAGTGGGTGGAAAGGGTGGGGGGTCCTTGGGTTCTGGGACAATCTCAATACATGGCAGCTTTTAAATGCCGTATGAGTGGTTTCCAATTTTACTGGAGCTAATTTACTTCATATCCCAGTCAGAAGAATGGCTAATGACCACTGTCAGTATTATTTTGTAAAACATAAAAATCATGTCTCTTTTCACTTACTTGTTGTAATAATACAGTCAATGAATTCTTATCTTTCTGTAAATTCACACCATCTGCAAGATAAAAACAGAAGCTTTTAAAAATGCTGGCCATTGCATTTTAAATTTTAAACGTATTGTTTTTGCATGAGATTGTATCAAAAATACAAGAAATTAAAGCAAAATTAAATTAAATTAAAACAAATCAAGACTAAAATTCAGGTATTATGCACACACTGTTTCTTTGGCTTCCTCAGTGGTTCTCAAGGGCAATTGAGGAAGCCAGAAAATGATGGGTACATGTATATTTCTTACCTTTAGTCAATCTAGATATTAATTCTAGTTTCTTGTAAGGTTTAACTGCTAATAAATGAATTACTGTTTCCCTGTTAAGGCAAAAAGAAATAACTTAGAGTGAGTCACTTCAGCTTTAGTTACACTTTACACAGTTGAACTAATAAGGCTATTTTAGGATTAACAAAATAATCACAAAATTGCTTGTAACTTATGTAAAAACAGCTGCTTTAACAGAATGGTTGGGGGAAATGAGAGCCTGTAAAATCTTGGAAATTTAATTTGCTAATCTGCAATGAATTCATCAATCATTGAGTCTGTGTTGAAAAGAACACATGGAGGTTGTAATTTCTGATAGTTTCCTTGTTGTTGCTTTGCTTCGAGGATAGCAACATGTTGCTGATTTACCAATAGGATGCGGAAAGAGTTTTGACAACAATAATATTATTTCACCTGTATTTGCTTCAAAGGCTGTAATTTAAAATAATAAATTTTAAAAACTCTTTAATAATTCATAAAGAAAAAACAAAAGGAATTAATGTTAAACAAGCATCTTTAATATATCTCATAAAGACGCGGCTAAATTGGACATAAAGTTTAGCTGTGTCTTTATCAGATTTAAAGACACTCGATCATTAAACAGTATTTTCTTTTGGTTTTTCTTTATGAATTATTAATGAGTTTTTTAATTGAAACAAGCACGTACCTGAGAGATTTACTAGGTCCACTTGATGAAACTTTAACTCCTACACTGGCAGACTTTATTTGCCTCCTTACAGTAGAGTTTACACTGTTTTGAGGTTTGTGTATTGATAAGCCCTTTATCCCCTTTTTACTGCCTGAAAAAGTCATTGGCAGAAAACATATTGTTACTTCATTCCAATCTATAGATGGTTTTCACTGTGACGTCATCAAATTGTAAAGTCAAAATAGCGAGGTTTTACGAATTCTTATTTACACTAGATTGAAGATAAACAAAAAGGAGATCTTTGTACAAGTTTCCATTTCCGTAGCATGTTTTATTTCGAAAATACAGCAAGTTGAACTCCCGAGTTTTCACAGTGCATGACACCAAAATAGGAATGCTGTCTCGTTGAAAAAAAGTCTCTTCCCTTGATTTTCAGCAATATAAAAACTTCAAGTATTAGAGGATATGTTTATGCGTACGTACGCTAGTTCTCGAGTGAAAAGAAAGAGCTTTTGTAGAAAAAGTAAACTCCAGATGTTTTCGTTGATTTCCGGCGGCCATATTGGTGCACCAAAACGGTGCACCAATATGGCGTCTCCATACAGAGCTCTACAAAGGTGCGTGAAATGTTTCGCCAAATAACTCAGAAACTATGGGCCACAAAGACCTGAGACTTGGACAAATTGTTTATATATTAGTCTTTTATAACATTTCATTTTCTTGGTTTCTTCCACTGGACGGTTTCCAATTTATTTTTTTGTTGCGTGACAGTGAAAACGATCTATATTTAGGAGTTATGATTAATAAATAGACTGATAAATAATAACTAACATGTTTCAGTGAGTACTGGTATCTTGAAAAATCTTTCAATCAACATATTTCTGTGCTTGATGTAGTCTAACCACATAATTTTAAATTCTATTTTGTTTCAAGATTTGTGTCTGCACATCAAGAATATGATTTTGTTTTTTGTTGTTATTGTCAAGGAAGAAAGAACTGCCTGAATCATGCACACAGAATCTCCCATCCAGGCACCAATTACAAACATCACAAATATTACTGCAAGTGGCAAATAATAAACCACAGCTGGCTCAATGTTACCATTATTTTTTTTAATGCTAACATGAGTTCTTTTACATCTCCTACAAACTGACAAAGGAGGGGAAAAGAAGGACAGGTCAGTGGCTAAATGAAACTGCCCAATGATGTGACGATCAAAACTGAGACAAGATTTTGCTAGAGCTAACTATCAGCATGTCAACTTCTAAGTTATTATTCGAGGATACTGGCAAATTGCCTTGCTCTCTTTAAATCTGGACCCCCCCCCCCACCCCACCCTGCAAACCCTGAAACAGAGCATTCTATAAACAATGGTGCATGGCATCATGTCATTGACTGGGAAGTACTTGGGACTAGGAAGTAGTTAGTACAATTAACATGGTGGGCATTTGCTGAAAATGATTAAAACAAATGTACCTTTCTTCGGCATGTTGATCACTTTTGTGCTGCAAAAGACAATGGACAAGAAGTGCTATTAACAACAAGCAGAGTTCAAAATAAATTCAGCACCCTAGTCTCATTATTACAAGCTATTTTGGCTCAGAACCTTTTGTGGCTAGCTGCAAGCAACATATAACAAGCAACTATTAAGACCAAATTTGCTATTTCTATTCTGAAAGTGCATACAAATTTTATTCATCCATGTACATGAAATATGTCCTGATCCAACATTTTAAGACGGAAGTAATCACATAACCAAAAATTCTTCTTTCTTTTTGTTAACTTTGATACAGTCCTTAAAATGCCTTCATTTTACAAATTTAGCAAACTGGGCTGAAACAACATGTTTGCACTGAGTCAAAACACTACGAATTTGCTTTCTGTCTAGATTGTTCACAGTCCCCTACTTTTCCGTAAGATCGTGGAGATCAAGAGCTTTGCATTACAGGCAGCCATTTTGGATGGGCGTCAAATTATCTACTAAGAAGGTGGGGGACAGTTTGGAAGGAAACGAGAAAAATACCTTACCGCTTTAAACCATAATGCCAGTGCCCTCAGTACAAATGAAACAAAGATGGCCACCCCTACCAGTAAGTGATTGATCCTGATGATCTTAGAAAAAATAGGGGACTGTGAAAGTCTACTTTCTGTCTTAAGCTTAGCAAATGTGGAGCAAGTTTGAAGATAAGTTACAGCTACTAAGCACAGGAGTGCATTGTACAATTCTGTGAGTTTCTACCTGACACCTTTTCTTTCTTCCTCAACCTCTTTCATCCTCTGTTGTGTCATCTGATAACTATCATCAGTAGCTCTAACGTTAATCTTGTGTGTGACTGTCCCAACAGTTCTGATGTCCTTACTGCCACTAGGTTGCTGGACGCAGTCCATACCACCCTGCTGCCTGGCTGACTGCAGCACGGAGCAATCAAGTTGAAATTTTGCAGTGTTTTCATCTCCTTTCAGTGGTATTGATACTGACTGAAGGGAAAAACAAGATACCTATTAATCATTATTCATCATGGAACTTCAAAAGAACTTCCTGTACTTGGAAATGTGGACTGTGGCGTATTAAATTTGATTGCCCCATGACTATTGAGTATGGCAACCATCCCAATTTTTAACAATAATATTATCGTTCTAATAGATAATTTTATTACAAGAGGCAATCTCACAGTTTAGCAAAGATGGCAGTCAATAGCATTTAAGGAGACATGTCAAGTCCTTTGCTAGGAGGTTTGATCTGCTGCATAGTATAAATCTTGGCACTTGACCCTGTTCAGAAAAGAGCTAAGCATTTGACTGAAAATGGATCCCTTACTCAGAATAAAGTCAACAAAGTCTAACATTTCATATATTTAGTTTCTTTTGCTGGTTCAGCTGAAAGCATGCCTGGGCGGTCATGTTTAGGAGTTGAGTTCCGATTACCTTAAAGGAACAGAAGTTTATTTAACAGGCACTTGTTTTAACCCATTCGCCCCTGAACCGCCCGTAACCGCCCGTGCGGATCCAGGTCCTTTCTACCCTTTGTGACGTCATCAGTTTTAACGGTCAAGGACAACTTTCTTCGCTAACTTGTGCAGGGTGAAGAGATCTTTCAAACCATACCAGAATGAGCACAATTCAGTCAAGGACACCGGAGAAAGAAGCAAAAAACCACGTGACAAGGACCTGAAAATCTCCATGAAAATCTTGTTCCATTACCCACCTACCTTTCCTTTCACCTAATCCTAAGATCCTAAAAGCTTTCCTAAAAACTCTTCCCACCAAAATGAAGCCTACTAAATGCCCAGCAAGAGAAAAAAAAAAATGAGGCAAGAAAAGCGAAAAAAGAAGGGAGGAGAGAAAGCGAAAAGTAAAAGTCAAGACTGCTGTGTCACTTTTAAACCCAAAAACTATGTCCAAATTTTGCTTTCTGCGCATGCCCGAACTTCGTAAGCTGATATTTTGCATCTGGATCAGAAGGCCGCCAAGTGTACGACCTGTAAACCGGTTTGTGGTAAGTTTTAGCTCTTTATAGCACGACAGTGACCAGAAAACCACTCGACTAGCCTCAAAACACGTTTTTCGGCAAAATCTCCAGGAGCGAATGGGTTAAGCAGAGTACCAAGCTTTTTGAAAAAAATCCACTTTTCAGCATAAAACAACCAAATCTGTCTCTTTCATGTAAAATCAGGTGAAAAAGTTGGTAAAAGGCCATTTTTAGGTTTTTTGATAAACCCATTCGCCCCTGAACCGCCCGTAACCGCCCGTGCGGATCCAGGTCCTTTCTACCCTTTGTGACGTCATCAGTTTTAACGGTCAAGGACAACTTTCTTCGCTAACTTGTGCAGGGTGAAGAGATCTTTCAAACCATACCAGAATGAGCACAATTCAGTCAAGGACACCGGAGAAAGAAGCAAAAAACCACGTGACAAGGACCTGAAAATCTCCATGAAAATCTTGTTCCATTACCCACCTACCTTTCCTTTCACCTAATCCTAAGATCCTAAAAGCTTTCCTAAAAACTCTTCCCACCAAAATGAAGCCTACTAAATGCCCAGCAAGAGAAAAAAAAAAATGAGGCAAGAAAAGCGAAAAAAGAAGGGAGGAGAGAAAGCGAAAAGTAAAAGTCAAGACTGCTGTGTCACTTTTAAACCCAAAAACTATGTCCAAATTTTGCTTTCTGCGCATGCCCGAACTTCGTAAGCTGATATTTTGCATCTGGATCAGAAGGCCGCCAAGTGTACGACCTGTAAACCGGTTTGTGGTAAGTTTTAGCTCTTTATAGCACAACAGTGACCAGAAAACCACTCGACTAGCCTCAAAACACGTTTTTCGGCAAAATCTCCAGGAGCGAATGGGTTAATCTCTGTTTCATATTCCAAGTTAGTTTTCGCAGAAAGAGAAACATTCAAGAATGGTTTGAATTAAAAACCATCACAATTTTTAAAGAATGATGTGCCTCGTGTTTGACACATTCAATGTACAGTAATTTTGCGGAGGTTTTTTTGCGCCCTTTGCGACATGACATGTATTTAAGGGTTCCCGAGTAAAAGTCACTAATCCATCGTAACATGTACTTTTAAAGGAATGTGGACCCTTGACTGGCTATAAATACATATACTGGTTAGAATACAACATACATGAATGTTTACACTGTAACTGTCCCTAAGAAATAAGGAATATTTCTAGAAATGATCAACTGGAGGCTGGCAAACAATGCCAATAAACAAATTGAAGAATTTTTCACAGATGTTAGTTGAATTTTATATTTTTGTACCAAGTGTGACAAACTCAGATATTGCATACGTGATACAAAACAGGGGCTTCTATAGCACAAACTGCGCATTCAAGCATTTTAAAAATGCGACTAATAACATCATTGATGCGAATTATTCAACAATAAACAGAGAGTCTGATCAAGTCATTTTGGAAATTTAGAAAAAGATTAACTAACTAAAGAGCTGACTCATCTGCATATAAAGAGATCAGGAAATAACGAGTTAAGCTTTTGTTCGATATGGTCACAAGAATTCGATTTGAACAAAAACCCTTATAACCGAGACCATATTTTCATTTTGTAAAAGTTTTTGGTTTAAAATCAATCGATAAATTTACAACCAACTCTTGAAAGATACTCAAAGGGGCTCGATCATCACGCAATTGACTAAATCATTTTCATTGTTTCAAAAGGATTATGCTCCATATTAAAACTTTAAAAACGGGAAAAACAAATCAACACAAATTTCAGTATGGGTAAAAAATGAACTGAGTCTCTGTTGAGAAGTGCATGGCAGAAAAAGAGGAAGCATTTGCGCAAGAGAAACAAAATATTATGGCAAAGGGTTTTGAAAACAAAGTAAGTTATACTGCATTCGATTCTGCCGGCTGTCTCTTATCATGCCTGAATTAACATCTGGTGCTATGATTTATTCATTTTCAACCTGGCTCACTTTTTATTAACCGGCGATACCAGGAACAAATAAAAAATTGAAAATCTAAAGAAGGATTAGAACGGGGCATGACACAAAATCAACCAAAAACTCACTCCTTGATATCCAGAAAATTGAATGGTAGGTTTTCTTCTTGGCGAGACCTGTTACAGTGAAAGAAATAAGACAATAGAGACAATAAGTAAAAATCTAGCAAACGAACTACTTCAGAAATAATGCCTTACGCTTCACACTAATAGAATCAAAGCCATGCTTGTGAGAGAGAATATCGAACTCGTTGAACCATACCTCGGCTGATTGATATTCTTCGAGCGCTCGCAAGCACGAATCTGTCAATTTTACATGTACTAGAAGCCTGTTATCGCTTGGCTCTGTCTGAGATATAAGGTTATACAAACTCTTTGGAGTTAAAACAATGGCCATCGCATTTTCTTCCCCCGAAACCTTATAGACTCCTTCCCCATCGGTGAGCAACATCCGCTAAGAAACTTTCACTGCGCCTGTCTAATAAATAGACCCAAACACTACGATTATGACCTAAGATGGCTAGCCGGAAGTGCTCTTCTCATTATCGGAAAGATTCGTACTGACGTTTCAACATGTTCTTTGGCATTCGGTTTCTCTCGGCTTCTCTCGGTTTCTATCACTAGACGGGTAACCAAGCCTGCTAGAGGGACCTATCTCCCCAGGGTCTTCTCGTTTTCCAATATGGCGGCGGCAGGAGAGAAGTCCCTGGGGACGCGGCCCGGGACGCGGTTGACTTTTGGCACCTATTGAACGTTAACCCCGGACAAAATAGTAAGGAAAAAGTTGGAACGCTCGTCGATTTCCCCCGCCTCCCCCTTCACAAAGTTGAAAATCGCTAAAGCTTTCTGCGCTTTTTAACAACACTGGAAGGGGAGAGGGGACTGCACTGTGTATGCATGCCGCAAAATCGGAGGTGCTCTAGTCTGCGTAGGCTTAGTGTAGTACCGCGGGTGAATCGCGGGTGCATCGAGACACCCATGGCTGGAGACTGAGCTTATAGCCTGCGTAGCTGGCGATTTTTTGGTTTCAGTTTGTAAAGTGAGAGATAAAACTGCGCGAAAGCTGGACCTCACTCATTTAGGTTAAAAAAAAGCCAGCTTAAACCTCCCCCAGCCTCTTGGCCAAACTAGCCAAGCGCCCTAGGAGAGGACATAAATATTATAAATGAACAAGCACCCTTAGATGTAGCCTGCGTAGCAAGCGTTTCCAGTCGAGTTATTGCGCGAAAGTTAGAGCGGAAGCAAAAACACGGTCATTCATGTTTTTTTTGCTCTTGTCCCAGCTTTCTAGACGAACCTCGCGAGGAAACGCTTGCTACGCAGGCTACCTTAGATGACGGTACCCAATAGGACTTTTCAATTATCACATCATCCTGACCAAAATTTTCGCTCCGATATTTCCTTTTCGGCATCCTGCATCCTGAGCATGCTGTAAATCCTCCATTAAGCCCCCCACCCTGTAATAACCCCCCCCCCCCCTTTTGAGGGTAAGCAAGATTTACGGTACTTTCAAACCCGATTTTCGCCCCCATTTTGCTTTAAAATCCAGAATCCTGGCCTACAAATAAGGGAAATCTCGCATCGCGAAAAATCGGTTGGTAAACGGCCCAGGTGCTTATTCCAGGATCAACAGACTGTCTTACTCGAGAGGGGCCAGAATGATGATATTGAAATCAAAATAATAAGAAATCATTAATCCACCAAAAATGCGTTGTGCATTAAGACAAATTAAAATTTGAAGGAGGCTGGGAGGGCACTCTATTTGAGGTAGGGGAAGGACATTTAATTTGATACATGCAGATAAAAGAACATTGCAAGCACATGAAAATAGAGATAGATAACTGGAACTGATTTGGTATCTCAATATACATTCTCACAATGTTTACAGGCAGGGCTCTCAATGAGGATAAATCACTTTCTATCCCAGGGAGGGCGGGGGACTCTCATATAAAAGTGAGGGCGATGCTTGTCAGAAAATTCAAATTGAACCCCTAAGGGAGACCAATGTGGATGTGGCTCAAGCTTAAACTGACCCCTAAGGGAGATTTTTGTGTGGTCAGTGTCAGGGCGTGTTTTGTAAACTTCTTTATGCACAATACATAGCAATACCTGAATGGGCAAATATAGTGACTTTCCATCCCAAAACCCTAAGTGAGACCAAAATCTGCAATTTACACTGCAAAGCGAGATGATGAGGATCTTAGTCACTTTTATATGGGATTCCCCACCTCCTGGGCTTTTTTTATACACCGGTAATAAGATCTCAGTCCCTGCAGATCACCCACCGAAGACGAAGGACGCCTTTGGCTTTTTAGGCATTTATTTGTAAAGCATACAATACAGCAGCTTACTGATACTGTTCAAACGGAAACTACAAAAGAAGAGATATTTACAAAAGGCTATGTAACAGATGGCAGTTCTTTAAAGTGGATGAAGTGTTCTCTTCAATTTTCCTCCTATCTGCGGCTTGTTTTTTGTGTGCTGATATATAACACTGTAACAGAAGGGAGAAAAACATCATGGCAGTGCAAGGAGCATTGTCCTAAGCCAGAAAGAATTCTTACTCAACTTTGCATATAAGATAATAATCCTGACTTGTGTTGAAAATCACACAAAAATACAAACACTCATGCTCCAGTGATAATGATATTTAATGATATTTCCTTGTCTTAAGGTATCCCTACTAGGCTGATTTAGCAACAGAGCGGGAACGTCAGGGCGTCATAAAGGACTAAGCTCTACTTCCAGTGCCCAATTTGCCAGTCAGCCATTGGTCAAACCAGTTGTTTGATTTGTGCGCACTGTCATCGAATGACATTCCCATTCTATTGCTAAATCAGCCTACTACCTTAGTGACAGCCCTGCAATTATGTGCATCTGTCACAACTTCATTTGTTGTGCTATAGTTTCATCTTTTTATAATCCTGTAACAAAGGTCGACACGGAAAATACAACATACCATTGTTTCCTCTTAAGAAAGCATCTCCATACTTGTTCTTCAGCTAAAAATAAATTCACAGATCAAATTTATTTCACCAATGGGAGTAAAGTTGTTTTTTTTTCAAGATGAGTTTGTTCCTTTTTATCTGATACATACAAAGTTTTGCCAAAAAAAGTACCTTCCTAAGCTTAAATGCCTTTCCTTTTTTTCTTTTTTAGAAAAAAAGAAGTTTTCTTTGATTTTCTGTGGTCTCTTTAAATGATGACAAAAATTTTAAATACCACAAGTTTATAGTTTTTATTTTTAATATTACAAACAAAGCAAAATAAAAAGAGTCACATACTGTCTATTTATCGCAATTGGCTCCAAAAATTATTGAAAAATCAATATCAACAATAGTAAAATTACTGACTAATTTTGTCACTAATCTAACTGATCTGTACAAAACATTAACCAACAATTTCCGACCACAACAGAAAAGAGGGCTATTTCACCTGGCCATTTGCATACTCTTCTGTTTGTTCAAGAGCGATATTCATGTAACCATCAAGGCAGGCTAACACCCCTAAAAGGACATGTAAAACAGATGCCTGATGAATATCACCATCAACATCATTATTACCATCATTCAAGAATCATGGTGACAATACACCACTGAAACAAAGGATACTTTTAATTAATGCCGCACACACTCTTAAACAACTTCAAACAAAGGCTGTCACCTGTCTAGTGACTGATGCTTCACACTTTTAAGCTGAAGATATGTGTGAATGAATTGTCCAAACCCAGCAGGATTCGAAATTAATTGTTGTCTGGTTGTCCCAGGCAACCAAAAATATCAATGGGGCAACCAATTTGTGGTGATCAGTTGCCCCTTGGACAACCCAGTCTGCTGAGGCATAAGTCCCTAAAGAGACATATTTATTGCAGCTTTTTGCCTTGGAAGGGTTCATGATAACTAAAAGTTGGTTGAAAGTAAAACAAATGCAGAAAAAATAGACTCCCAATTCAATGTTTGGCCTGAATGAGCCTGTGATGCTTTAAACAGCAGTTTATGAAAATGTTGAGGTTAAATTTTATCCTTGGTTCAAATAATTTATTTTATTTTCGTTTGTTTCAAACTCACTACCATACATTACCATACCCAAAAATGAAGGAAAATATAATTTAAACCAAGGACAAAATTGAACCGCAACATATACAAACATATATATCTGACTGGATTTGCCAAAACGTGGCTAAAGAAATTTCAAGTGCATTTTTAAAATTCGATGTCTAAGTCAAATGGAAAACAGTGAAAATCACGTGAAAATCAAGTGTGAGACTCAGATCTATGCTGCTTTGAGAGGACTGGGGGATTGCAGAAGCAGTAAAACCCTATGTCTATTAGGCTATTGCATTTAATACCCGTCTCCCCTGGTTGAGGAACCATGGAATTCTTCAGCAGCAAGTTATAAAAACTGAGGATTTCTTTAGGGGTAAAGTCAGAAAATATGGAATTCTTTGGGGGTAGAGATTTCATTTTCACGAAATTCTTCAGGGATAGGACCAACATTTTTTGGAAGTCTTCAGGAATAAAATGCAATTTTATTTAATCTTCAGGGGTAAGAAGAAAAGGTAGGTCCTCAACCGGGAGTGGCGGGGGGGGGGGGGGGGGGGGTGGGGTTCGAATATTTTTAACAATTATTATTCCTCAAGCCCAAATGGGCTCTGAGTCAATAGCCCAACTAGTTGGTAAAAAATAACGAGAATAAAAAATAGCTAGTTAAAGCTAGACTTTAATCCTTTTTTGCTGCCAAAAAGCCTGCGCTTTTCACTAGTAGTGAGCTATAACATATAGCCTAGTAGTAGCTAAACCAATCAGAACGCAGCATTGATAATAGACCACTAGTTGGATTTTACTAAAATGCAATAGCCCATTCTACCCATTCTAAACCAAGAACCATGTGTATCAGTGCTAGGTTTATTAGGGACAGCATAACTTGGAGGATAGACTGTACATCAGTTTACTGGGTAGAGTAAAAAAGAGGTACAGGCTGGTACAAGATTCCACAACACAAACTCCATTTCCCCTACTTTCTGGATCTGTAAAAGGACCATTTACTACAAAACGTTCGAATTTCGAACAAACGTTCATAGCCTCGGACATGCTTTTCACTCACAAGCAGAAAGCTGTTGCTTACCTCGATAGTCGACACCGTTATTAAGTTTTACCACTACAGGACGGCCTATGATTTGTTTTAAAAAGTCACTAGGTGTTTGTTTTTTGCTCATTCTCAAATACTTTCACTGGAGGTGGAAAACGGATAACTTGTAACGTGCGACAACGTAAAGTTTCCAAGATGGCGCCCAACTTGGACCCAGTACTTATAATTAGCCCACGAACTCACGAACGCCGACGAGCCCCACTCCACTACCCGACAGTAGCCTCTCCCCTCCCCAGGCATTTAAATTTTCCCGCAAATTTGTATAGGTAATAGCATGATTTGTAGTGATATTTGGCATAAATACATCGAGCGATATTTCGAAATTGTTATACGTAATTTCACGAGCCGTTAGGCGAGTGAAATTTGAGACAATCTTGAAATATCACGAGTGGTATTTATGCCAAATATCACGTACAAATCATGCCATTATTTGTTCATACTTCTTCCCTCAAAGGTTATGTAATTTTTACATATAGGTATTTCAAATTAAGCTGAAATACCACTGCTCTAAGCCAATCAAATTGCAGAAATTTGTCATATAGTAGTATCAGTGTTCAAATTCCCCACTCCCCGAGCCAAAACCCGTTCAAATGCCCCATCCCTACCCGGAGAAATTAAAGAGAGATCATATGAATCTTTTTCAAAAACTTAAAAAAAACCAGTGTTTTCTAAAGCTCTTGCTCAAGGGGAAAAGGAACAGATGACACTCTTTGGAAAGAGAAGGAGGAAGGAAGAATCCAGAGTCACGAGAAATCCAAGATAGCTCGCGCGAGAAATCACCTAATAGGCAGAGGAAGACCGGAAGCTGTCAAGCATCGCAATAATTCGTTGTTCATGTCGCAAAAAAAAAATAAATAAAAAAAAAACTCGTTCTTTTTTGGACTTGAATCTGTAGGGGGAGCAAATTGGAAGATTTTCAGAAACAAGAGGGGTTTTATTGGGACCCTAAGACTAGAAAGAAAGTTAAATGTTAAGTGACTGCTCAAAATCTGCGGGATTTTTAGAGGACAAAACTATTTATGCAGTATCAAACCCACAATCATCACAGGTTAAAGCAGTCTAATCGCTTTATTTGAAATAGAGTTATTATTCGCATCTTTCTCTACAATAAACAACAACTGCAATTCAACTGTTAACTGCAAGTATTTAGATCTGGCTGCCGCTCACGCATTCACCACTTCAATCTTCTTTACCAGAGCCTCTCCGATAGTCTGAAAATCTGTTAAGACCGCTGATACATTAGGAACGACCAAACTGGGAACATGTTTGGACTAAAAAAAAAACAAACAAATATCGATAAATACAACAAGACAAAATAAACAAATTATCACCTTTGCACGAATGAACGAAAACCATCAACACTATGGACCTTATTAAATTTTCAAAGTAACTCATAAGCGCCGTAAAATTCCGAAAATTGACCCCTTTGTATAACCTCCAGTGCAGTATATTTGGCAATTACCCGCAAATATACAAACAAAATAAGCCACACCATATCGGAACACTTACAGGAACTACTACAAAACCTCGATTTCTATGAACTTTGACTCACCTTATGAAATTTATCAACTGGATTTACATTTTACGGGGTACTTCATGGCGTTGCAGACACCATTAGTGGTTACTCATTTGCTTTGCCATTTATAATATGTAAGGAATTTTAGTTTTAGTCAAGTCCTTGCTGTTCTGTTTGAAGTCGATGCACCAATATTATCGTTTGCACATTACAAAATTGGTGATACAGATCTTTGAAACGTAAAAATCCCCCTCCTACAATAAGAACCTCCGTATATAAGCCCCTCAAAGCCCTCCAGATTATCATCAGCGGTAGTACTTCAGTTATACAGCGCCAAAGAAAGAGCAAACACTTACGACTTGCATGCATAAACTACAAGTCTGTCATTCTTATCAATATCACCGGTCGGATTCAATCACAGGTTTTGTTTACTTTATCACCCAACCTGACTGATAAGAATCACATACTTGTAGTCATTAACGTTAAACATAGTATAAATAGTTTCTAACCTTTTCACTTGATTTGGCGTTGTCTAAAGGCATTTTGCACTGAGAGTGTAGCACCTAGTGAAATTCAAGGAAAAGAAAATAGACCATCAGAACACAGTTCTATTTTGTTCACCCACCTACAGTCGAAGCTCTCCTTGCGACCACTCTCATAAGCGACCAGCTCTAGTTGCGACCACCTTTGTGAAAGCCCGTTTGAGCTGTGGCTTAAACTTTGTAATTAAAAGCTCTCGTAAGGGACCATTCCCGTAGGTGACGGCGACCACTTTTGGGATTACCCAACTGCACTTTTCCTTCGTTTTTAAGCGCTCGTAAGCTATCCCTCACAGTCTTATTCATACCAGTAAAAAAACTGGACGTAAAGTTTAGCCGTGTCTATATCAGGTATAAAAACACTCATTAAACATTATTTTTTTGTTTTTTCTTTATAAATTATTAATGAGTTTCTGAAGCTCTCGTAAGCGACAATCCTCGGTTATTTTAACATGCGGTCGCTTACGAGAGCTCATTCTCGCAAGCGACCAGCTCTAGTTACGACCACTTTTTCGAATTTACGAGGTGGTCGCTTACGAGAGCTTCGACTGTATAGTTGTTATATTTCTTTTCATACCATCTGGCTTTTGCAGCCTAAGGCCTAGGTTAAACGTCGAACTTTTCATGAGACGAACCGAACTCTAATTTAGGTCGACATGAAGTAAGTTAAGATCGTCTGTTGGGTCAGACGTCGAACTTGGGACGCGTCGAACCAATCAAATGAATCAGAACTACCGAAAAAGGCTTAATATACACTATCATACAAATTTTTGATTCATTAGTTTAGTATATCGCGTGTGAACATCGACGTTTGTCTCGGAGACAATTTTCAGACGTTCTATCCGTCTGAAGCTGACGGATCGAACATGTTGGACGATCCTAACTCATTCAGACGAACCTAGCTGAGCCAGGCGCCGAACTTTTCATGGACTTAACTCACTTAAGTTCATAGTCTTTTATTTCCTATGCTGGCTACAACTGGGGAACAACATTTGCACTTGCACCACTACTCATGAAACGTAGATGACGTTCGACATACTAAAGTAACTTAGTGTAGTTGATACCTTAAACTGAGCTGGAACAAAACTGTGGGGCTTCCATATAACTCCAACAAAGTCTCCTCCAAATACATCATAAAAGAAGAGGGCGATGTCCGAAAAGGCTTCCTGAAAAAATACAGCAAACTGAAAAAGGTCTGACGTTTGAGGGTTTTTAAAAGCTGTTTTTTTGGCATTCAACTCTTTCTTTCCCTAAATTCTGTGCAGCTGTTTCAGGTAGAAGGATACTGTATACAGGCAATGTATCTCAGAATGTGTGCGTGTGTGAATCCAATAAGACGTCGCAAAATGGCGCCCCTATCGAAGACATTTGAACTTCCATTTCTCAGAAACCAACGTATTATAAAGCCCCATCCTTTGGAGATTTCTAAATCTATGTCTAAACTTTCATATTAACGAAAAAAAAAAAAGAGTCGAGGTACTTTTTGAGGTTTTAGCCTTTCGTACCACCTTAAGAAGACATGCAACGTACTTCTGTCATTGAAATGTGTGGATAAAACCTTATGGCCATATTTATATAGAAAACTCTACAGCACCTTCGTAGTAACATTGATATTCAATATTTTACAAAATGAAAACTGTGATTGCAATAATGGCTTGACACAAGTACTTTGATCAGGAAGAATAAACATTTTTGACATTTCAGTGAGCTCAGTGACCGCGCTTAAACCTTATTCCGGCGTCTCCTGTTAAAGATTTGTAATTGGAAACTTAAACGGAGGCGACATTACCCCATACGTCACTTGGTTAGTTCTCCATCAGAGACTAATTGCTCACCTTGAGTTCCCTTACGTACAACTGAACAGGGTCGAAGTTCACGACCGGAAGTAAAACTGAGTGACGCGATAACGAGGCTGGTTCCGTCACCGGTTTCAAGCGATCGAGCGCCTGGTTTCCACGGGGAAGGAGGCGGCTGTGGAGGTGAACAATGACGTCATAGTGATCCAATGGAGGACGGAAGATTTGCTAAAATATGAGCACAACAATATGAGAGTAATATAACAACATCAGTGGTTCAGTGATTATAATTTAAGTTCAAGTGTCTTAGTGACATGGCTTGCGAATACAGCCAACTCTCATCGCTCGCGTAGGCTTTACTACTAGCCGCTGTTCGGAAAATGAGCCCGCACAACTCCGTCTCGTCCCAGCAGAAATTTACGGGTACCATCGGGTACCATGCGTTTCCTACCTTAAAGTCTGTCGTCTGCAGAGCGCATGTTTCAATCTGTCGTTTCAAAAGCGAGTGGGATTCTCTTGCAAGCAAGGAAAGTCTGTTAAGAATCTGTAAAAAAAAGAGAGAACAAAACTTGGGAAAAGAAAAAAACAATAAACAACAACAACAACAACAGACAAAACTGATATGAATCACTACCTTTTCAAGAAAACACTTATTATGCAGAATACATAACGGTAATTGAACGGAGTAGAGTGCAATTTGGTCCGAAATCATACGCGTGATATTAAAACGGGACGAGCGCCCAGCGCGAGTTCGATTGGAATCACAAGTATGATTTCAGACCAAAATTGCAGGAAACGAAGTTCAATTACCACTTTACTACAGCCATTTTGAAATCGTAGAATTCAGTCAGTACCAACATTTTATTGATCTTGTAGCCGGTTTGTTGAAAAGTGGAGACAAAAAGGCTCTTACATCTCATTTGGTATTTGAAACAGAAATAATGCGATATAGAGCAACTGAATATGCTGCGATTTAAAACAGAAATAATGCGATTTAGAACAGATGTGATTTCAGAGCAAAAAATATGGTGTGATTCTTGAGTAAATCACACTACTTGGAGCCAAACAGATTGCAGGGATCACCAGTGATTTCAAAATGGGTATAACAAACAGAAAAATCAGCTCTTATCAGAAAAGGTAAAGCGGTATTGGTAACTGAAAGATTTAAAACCAAACCTGCGTGGTAGGTTTATCCTTGGTCCACAACGAAGTAAACTTGTCTTTAGGAGTTGCAATAAATAAAGTAGGAAGCTGTGCTCTGTTATTTGAGAACTTTGAGGTTATTTCCTGGTATTCTTCCGCTGAGGACAGAGAACAAAACTGATCAATGTCAATGAATGCAGACATAAAATACTTTTTTCAAGGAAATTCTGTAAAAAAATATATATTTGATGAGAGACAACTAAGATTTACTTACCGGATATCTCGTTATTGAAATTCAGGACGACAGGAGTGGAATGCCAGTCAGTAGAGTAAAGAAGGTGAAGGAATCGGAGAAAACCAACGAGAGGAGACCTGCAAAAAAGGATTTCATAAATTGTGTGAGAAGACGGTTTCAAATACAGCATTATTGTTAATCCCAAGTCGGCATAATTATATTCAAATAGCCAAAGACAAGAACCAAAGACCATCTGGTGAATAAATCAAATCGTGAACCAAATACCAATAGACGGCGCTAAGCGCGGGAAAATCGGGGTGCAAGCGAGGCACGATTGGTTTTGGTTTCACTTTTGACAGTTTTACCGAAAATCGCAAACTTGACCAAGAAAATAAAGGGGGGTGTTATTTTCTGTTGGATGATTATTTAAAAAGTACCCAACTGCCATAATAAACATCACCACACTAAATTTGCCGTTTCTTTAAATTTGGTTTGTTACCTTGGAGAAGTGAAAGGGGCTGGAGAGAGAAACAGGGAAGCCACAAGTAATTCGATACATTCTTCAGTCACGTGATCATAAAGCAGTTGAGCAGAAACCCATCGCTTGGCCAAGCGCACCGTTCCACTAAATGCAGTGAACTGTTGTTCTATACTGAAAGAGAAAGGTTAAGGTAAGCGGTTAAAAATCTGCGTCAGTGAAATACAATCTTGTCAAAAATTGCTAAAGCGTGAAAAACAAAACAACAATCAAATGAAACTAACCATACTCAAAATTTTGCTGAATTCATCATATTCACATAGGCCATAATGCACCTTGTTTACCCCCTAAAATTTTGCATATCTGTTGTCTTCGATTTCTCTTGGGACGACTGTAATACCAAGGAGAAATTGGAAACAACGGTTACACAAAATTTAGGGGGGTAAACAAGATGTATTATGTAATATATCAAACATGAGATGCAGTGTTTCATCACCAGATGAAACACCGAGAAGAGAGTTGAAAATACGACGCGCAGCGGAGTATTTTTGACGAACTTCGAGGTGTTTCATCTGGTGATGAAACACTGTGTCGAATGTTTGATATTTCTTCTCAAACAAAATCATTTTTGAAGGAGAAATTAAGGATGCAAATACTAAGCAGTGTTTCATCCGATTTCCAAACACTCATTAAACATTAATTTCCTTTGTGTTTTCTTAATGAATTATTAATGAGTTTGAGAAGGTGTATGTGAAAATGGTGAATAGACCTTTTTAGCTTGTATGTTTTGTTTTCCCACTACAGACCATGTGATGTTACCCTTGGGAACTGTTTCTTACATAAGTCGCGCTATCCACGTGCATATTCGTGCATAACGAATGAAAAGACAGAAGGCAAAGTCCCTTGAGAACTTCCCCTGGTCTGGATTGTGAAAATAAAACCTACAAGGTCTATTGAAACTGATGCCACCCGCAAAAAACGGCCGCTTCAAAACGCGGGAAACAAGAAGTGAGAGCACACAAGCTGTAAGCTTGGACTTTCATCGCGTATAAAGGTTGTATTTTGTATTTGTATGTAAGTAAAGCGCAGGAAAGCAAGTAACAAATGCCAAGCGCGAAAAAAGGGTATAGTCATAAGGACACACTTGATTTCCTTTTTCCTGACTGGACCAGTAGCAGCACTGGAAACACTTGGTGCGTGATTAATTAACATTAAAACTGGTTTTCGGATGATTTTCAACAAAGGAGTGACAACGAGAGAATTCGACATTCATCTCATTATGAACTCATTTGCAGAAAAATAGTACATTATTTACGTACCCATGGAGTGTACTTGTTAAGATTGGTAGATGTATTATTTCTCTTTCAAGTTCTTTAGCTGCCTTGTCGTCTTTTGCTTTACCATCTTTAGTGGCGGCACTTTGCTGCAGCAGCACCATTTCTCTGTAATGCATTATCTTTATTCTGAATACAAACCCATCCTTTTGAAAAAAAAAAGAAGAAGAAAGGATACATAAATGTGCGACATTAACACGAGCCAGCGACAATCGACAACTTCGTGCTAGCTTACGACGACAAGACAGGTAAGGGAAGGGGGTTAATCGGCACATAATCACAAGATTTCTTAGATCAGGTTTATCAGAGGAAGACAGGGAAACGAATCAACAAGAAATCATACTAGCTACAAGGGATGTCCTTTCCAGAAGCCTTGTTTGGGATATTGTTTGAAAAACAAGCCCAGCCACAAAAGAAGGAAAATGTATTGTTCAGCACCGCGCATAACTATCATCGTCATCGTCATCATCATCATTCATCATCATCATCATCATCATTACTTGCTAACCTTATGCACATCCACGTGTTTAGGTGATACAGCAGTTACTAATGAGTACTCTGTCTTGAGTAATTCCGCTAGTCTGATGTGAAAGGCAGCTTTTATATGCTGGATAGCCGTCACATCATCAGGCCATTTACCACTTGTCTCGAACTGCAATACAACTGTTAGGAAGAGCAATTACAAAAGTGTTTGTTTGTAGACTAAGAGGCTTCTTTACCGTCACAAAGCGATAAAATACTACTGTGATATGAGGTTTTCAATCAATTTCAAGTTGAGGTTGTTTTTCAAGAAATCTATTATTTCACGAGGCATTTCATCCTCTGAGTATCAAAAGTAGTTTGCAGTGCTACACTGTGTGATTGGTCTAAAGTTGGTCAATCAGGAAATTTCCGTCAGCTAAGATTTGTCACAGCAATTCACAGCAATCTTTAGGCTTCTGTTGCAAGCGACCAGTTGCTCTCAGTGACCGCTCGGTTTATAACCCTGTCAAATCGACAATAACTTCAATTACCCAGGGCTCGAAAAGATGCTTTTCGCAGTCCTGGACAAGAAGATTTTCATGTGCTGGAAGTAACTTTTAAAGCTTACTTGCCCAATGGGCAATGGTCCAGGTGAGTCATCTTCTAACAACATCATTAACTAAGACGGGCAAAAAGTGGCCCAGGCAAGCAAACTAGAGAGCTGCTTGCCCAAAGGACAAGCTGGAATACAAATTTTCTCGAGCCCTGTTAACGAGCACTTTCTCCAAGTACCACGGGTGGTCACTAACGACAAACTGTTCCCGCTGCAGTACTGTACCTGACGGTACAATTTATTATTTAAATTTATTTATCAAGCGACGTAAGCCGCGTGACGAAAATTCCGTTCACTCCCAAAAAGTGGTTACTGTGCAACGACGCAAGCAAAAAGAATTCCGTGAGCTAAGCAGACTATCGAGAACTCGTACTGCACTTACGTTCTGCAGTTACGATAGGGAACCCCAAAACACACTACAATGTCGTTTATTACCTTCTATTGTCGGACACCAGCAAGTGTTTTTAGTTTCCGAGGGAACAAGTACATTATCCGCTAACTTTCCCACATCTGAAAATGGCTTTATTTTGCTGTTTTTGAAGCAAGGAATTGGAGGAAATACCTAAATCAAAAACAGATAAACGCGCGATTATTCATCCAGCATGATATCTAGTAGCACACTTTATATCAGTAACGGTAACACAGATAACACAGCCAAGGTAGTCAGAGACAGGCGCGTTCCCTTAAAGGAGCTAAGTGGTCCGAAGGAGAAGCATTACACGTTTTCCCACTAAAATATTCGTTGTATGTTACTGCTAGCCTGTGAGCAGGCTCATTTGTATGGGGTATCCGGCGAGTATTTTGGCGGCGAAGCCGATAGAGCGAGCTATGGGGCCGGAAAAAATTTCTCTCGGGGGCTTCGACGGGTTGCGCTGGAGGCTCTACCGCCAGGATACCCACCCTATACCCCAAACACTAGATAACTGCTTCATTGACGTCAAAAACACCATAACTATTAAGCTCGAAATCCGTTCGCTTTGCGCCTTATCCCCCGTATAGGCCCGCTATTATGCCACTAGAAGACTGGACAGGGAGAAGAAGAAAGTGCGCAGAGAACTGAATACTCCTTCGCTTTTTACTACAGTTGAACCTCTCAACCATGGAGACAAAAGGAAGTGGCCGTTGAGTCAATGTATGGACTGTCCGCCAAGAAGTGGCCATTGCAGAGAGGTGGCCAATGTGGAGAGGTGACGGTTAGTGGAGGTTCGATTGTAGCGGAAGGCTTTGGGCAAAGCTGTCGGACACGCTAAACCAATCAAACGCGGCCTGCATTTGCCTTCCCCCTCGCTAAACCAATAACATTACATCCTAAGGTTTCAATCGTTTGACGTTTTGTCAACGCTGACACGAAGTAATGTGAAATCTCTTTTTAATGGTACTACAAAAAAATAATTAATTTGACACTTGCATTATAAATTGAACAATTTTTTTCCATACCTCTGCACCCTTGAAAACAGGGCTTATTCCCTGAAGCGTGTTAACATTGAGTGGCAAATCCAACGCACGGATTTGTTTACATAATGCGTCGTACACCTGGATCACCTTCTGAGCATGCTCATCACCCGTGCCACTGTCTCTGGAGTCAGCGGTCTGTAAAACACAGTCCAGCTGATTTGCAACAAAAGTCAGTGATTTTGGATCAACTCCGCCATGTCTGAAAGGATGAAATGGTTTTTGTTAATACGTGAACACAAGAAAGAAGAAAATCAAGTGTCTTATCGAAAAAAACCGTAATAAACCACGAAATGTGCAGATTTCTGGGAAATGAGTTTTATTTTGGGTTTGAGATATAAGTTAGGGTTAATTGCAAAGTGAGAAATGTGACAAGAAGCGTATAAGGATGATGGTACGGTCAAACTCCGTTAATACAGATACTGAAAGGGCCATAGAAAGTGTCCGTATTAATGGGGTGTCTGTTTTAAGTGGGTTTAATTTAGAGAAAGTGTAACCGCTTCCTTTCCCCAGGGACAAAGCAAACTGTCCGTGATAATGAGGTGTCCGTATTAACCGGGTGTCCGTAAAGCGGGTTTTGATTGTGCTAGTCTTTTCATGGATTCAGTTACAGGTCAAAAACCAAACATCAGACCGTGAGAGTGTGTCTTAGAAAACCTTCCAGTACTTCCTGTCGTTCAAAGTTCACTACATGAGCGAAAAAATAAAGGCTTTTTGGCCAATATCGATTCCACTGATTCCCTAAAGACATGTTCTGACAATTATGTCAAGCCGGGTGCGATACCTTTTAGATAACAAAAACCTTCAACATAGAAATATGTCAATGTGCCGGACACGGAGAGTTACGAAGAGTATTAAAGCGTGTTATAAAAGGCAATAGCGGCCTGACTTCCGGCTGGTCTTTGTAATTGCTACGACTTCAACATAGCTGTAAGACCTCACCTGTGTAGAAGATGCTTAATAATCCTTTCACAGATGACTCTTCTTTCTGCAACACTGTTACAAGGCCACACAACAGCCTCGAGAATCGAACCGTCCTGAAATCGCCGCAAATCTGACTTCTCGCCCCAAAACGCACGGAAAGACTTCGCCTAGGAAAAGAATGAACGAATAGAAAAATAAAAAGCGGGAAAAGAGCATTGATTCTCATAAGTACGATTTTAATCAGAAGGAAGTCAGGTTGACGTTGTTCGACGGTCTTGTTACAAAGTAGTTTTCCACTCAAGAAAAACAAACAAAAATCTTGAGAATGCTGGTTCAAGTGAGCAATCATCTACACGGAAGATGGGGATAAAACACCCCACTACAAAATGATTTTATTTTTCTTCTCTGTTCAACTACTTCGATATCATGTGGAATAATTACCAAAGGAAGCGATGTCATTCAGCAGCAAACAAACCAAACAACACACAAACAAAACCCACTAACCTCTACACTGTCAGCTTGCGGCCCGGTGTCAAGGATGGATTGCGCATGATCAGAGTTAAGCATCAAACCCAGCGTGAGACTGGACTGGCTTGTGGAGGGCGGGGATTTATTTACAGGCCACTGTGTAGCATGAAAAATAAATAATTTGGTTACATACAGCAAAAGGACGCACCGTTTAAAACACTTACAACTGCATTGTCAAGGGAATTCTCAGTATAAGGTTTGTTAAAATTATGACCGAGTATTTTTTCTCTTGTAGCAGCGGAAGCTGCAACACCAAAGGAATAGTTTCCAGGTGAATCAATGAAAGGAAAGCAGAAAAGTACTATTTGTAGTTATCCGTGACAGCATGAGGTTACTTTTACGTAACTTTTTCCATTTTCTTTCCTTCTCCTTATTCTTTTTTTGTGGTGAAAGAATATAAATAAATGAATAGTTTAAATAGTTTAATTACACTTTCAGGTACTTGTTAACTAACAAGAACATTTGAAGCAATGTTTTCATATTGGGCTTTTCATTCTTCGTGACAGTGTTCCATAAGTACACAGTACTGATTAAAGTGGTGTTCCAAGCGGTGAAGGTTGAAAATCAAGATAATGACTATGGTTATACGTAGAGCTCAAATTCACCTAAAACTCTCCACAGAATTCGGAGTATTTGGTAATGATAGTTACAATCACTACTGATAGGGATGTATTTTGAGCTACCTGGTAAGACGTTTGTGGCTTATAACACAGAATTTCAACTCTCTTTCCCAGACCTCTGGTGACAAGGTGAAGCAGCCAATCAGCAATAACTGGGGTCCAATCTCCAGGATGATCCATCAAGTGGGTCATAAGGTCATTTCTTTCACAAATGGCCTCCAGATCACTGATATTTGGAATTCTACAAAACAGGTCACACACAAAAATCACACTTCGAGAGCCATTTAAAAAGGATTTGGATGTGAAAAAGTGATTTTACTCTGCAAATAACTCCCCCACATACAACTGCAACCAACAGAACTCTCTGACATCATAAAACACCAGCTTTGTGCAAGATTTACACACTTAAAATGCAATGACAACAATGGTCAGAGCTCAACCTCATTCCCAGGGCCCTCTACTACTCGGCTTCCGGAGTGAGATGAGAAGGAGAGGACCCTGGGAACCAGGTTTGTCAGAGCTTGGTAAAAGATAAAATCAAATAATGCTTTTGTGATATTAAAATGTACAAACTTACAACAAAAATTGATCAAAGCTTTGTGTGAACGGGACAGGTTTCATGAAAAGAACTTCAAAGCCATCCAGAAACCTGTTGTCCAAAAACTCCATTGACAACCTGGCTTCATGTTGTAACTGCAAATAAATATACCGGTATAAATGATACGACAAAGCTGGAAAGAAAGCATTTTTACAATTGCTTAACATTCTGAGGTTCCGAGATTGGCCGTGTAATAATTATTTGTTCTTTCTACTCAGTACTGACCATTCAAAACTAGTACCTTCTCTAACCCCATGTGTATGTGGCAGGCATTCGTGAGGGACATAAAAGGGGGAGGTAAAGGGGTGCATGTCCATTGTGTTCTCACACACCTTTATTCCTCCTTTCCTTTCAGTTGTTGCCAAGTATTTTAAATTTCGAATTCTGTTCTGATTAATTTCGCTTGGGGTTTCAAAAGACCAGAGGGAAGGTCCACTATTACAAAGAATAAAAATGATTAATATTTGACAACCCATTAAATTTATGTCCAAAAAAAATCCATAAAAAAAAACCTTTTCCAAAGCCTGTTCTACTAATACCTTGTCTAAAAAGGCTATGAAATGAACATAAACAGCATAAAGCTGTCTAATATCTGAAAATTTCAAAAATAATAATGAAAAACAGTTTGCAATACATTTTCATTTCTTCGTTTAAGTGTCATAAGCACTTTTTGACCAAAATTAACAACCTTGTTGCATAAAAAGTAACAGAATAAGAACAAGCAAATAAACCAACAAAGGCATGGCCTGTCCCTGTACAAAATTTATTTTGTGAGTCCTCATTGTATTTTCAGATAACTTACTAATTTCAAGATGCAGTTTTTCATGTAAACAATAATAAATTTGACTGCCTTTTTAGATGCCAACACCAACAGGTACTTACTCTTTGGTACTGTGCTGCAGACATCGCAGCGCACAAGTTAAGATAACCAGATGGATCAATAAACACTACATCATAGGCAGAATCAAAATCTTCCTTGGATGGCTGCAATTACATAAACATGTATCACAAAACTTTCAAGTGCTGACAGTATACTTATGTACATTTAATAGATCAAGTTTGACATACACTGTTTCAGCTGATATCCTGACAACAACAAGTGGGTTGAAAAAATTACACACAGCCATGTCTCATGACCTGAACTGAGCTCGTGAGCTAACATTTACATCTGGAACAGAAGGGCGCAAAGTGCTTGTCCCATAAATGGCATTTTTGGCAGAATTGGCTTTTGGCCAGACAGTGACCAGAAAATGGCTCGACTTGCCTCAAAAGTTACCTTTGGGCAAAATTCTTAGGACCAAATGGGCCAATGAGATTGAGTAGAATAGGTCAAGTTGGAGATGCATTCCAATAAATGATTCATGACTTTTAATAAGGTGAGTGTATAATCGTGCATTTCTACCAGAGCATAAGAGATGTTTTGATGCATATTAATAAAACAGGCCTTTTTTGTGTGGATCTTGAATCTTAGATTGTGGGTCATGACATGTGTAGGCAGGGCTGGGGTGAAAAAGAAAGGCAAAACTAAAATAAACTAACAATCATCTTACCAAATTACTGTCTTCATTGTTTTCTCTCCTCATAGAGATTCCCTCTTTGGTCCAGTCAGTTGAGCCTACATGTAGTGCATTCAATAGTGAACACAAGGAAAAAGTAATCGAGACTTAACATCTTGAAAAGTACTAGCACAGATAAGTATTGAGTAAGGAGTTGAGTAAAAGGAAACTACCTGACATGCAAACTATTTATTTACTATTTTCAAATTGCCCATAATAAACCTAGTAACCCTGCCCCCCCACGTTGTTACATAACCATTGTCTTCATTTTCTCTTGGGAAGACTGTAATAAACAGGAGAAATTTGAAACAATGGTTATCCATTTTTTTGGGAGGGGGTGGAGGTGGGAGATGGGAGGTAAATGTTACAGGTCAAAATAATATTATATTCAGGTTAAAATTTTTTAACAAAGGTTGAAACTCAATTTCCTTTGTTTCCTAGCCCTAATTCATGAATAATTAGGGCTAGCTAAAGGGGACAAAGGAATAGAGAATCAACCAAGGTTAAAAAATTTTAACGTGAATTGAATTTTGACCTGTAGCATAAATATGTTGTATTATGGGCAATGTGAAAATGGTGAACTATGTTTCCAGGGCTCAGTACTCTAGCAATGGGCACCTGGTGGCCTTTGATGTACTATCATCCATGGGCAGCTAGCTAGGAAATCTCTAGTCTTGACATAGTAAAATGCATATGCTGCATAATGTCATAAACTGTGAGTTCAAAGCTTTGGGCACCCTCTACAGTTCTTCTTACAAGACAGCCTTGGTGTTGATTACTTACCAAGGAAATGAAGTAAAACTCTAAGGATCTGATATGAGCTCATGTGTTTATTAACTTTCCTTGTTGACAGTAGATATGCGATCATCATAGAAGATAAAAACCCTCCACAGCAACCAAGTCCCTGTATAAATGAAATAATGACTTCTTCAATGTATCAGTCATAAAAATTCAGGAGACTATAAAATTTACTTACACATCCTACTTGTTGTTACCCTGCTAGCAGAGTCGCTTCGATCTTTCCTAGATAAGTCGGGAAAAAGGAAGGTCGCCTTCCTCTTTCCCGACTTCTTTGGGAAAGATCGAAGCGACTCTGCCAGCAAGGTAACTTGTTGTATGGATTACCTCCTTGACAATAAGTATGTACTTTTATGAAACAAACCTGATCAAATTCTCTCTGGTGAAGCCAAACTTTAAGAAGTGCCACAGCATCTTTCATTCCAGGGAAGTCTACCAGGCAGTCATACAAATAATGAAGGTGTTGCTCATAAAACATGTCTGACAACACTGATGCATTGTAATGTGGGGTTGGTATACCTGTGTCTGAAATACAAAACAAGACAGGAGGAGGGTTCACTGAAAGAATAAAAATTGAAATTCTCTTAGTTTGTACGAGAGGAAAACTGATCATGACAAAGGTGAAAATCAATACCACACTGACCATTACCCAAAGGGGTACAGCGCTGTACATGTTAATCCCTGACAGCTTTACCAGGAGAGCCCTTTAGCATCAGCGTTCTCATGGTTAACGGAAAATGGCAAACCTCAGGATGCGCCATAGACAGGTTTTTGCCATAGCATTTGCAGTTTAGGGTTCATGTTTGGATGGCAGAAAGAGCCTCCAGCAGTAAACACTTTATGGCAAAATTTTTTGCCGACAAAAATGGTAGAGCCCTCCCTGGTCACACAAGGCAATAGGTTGCTATAGCCACCTGTGATGTGCTAGTTAGATTAGATTAATGGCAAGAAAAGTGAGGCACTTTGACCTGACAAAAACAACATGGTGGGACAAAAATGAATGCCTTTGCTAAAATAAAACAAACCACGGCAACTTGAAACTAGAAAGTAACGCCCAACCACAAATAATTATTGCAATTTGTGGTTTCCCATGAAATACCTTAAGCTGACAAATGAAAATAATCTCACCTGAAAAGGTATTAAAACAATGATTTGTGTGAATCCTTACTTACAAGAGCCGCTAGAGCAGTACATGTTCATCCCTGTGCATGCATTTCTTACAAAAACAATGACGTAACTTGTACACAGTGATCAAGTCTTGATCTCTGTAGACAAGTTGATGATGTGAGATTTTGCAATAGCCTTGACTACCAATTTAATGTTGATGGATAAAAGTTTTATATTTTGTTAATGAGATGCATAGGATATTCAGGGCAGCGTAAACTGGTTTTACTTTAAGAGCAACTTACCAACACCATCATCTGCTGTGCCCTCTTCACCTTTGAACCAGTGTTGTCTGATGTTATTCTTGTTTGGGGCAAATCTGTGAGGCTTGAATGTGCCATCAGATAAACACAAGTGCAATTTGATAATAAACTGCTTGCCTGCTTTTCCTGTGAGAGAAGTCAGGTAATCACACGAAATAATTAAGATGTGGGTATCAGCCTAAGGGCCCAATAGTGACAGAGGTAGATGCATTTGCAATTATTGTTTTTCTCTTTATCATATCACTGGCCAGTCAAGTATAAGCCACCAGAATATCACTCACAATAATATGCACATCAGTTTACCATAATTGCCTTTTCATGATTTAGCATAGTGTGAATAATATACAGCTGAAAGATTTTCACTAAGACTCAACATGTTATCTTCTCATTGTGAGGGTATTGAATGGTAATGAAAGACTACATTTGTAACATTTTACAAGAAGTAGCATGCATTTTTCTCAAAATTCAAGTCTAACACTAAATGTGAAGCAAGAATACACCAGCCTCAGCATTAGACTACCTGTACAGGAGCTATGAAATGCTACTAAAAATAATGGTAAAGAAACTTGTTATACATACAAACCAAAATTGTGATGAGTTAGCACAAATATGCTGGATGATATAAATTTTTCATTGTCCTGACTCTATTAATTTCATTACGAGCTCTACAATGAATAACTTTGAGACCAACTTGTAATCATTAGCTGGGGTTGATTTTAGCTGGTGGGCAAACTAAATATTTTTAATAAAATTAATGTTTCACCTTTGGGTTTAAGAAGCAGAATTGGTCTTAACACCTCCCCATTCATGTGAGTAAACTTAACACTCTCGAACAAAGAGCTCCTTTTCAGATGTGATGCAATTGTTGACAGGTAAAGAGCTCGTTTGTGATGGTATCTCAAGTTTAGGTAGTCCTTTGGCTGGAAACACTCCTGAGGTGAAAAGCAATATATAATAAGCAATAAATTATAATTTATTGTTAATAATTAATAATAATAATGGATACCTCCTTGCTATGGCTGAGGCCCGTGTAACCTTTAAGGCACCAGTTCCCAAACTCATCTTGATTGGCGATGAGTTTAATAATTTAATTTAATAGTTTAATAAATAACAAAGTGACTGTGGTGTGGTGGTGTGTAAAAATACCATTAACTTTAAAGTAACAACATTAAATTAATATCACAGTAGCCTGCTTAGCATACACCATTGCACAAGCATGTTCATATGTTTAGCTGAAAGGGTAAAAAATACAAAGGGTAGGAAACACGTTTTCTCAAAAAACAGACAGTCATGTTGCTTAGAGCTGGCTGTGGGCTAATTTTACCTGCTGCAAAACATCTTACTAATGGCTCATGAAAGACAAAGATATGTGGTAATTTGGAGGGTGTGGTTGAGTAAAAAAGCCAGCTTGACTGATAAGAAAGCCTGCTTACATGGTGAAGCTTTAATCTCCCTTAGCTACATCCTCAAATACCAAAATTGGAATGCTGAACTGGCCCTTTACATGCAAGTAAAGATGAGACACACAAACCAAAAACAAAGGATCTTGTAAACAATGGGGATAGATTTTCCTGTAAAATTGTCAAATCTCCCTAATTACCTTTGGCATTTGAACTGCAATATCCACATTCAAATCTGGTTTTGTTACAGTGCCAAGAAGATAACTTCCTACAACTTTAACACTGGCAGGTCTCTGAAAACGAAATTTTCCTTTCACTGGAGCAGGAGGTGATGGAAGAGGAAATTTGGCTCCTTTTGGTAGCCATGAATGATCTGATACCTACATCGTAAAAAGGAAACCACTATATTAACTAACAGAGTATGTTAAGCACTGCTACTTCTGTAACGTCAATATTGATCAGACTGCCTAGATTAACACTCCTTGAGATGAATGCTGAAGGTCAATATTAAATTGAGGTTAAAAAATGGTTTGATCCTGGTTGCTTTCTCAGTTTCCTTAAATATTTGTCTACCAGCCTTCAATTTGCATGATAATCATTACATAATGAATACAGGTAATAGGGTTAAGAGACAATTATTATTGAAAGCAGGGTTTGAAATTAACTGTTTGATACAGGTGCCATCTGGCAACTGAAAAAAATTTTGGAAGTACTCGCCAGAAATGGTACACCTTTTCTTTAAATATGACAAGAAAAAATGAATGTTTTGGACATTTATTGCTCACGCAAAAACAGCCCTACTCCAGAGATGCCCAAAGGTGGGTGATTTGGATCAGTGTACTTTACAAAAAACCGCCATCTACTTAAAACCTTAAAGAAAACCATGACCTTACAGTATAATTGTTACAAAGTGGTGAAGAGAGGTAAGTAAAGTAATAAAAGACAGCGTCCTACCAAAGGGAGAAAAAAGTAACAAATTTTAACTAGAACATAAACACATGTTAGCTGGTGTGCAAACACATTCACAAAAATATAAATACATAGATAGCATGATTTCATATGTACATGTACTTGTTCATCTGTACCTCATGTTCCTTTTTCCCATCTGGTAAAGACAACAAGAGTGCATTCAGTTCATGCAAAACTTCATCAAGAGCTTTGTTTCTGCTCTTTTTTGGTTGTACTTCTGAGAGAAGCTCAGTTATCTGAAAAAGAAAACGTTATTAATACCATTAGCCTAATTTATTCTCACATATCCAAAAAGCGGCAATAATTTAAGTGCTAGTGAAAATTATTCAGACCGACATTGAGCACATATGTACATGTGTTTACAGAAAGACCTTACTGCAAAGGTGGAGGAATTAGAAACAAAGTTAAGGTGATTCCCTGGTTTTGCACTGCGCATAACAAGATGGCCGCCATAAAAAAGAGCATGTGAAGTAACATTATTAAAATGAAGTTGACTGAAGAGAAACGCTATTGGAATTTTTGCTTGCGGTTGTGTCTTGCCGAGGTGAGATTCAATGTGTTGGGAATGTGCATAACGTAAGCAGTACGTGTGTTGCTGAGTTCGACTTCCTCACAGAGAACCTCGATAGTGGATGTTTAACTTGTGCTTAGACTGCTTACTCACTTTGATTTTCATTTAAACGTTTCTTTATCACATTAGGGCCATTTATACGAGGAAAAATAAGATGCGTCTTACATAGGACGCGCCTTAAATAAGACGCGAACTTTCCGTATAAACGGCACATTTCGTCTAAAATAAGACGCGGCTTAGCTAAGACGCGTCTTATTAGATAAGACATGCTCGTATAAATGGTACAGTTTGCGTCTTATTTAAGACGCATCTTATGTAAGACGCGTCTTATTTTTCCTCGTATAAATGGCCCTATTGTGTCCTAAATGTGATATCTCGATGTAAATTTGGTAAAAACGGAGTTTTTAATACTATCTACCCCCTTTCACATAGGGATAAAAGGGGTGACATAGGGTGACAGGGGGTTACAAAGGGTGACAGGGGGTTACAAGGGGTGACAGGGGGTTACAAGGGGTGACATGGGGTGACAGGGGGTTACAAAGGATTACAGGGGGTGACAGGGGGTTACAGAAGGGTTAATACAGGAGATTAAAAAGGGTTACAGGGGGTTACAAGAGGTTACAGGGGGTTACAAAGGGTAGCAGGGGGTTACAAGGGGTGAAAGGGGGTTACAAAGGATGTCAGGAACTTTTTTCTAACTAGAACGTTCCCAAATACTTTTTCTTGGTCTATTTTGCATAAAAATGAAAGTTGAAGAAATCTCAAATTCTTTACCAAAACGATGAACTAACCCCTTTGCAAAAATTCTAATTTTGCGTTTTTAATGAACAGATATTCTGGTAGTCTTTCAAGGCTTCTTTTTTTAACTAGAACGTCAGCAAACACTTTTTCTCGATCTATTTTCGATAAACACAAAATAAGAAAAAACTTCAAGTTTTTAAGCAACATCATGGAGTATCGCCTTTGGAAAAAAACAGTTTTGCGTTCTTTTTAAATCGATGTTTGTATTGTCTAAAAAGGCTTCTTTTGCAGCGAGAACGTAACCAAATACTTTTTCTCGGAGTATTATGTATAAAATGAAACGTTAACAAAATTTCAAATTTTTCACCAAAACCATGGACTAACCCATTTGGAAAAATGCCAATTTTGTGGGTTTTTGAACTGACGTTTTCATCGTCCAGAAAGGCTTCTTTGCTATATGAACTGCGGAAAATTGTTTTTTACAATTTAATTTCACGATCTATTACATAGGAATACAGGGGGTTAGAAGAAATTAGAATGGGCGACAGGGGATTAAAACAAGTGACAGGGGGTTACAAGGGGTGACAGGGGGTGACAGCGGGTGAAAAGGGGTTACATGGAGTTATAGGGGGTTACAAGGGGTTACAGGGGGTGACAAGGAGTTACAAGGGGTTACAGAAGGTTACAAGGGGTTACAGGAGCTTGCAAGGGGTGACAGGGCATTACAAGAGGTTACAGGGGGTTAACAGGGGTGACAGGGGGTTACAAGGGGTTACAAAAGGTTACAAGGGGTGACAGGAGGTTACAAGGGTTACAGAAGGTTACAAGAGGTTACAGGGGGTTACAAGGGGTGACAGGGGATTACAAAGGGCTACAGGGGATTACAAGGGGTTACAAGGTGTGACAGGGGGTTACAAGGGGTTATAGGAGGTTACAAGGAGTGTCAGGGGGTTAAAAGGGGTGACAGGGGGCAAAAAAGGGTTACAGGGGGTTACAAGGGGTTACAGAGGGTTACAAGGGGTGACCGAGGGTTACAAGAGGTTACAGGGGGTTAGAAGGAGTGACCGGAGGTTACAAGTGGTGACAGGAGGTTACAAGGGGTGACAGGAGATTACAAGAAGTTACAGGGGGTTACAAGGAGTGACAGGGGCTTCTGAACGGTTACAGGGGATTACAAGAGGCGACAGGGGGTTACAAAAGGTTACAAGGGGTGACAGGGGGTTACAAGTGGTGACAGGGAGTTAAAAGGGGTGACAGGGGGTCACAAGCGGTTACAGGGGGTTACAAAAGGTTACAAGGGGTGACAGGGGGTTACAAGGATTACAGTAGGTTACAAGATGTTACGGGGGGTTACAAGGGGTGACAGGGGGTTACAAGGGATTACAGGGGATTACAAGGGGTTACAAGGGGTGACAGGAGGTTACAAGGGCAACAGAAGGTTACAAGGGGTTACAAGGAGTGTCAGGGGGTTACAAGGGGTGACAGGGGGCTACAAAAGGGTTACAGGGGGTTACAAGGGGTGACAGAGGGTTACAAGGGGTTACAGGGGGTTACAAGGGGTTACAAAAGGTTACAAGGAGTGACAGGAGGTTACAAGGGTTACAGAAGGTTACAAGAGGTTACAGGGGGTTACAAGGGGTGACAGGGGATTACAAGGGGTTACAGGAGATTACAAGGGGTTACAAGGTGTGACAGCGGGTTACAAGGGGTTATAGGAGGTTACAAGGAGTGTCAGAGGGTTACAAGGGGTGACAGGGGGCAAAAAAGGGTTACAGGGGGTTACAAGGGGTTACAGAGGGTTACAAGGGGTGACCGAGGGTTACAAGAAGTTACAGGTGGTTAGAATGAGTGACCGGACATTACAAGGGGTGACAGGAGGTTACAAGAAGTTACAGGGGGTTTCAAGGGGTGACAGAGGCTTCCGAACAGTTACAGGGGGTTACAAGAGGCGACAGCGGGTTACAAAAGGTTACAAGGGGTGACAGGGGGTTACAAGGCGTGACAGGGAGTTAAAAGGGGTGACAGGGGGTCACAAGGGGTTACAGGGGGTTACAAAAGGTTACAAGGAGTGACAGGGGGTTACAAGGATTACAGTAGGTTACAAGATGTTACGGGGCGTTACAAGGGGTGACAGGGGGTTACAAGGGATTACAGGGCATTACAAGGGTTACAAGGGGTGAGAGGAGGTTACAAGGGCAACAGAAGGTTACAAGAGGCGACAGGAGGTTACAAGGGCAACAGAAGGTTACAAGGGGTTACAGGAGGTTACAAGGAGTGTCAGGGGGTTACAAGGGGTGACAGGGGGCTACAAAGGGTTACAGGGGGGTACAAGGGGTGACAGATGGTTACAAGCGGTAACAGGGGGTTACAAGGGGTGACAGGGGGTTAAAAGGTGTGACAGGAGGTTACAAGGGGTGACAGGGGGTTACAAGAGGTTACAGGGAGTTACAAGGGGTGACAGGGGGTTACGAAGGGTTACAGGGGGTTACAAGGGGTGACATGGGGTTAAAAGGGGTGACAGGGGGTTACAAAGGGTGACAGGGAGTTAAACGGGGTGGCAGGGGGTGAAGAAAATTACAAGGGATCAGAGGGGGTTACAAAGGGTTACAGGGGATGACAGGGGGTTACAAGGGGTTACAGAAGGTTACAAGGGGTGACAGGGGGTTACAAGGGGTTACAACGGGTGACAGGGGGTTACAAAGGGTGACAGGGGGTTACAAGGGTTACAAGGGGTGACAGAGGGTTACAAGGGGTGACAGGAGGTTACAACGGGTGACAGGGGATAACAAAGGGTTACAAGGGGTGACAGGGGGCTACAAGGGGTGACAGGGAGTTAAAAGGGGTGACATGGGGTGAAGAGGGTTACAAAAAATTAGAGGGGGTTACAAGGGGGTTACAGGGGATGACAGGGGTTACAAGGGGTTACAGAAGGTTACAAGGGGTGACAGGGAGTTAAACGGGGTGGCAGGGGGTGAAAAAGGTTACAAGGGATCAGAGGGGGTTACAAGGGGTTACAGGGGATGACAGGGGGTTACAAGGGGTTACAGAAGGTTACAAGGGGTGACAGGGGGTGACAGGGGGTTACAAGGGGTTACAAAAGGTTACAAAAGGTGACAGGGGGTTACAAGGGTTACAAGGGGTGACAGAGGGTTACAAGGGGTGACAGGAGGTTACAAGGGGTGACAGGGGGTAACAAAGGGTTACAAGGGGTTACAAGAAGTTACAGGGGGTTACAAGGGGTGACAGGGGCTTCCGCACGGTCACAGGGGGTTACAAGAGGCGACAGGGGGTTACAAAAGGTTATAAGGGGTGACAGAGAGTTAAAAGGGGTGACAGGGGGTCACAAGGGGTTACAGGGGGTTACAAAAGGTTGCAAGGAGTGACAGGGGGTTAAAAGGATTACAGTAGGTTACAAGATGTTACGGGGGGTTACAAGGGGTGACAGGGGGTTACAAGGGATTACAGGAGATTACAAGGGGTTACAAGGGGTGACAGGAGGTTACAAGGGCAACAGAAGGTTACAAGGGGTGACAGGAGGTTACAACGGGTGACAGGGGGTAACAAAGGGTTACAAGGGGTGACAAAGGGCTACAAGGGGTGACAGGGAGTTAAAAGGGGTGATATGGGGTGAAGAGGGTGACAAAAAATTAGAGGGGGTTACAAGGGGGTTACAGAGGATGACAGGGGTTACAAGGGGTTACAGAAGGTTACAAGGGGTGACAGGGAGTTAAACGGGGTGGCAGGGGGTGAAAAAGGTTACAAGGGATCAGAGGGGGTTACAAGGGGTTACAGGGGATGACAGGGGGTTACAAGGAATTACAGAAGGTTACAAGGGGTGACAGGGGGTGACAGGGGGTTACAAGGGGTTACAGGGGGTTACAAAAGGTTACAAAGAGTGACAGGGGGTTACAAGGGTTACAAGGGGTGACAGAGGGTTACAAGGGGTGACAGGAGGTTACAAGGGGTGACAGGGGGTAACGAAGGGTTACAAGGGGTTACTAGAAGTTACAGGGGGTTACAAGGGGTGACAGGGGCTTCCGCACGGTTACAGGGGGTTACAAGAGGCGACAGGGGGTTACAAAAGGTTATAAGGGGTGACAGGAAGTTAAAAGGGGTGACAGGGGGTCAAAAGGGGTTACAGGGGGTTACAAAAGGTTACAAGGAGTGACAGGGGGTTACAAGGATTACAGTAGGTTACAAGATGTTATGGGGGGTTACAAGGGGTGACAGGGGGTTACAAGGGATTACAGGGGATTACAAGGGGTTACAAGGGGTGACAGGAGGTTACAAGGGCAACAGAAGGTTACAAGGGGTGACAGGAGGTTACAAGGGCAACAGAAGGTTACAAGGGGTTACAAGGAGTGTCAGGGTTACAAGGGGTGACAGGGGGGTACAAAAAGGTTACAGGGGGTTACAAGGGGTGACAGAGGGTGACAAGGGGTTACAGGGGGTTACAAGGGGTTACAAAAGGTTACAAGGGGTGACAGGAGGTTACAAGGGTTACAGAAGGTTACAAGAAGTTACAGGGGGTTACAAGGGGTGACAGGGGATTACAAGGGGTTTCAGGAGATTACAAGGGGTTACAAGGTGTGACAGCGGGTTAAAAGGGGTTATAGGAAGTTACAAGGAGTGTCAGGGGGTTACAAGGGGTGACAGGGGGAAAAAAGGGTTACAGGGGGTTACAAGGGGTTACAGAGGGTTACAAGGGGTGACCGAGGGTTACAAGAGGTTACAGGTGGTTAGAATGAGTGACCGGCGGTTACAAGGGGTGACAGGAGGTTACAAGAAGTTACAGCGGGTTACAAGGGGTGACAGGGGCTTCCGAACAGTTATAGGGGGTTACAAGAGACGACAGGGGCTACAAAAGGTTACAAGGGGTGACAGGGGGTTACAAGGGGTGACAGGGAGTTAAAAGGGGTGACAGGGAGTCACAAGGGGTTACAGGGGGTTAGAAAAGGTTACAAGGGGTGACAGGGGGTTACAAGGGATTACAGGGGATTACAAGGGGTTAGAAGGGGTGAGAGGAGGTTACAAGGGCAACAGAAGGTTACAAGAGGTGACAGGAGGTTACAAGGGCAACAGAAGGTTACAAGGCGTTACAGGAGGTTACAAGGAGTGTCAGGGGGTTACAAGGGGTGACAGGGGGCTACAAAGGGTTACAGGGGGTGACAGAGGGTTACAAGGGGTGACAGGGGGTTAAAAGGGGTGACAGGAGGTTACAAGGGGTGACAGGGGGTTACAAGAGGTTACAGGGGGTTACAAGGGGTGACAGGGGGTTACGAAGGGTTACAGGGGGTTACAAGGGGTGACATGGGGTTAAAAGGGGTGACGGGGTTACAAAGGGTGACAGGGAGTTAAACGGGGTGGCAGCGGGTGAAGAAGTTTACAAGGGATCAGAGGGGGTTACAAAGGGTTACAGGGGATGACAGGGGGTTACAAGGGGTTACAGAAGGTTACAAGGGGTGACAGGGGGTTACAAGGGGTTACAACGGGTGACAGGGGGTTACAAAGGGTGACAGGGGGTTACAAGGGTTAAAAGGGGTGACAGAGGGTTACAAGGGGTGACAGGAGGTTACAACGGGTGACAGGGGGTAACAAAGGGTTACAAGGGGTTACAAGGGGTGACAGGGGGCTACCAGGGGTGACAGGGAGTTAAAAGGGGTGACATAGGGTGAAGAGGGTTACAAAAAATTAGAGGGGGTTACAAGGGGGTTACAGGGGATGACAGGGGTCACAAGGGGTTACAGAAGGGTACAAGGGGTGACAGGGGGTTACAAGGGGTGACAGGGAGTTAAACGGGGTGGCAGGGGGTGAAAAAGGTTACAAGGGATCAGGGGGGGTTACAAGGGGTTACAGGGGATGACAGGGGGTTACAAGGAGTTACAGAAGGTTACAAGGGGTGACAGGGGGTTACAAGGGGTTACAAGGGGTAATAGGGGGTGACAGGGGGTTGCAAGGGGTGACAGGGGGTTACAAAAGGTTACAAAGGGTGACAGGGGGTTACAAGGGTTACAAGGGGTGACAGAGGGTTACAAGGGGTGACAGGAGGTTACAAGGGGTGACAGGGGGTAACGAAGGGTTACAAGGGGTTACAAGGGGTGACAGGGGGCTACAAGGGGTGACATGGGGTGAAGAGGGTTACAAGAAATTAGAGGGGGTTACAAGGGGGTTACAGGGGATGACAGGGGGTCACAAGGGGTTACAGAAGGTTACAAGGGGTGACAGGGGCTTAGAAGGGGTTACAGGGGGTTACAAGGGGTTACAAAAGGTTACAAGGGGTGACAGAGGGTTACAAGGGTTACAGAAGGTTACAAGAGGTTACAGGGGGTTACAAGGGGTGACAGGGGGTTACAAGGGGTTACAGCGGATAACAAGGGGTGACAGGGGGTAACAAAGGTAAAAGAATGTTACAAGGGGTTACAAGGGGTGACAGGGAGTTGAAAGGGGTGACATGGGGTGAAGAGGGTTACAAGAAATTAAGAGGGGGTTACAAGGGGTTGCAGGGGATGACAGGGGGTTAGAAGGGGTGACAGGGGGTTACAAAAGGTTACAAGGGTTACAGAAGGTTACAAGAGGTTACAGGGGGTTACAAGGGATAACAGAGGGTTACAAGGGGTTACAGGGGGTTAGAAGGGGTTACAGAAGGTCACAAGGGGTGACAGGGGGTGAGAGGGGTTACAAGGGGTTAGAAAAGGTTACAAAGGGTGACAGGGGGTTACAAAGGGTGACAGGGGGCTACAAAGGGTTAGAGGGGTTACAAGGGGTTACAGAGGGTAACAAGGGGTGACAGAGGCTTACCAGGGGTTACAGGGGGTTACAAAGAGTGACAGTGGGTTACGAAGGGTGACAGGGGGTTACAAGAGGTCACAGGGGGTTACAAGGGGTTACAAGGGGTGACAGGGAGTTAAAAGGGGTGACATGGGGTGAAGAGGGTTACAAGAAATTAGAGGGGGTTACAAGGGGGTTACAGAGGATGACAGGGGGTCACAAGGGGTGACAGGGGGTTACAAGGGGTTACAAGGGGTGACAGGGGGTTACAAGGGGTTACAGGGGGTTACAAGGGGTGATAGAGGGTTAGAAGGGGTTACGAAAGGTTACAAGGGGTGACAGAGGGTTACAAGGGTTACAGAAGGTTACAAGAGGTTACAGGGGGTTACAAGGGGTGACAGCGGGTTACAAAGGTAACAGAAGGTTACAAGGGGTGACAGGGGGTTACAACGGGTGACAGGGAGTTAAAAGGGGTGACATGGGGTGAAGAGGGTTACAAGAAATTAGAGGGGGTTACAAGGGGTTGCAGGGGATGACAGGGGGTTACAAGGGGTTACAGGAGGTTACAAGGGGTTACAGGAGGTTACAAGGAGTGTCAGGGGGTTACAAGGGGTGACAGGGGGCTACAAAGGGTTACGGGGGGTTACAATGGGTGACAGGGGGTTACAATGGGTTACAAGGGGTGACAGGAGGTTACAAGGGTAACAGAAGGTTACAAGGGGTTACAGGAGGTTACAAGGAGTGTCAGGGGGTTACAAGGGGTTACAGGGGGCTACAAAGGGTTATGGGGGGTTACAAGGGGTGACAGGGGGCTTCAAAGGGTTACAAGGGGTTACAAGGAGTGACAGGAGGTTACAAAGGGTGACAGGGGGTTACAAGAGGTTACAGGGGGTTACAAGGGGTGACATGGGGTTACAAGGGGTTACAGGGAGTGACAGGGGGTTACAAGGGGTGACAGGGAGTTAAAAGGGGTGGCAGGGGGTGAAGAAGGTTACAAGGGATTAGAGGGGGTTACAAGGGGTTATAGGGGATTACAGGGGGTTACAAGGGGTTACAGAAGGTTACAAGGGGTGACAGGGGGTTACAAAGGGTTACAGGGGGTTATAAAGGATTTGAGGAACTTTTTTCTAACTAGAACGTTCCCAGATACTTTTTCTTGGTCTATTTTGGATAAAAATCAAAGTTGAAGAAATGTCAAATTTTTGACCAAAAGAAAGGACTAAACTTTTTGCGAAAATTCTAATTTTGCGTTTTTATTAAACAGATATTCTTGTAGTCTTTCAAAGGTTCTTCTTTCTCTACAACATCAGTGAACTCTTTTCTTTGATCTATTTTTGATAAACACAAAAGATGAAAAAACTTCGACTTTTTGACCAAAATCATGGACTATCCCCTTTGGAAAAATG
>OZ037779.1:21411416-21446416 GCA_964035525.1 Porites cylindrica | reverse complement strand
ATGCGATTTTCTCTGAACAGTAGGGTCCTTTAAAGCTCTAATTTCATAAAAAATATTTACCATCAATGAAATCAGAATATTTCTTATTATTACTGAATGATATCTGTTGTTGTTTGCATTTAGTTTTGCAGCCATTGCATTAAAAACAAAAAAGTTATGATGAAAAAGTTCATCATAGCTGAATGCACCTGTATTAATGACGGAGCCACCTCAATGTTGACTTTGTGTCCTTACTGTAACACATTAGCTAAAAATGTCGCATCTCAGTTTTCATGTAGCCTGTTTTGCAGCTGGCCCATGCATCAGTTAAGAATGCCTCCCATGCAGGCTATTTGTATTTTGATTCAAGGGACCTAGAAATGACCTACAGTATGTACGAGAGTAACATGGTGGGCATTATGACCAGTCAGTATATGATAATCATAATTACGTGTATTATAAGGTAAGGAAAGGTGTGCACTCTTTTTGTTCTATTACAGTGCACTTGTCTACTCTCCCCACACAGCTCAAGTAAAAAAAGCATACAGAGTTTCTAGAAAGTAACCTCCCGATATGTTATTGTTATTTTTTTGCCTCAGTACTAGAGTTTCCATCATCATTCACATCCGTGGAGAGAGCCTATGTACACAGACTGTGTCAAAACCTGGGTCTTAAGTCTAAGAGCAAAGGGTAAGCTATTACATTATACTTTGGTATAAAATTTGTAATTTTCTGTTCTGCTGGATTTCCAACTCAGTGCCATATAAGGGTAAAATATAGTCACAATTATTCTCCTTTTGCATACTTATCTGAATTTTCATCAGAAGCATAATATTATTATGTTGATTCTGGGTTTTCATGGAATTTGGTCTGCCTGAGTCCAGAGAACTCTATTAGAGAGCTGAGGCGTCTCTGTTGTAGGTAAAATCTGTTCTCATGATTATAAAAAACAGAATTTCCTTTGTCTCCTTTGAATAATAATAGTAATCATTAGGGCTAGAAAACATTGGAATTCTGAATCAAACTACAGTTGAAACTTCCATGTGCGACCACCTCTCATAAATGACCACCTCCTGTGAGTGACCCTGACCACGTCTTGGGGCTGACGGTTTAATGATTTTGGATTGTTTTTAACCTCTTGTAAGCAATTAAGTGTCACATCTTCTTCATCTCTATGTTTCCTGTATGTAAATAATAAGAGGGGGTCTCTTCCAAGACAAGGTGCAGACACTTCTACTTTAAGCTAATTACTTTATGCTAATTATACTAGATAGGTAGATAGATAGCCTTTATTTTAAAATGATGAGTATTAAAGCTACATGAGCTTGTGGGGTCGTTTGCAATTAACTAATTACAAGTAAACTAAAAAACTAAAAACTAGGGGTATATACAGACAAAACGTTTGAACTAAATTAGCACTTACAAATATGATATTATGAGCATAAATTTAAGTATATACAAAGTCATCTTTTCTAAAATTACAAGTGGATGCAGACGTTATCTTGAAGCTGAATTCATTAAAATTAGCTTGAGATTTAAGCTTTAGCCTGAGATCACGATAAGGAATGTTTTTTGTCAGGGCACTGCAGTTGTTGGTCTCTGCATTCCACAGGACTGAGCCTCTAACCGCGACACTATACTATTTAGAGTATAAGAAGCTATGCCATTTAGAGTATAAGAAGAATGTTTAGTGACAACATATCAGTACACATATCGCACTTTAGAATTTACATGCAATGAATTATATTCCTTGAAGTAGAAGTGTCCGGACTTCCTCTTGGAAGAGACCCCCTGTGGTTTGATTCTTGTAAATGACCACCTCCCGCAAGTGACTTCTAAGTCTTTGCATTTTGGGCGGTCGCTTACTCACGGGAGGTTCGACTGTAAGTTGAATACTGGTTTAACATGACAACAGATTTTACAGACAGCATCTCTTAGGAAACAACGGGTTGATGTTCTGATAATAAGCAAGTTAATGTTTTTTTCCCAGGAAAGGAAGCAGTAGATATCTTACTGTTGCAAAAAAGGATGTTACCACTGGAACTTGTAACAGCCTGTTAAAGCTCTCAAGTAATGCTATTCAACAAATTGAACATCTGTCCAAAAAGTTCCCTTTAAACATCAAAGAAAAACAAGAATTACAACCCAAGACTGAAAGATCAACAGTTACATTTGATACAGGTTGGTATCAAGATGTAGAGGTGATCATGTGGGAATGTCAACCATCAGTTTTTGTTGTTTGTCTGTGTTACACAGTTGATTAACCTGTTGGTTAAACTATAGCTGCACACTGCTGTGTTCTATTACTAGAGACAAAGCTTATTCCTGTCAAAATCTACTGGTCACACATGCACAAAGCTGAAACATGAAGAGTCCCAGTATTGCAAAGTATCCACATCATGTTCAAATTTCAAATGTGAAAAGGAATGGTAATTACCTTTTTGCTAAGGAATCTGTTGAGACTGTACATCAAAAAAATCTAGATGATTCTGTGAGTACTTCATTTTAGTTTATGACACACCAGTTTTCATCAGCCTGTCTATGATGCGTCTTTCACTTGACACATTCCTTGGTAATGGTTATACATTAATAATATTTTTGTAGTAGTCATGTGTTAATACAATCACTGTCATGAATAATTTATTTTTCTTACAAGGTCGCAGCTCAAGGGAGAATAAAGTGGTCGGCAAACTCAATAACAATACTCCTGCTGTTCCACCTGTGGTTAAAGAGAATGAGCTGCTGTCATTCCGCAAGTCTCTACCAATTTACGAACTTCGAGAGCAGATCTTAAAACTTATATCAGATAATCAGGTAAGCTAATACTTATCCCAGTCTAGCCTTATCCAGAGTACTCTAACATAATCATGTATATGTTACAGGTCAAAATTAAATTCAGGTTGAAATGTTTTGACCTAGGTCGGTTCTCAAATTCCTTTGTCTCTTAGGCCTAATTCATGAATAAATTGGGCTAGGAGACAAAGGCAATTGAGAATCAACCTAGGTGGATTTAATTTGACCTGTAATGTATGATTTTCAAAAACGAATGGGGTACAGTTTATTCCTAGTGAGTTTAAAATTATGTGTGAAAAGGTTGGTCTTGTTTTTATGTTACTTCTTCTGTTTTACCACCTTTAGTTAGTATATACATTGTTTAGTATAATTATAGTTGTACACTGTAGCTGCAGAAGTGCTAGAAGTAGGGCCCAACATTCAACATGAGCAGTGTTCTTCCTAAATTTTAGCTCAGCAGGTAAGGGACCATTCATGGACGGTAAGGCAAAAAATATATACTTTTCTAAGAGGGGGGGGGGGGGAGGGGGGACGGGGGACGGTGGAGTGAGGGACATGGACCCGCCTTCACTGGGAATTTTTTATTCCCATATTTTATGACCTATTTTACGCAAATCTGCTGTCGTTATCTTTAGAAAACAAACTAAAACGTTTGATTCCAATAATTTTACTATGTCTCCAAAATGCATGTCCCTAAAAAGGAAAGCTGCATATACAGTACGAGTACAGAACCAAAATAATGCATGTGCAAAAAGTGGCGTAAGAAGTTGCTGCGCTGCAAGAACATCCAAGCCACCGCAAGAAGTGAAAGTGCAGTATTTTTGCGGACCCTTTGTGGTTTACCCGCAAGAACTTTGAAACGAAAGAAGTCAAAAATCTTCACCGCAAGAAGCTAGAAAATTACCGCAAGCCTCAAGAAGGCGCATGAAGTTCTTTATAAGTGTTAACCTGAAAGAAGTTTGTAGTGTTTGTTGCCTTTTTGTGACAACACCGTTTTGTAGCGTTGATACTAATTCACTCTGTAGCAGCAAAAGGTAATCATGAAAGTACACACGTAAAAAGTTGCCTGGGAAAGCGAACAGCTTTCTCTGCTTTTTGTGCAAAGTGAACACTTCAATCGTTTAGCTTTTCCAAAGTTAGATAAAGTGTGAGGCGTTTGTTTAACAAAACGATCTGTAGTTTCGAACATTTCGATTATTTGGATCATTTCATAGTATAATACCATAGTCTTGGCAAAACAAACTAAAGGCATTGAATTACTGCTCACAAGAAAACATGGGAATTATTATTACTTTATTGCGCTAAGTTGAAAGAGCCTTTAGTGAAAATATTCCTTACTTTACTTTAGCATGTTTTTTTTTCCGAGAGCGCTTTAAGTTGACACAGTTGCACGTGCGGTCTCAAATTACACGGCTCTTTTTGCGAAACATACTACGATCGTTCCTTATTTTTGGAAACGCTGCTTTTTTTTTTTTAATCAAAATTGTACACATTTCCTCGCTTAAAAGGTTACCTTTGCACAAGATAATTTTAAGAAATTCTTGTGGTTAAATTTATAACCGCAAAAGAAGTTCTTGCGTCTTGCTGGATTCAAGCGCAAGCGCCCTGCAAAAAGCCGCACGAAGTTGCCAGCTTGCGGACGCAAAAAGAAGTTCCTGAACATGCATTATTTTGGGGCTGTACGTTTTGTACTTAGGTAGCTATACTTTTCCACATATTCATTCATTTTCTTGTGAGGATCAGATCGGATCACAACTCGCATATTTTTTTTTTTAAAAAATTATTTAATTTTGGTAAACCTTTAAGCAGTTGCAGGCGGTAAGAAGTGTTGCTTCAGGCGGTAAATTTTACCGGTTACCGCCTGATAAGGAGAACACTGATGAGAAAAATATACCACATTATTGTGGAACCAAACGGTTAATGATCACTATTCTTTCAATGATCGCTACATGGCAAATTCTATTGTGATAAATATTGAAACCACCTTTATTTGGCACTGCATCCATCCATTAGTCGGAGGAGGATCTAGTTAAGACCATTCTCTGCACATGTACCTGTAGTCTCTGTTAGTCAGTTTTGTCATCGTTTTTAATAAATCTTTTTTTTGTTCAGGTTGTTCTAATATCTGGTGAGACAGGGTCTGGAAAGACAACTCAGGTGTGTGAACTGATTAAAAATCTGCTTCTGGCGCACTTAATTTAGCCTGCAAAAGCAGACCTATTTCTGGTCATCGCTTCTCTCCACCTGGAAAAAAAAGAAAAGAAGGGACGACGTATCCATTTGCAATTTCATTTGCAGGCTTCACTTACTGTGGATAAGTTGAATTCTACTTCATTAACTTGACAGAGAGAGAGCAGGAGCGTGCAGCTGTATAATCATTGCTTTTGTATTTTCTGGTTAATATCCTGGAGTGTGCTTGCAAAAGTCTTGAAGTGTTTTAGGCTCTGTGTTGATTGTGTAAGAATTTGCAGTTGATTTGCCTTTTTAATTTATCACTGACAGTAGGTAAAGCACAAGATTGTGAATAATCTAAACCCATGACTGCAAGATTCAATCCTTTAAACTGCTTTCAGATCAGTTTAGTATAGGACTTGCTACTGATCTTTCCCTACAAGTGTACCTGTATTTCCATGGAGTAACCATTCCAATAAAACCCCTTTCACATAAGTGCTACTGTCAACATTTCATAATTTGAAATAATATCAGTTTTGGTTCTCTTGGGAGTTAAGAGTTAACTTTGTTTGTGTCCATGATAGGTACCACAGTTCATACTAGAAGATGCCAGTGCTCAGTCCACACCATGTAGAATAGTTTGTACTCAGCCTCGCAGGATCTCTGCTTTATCAGTCAGTGAAAGAGTTGCAACAGAAAGAGGAGAGAGACTTGGGCAGACTGTTGGCTACCAAATAAGACTTGATAACAGGTATACTTTGGTAGTCAAGTGTAATGAAAGTTTGGTTTAAGGCTTTGTGTACTTTAGTTTTAGTCTTGCCAGATTTGGCAGGAACACCACAACACCTTTTATTTGATATTGACCTGCTGTGATTTTAAACTATGGTTAATGGAGCTGTAACCCCTGAAGAATTACTGCTTCCCAGTTTGTGTAACAATTTGTTTCTATTCTCAGCACCAATTTTTGATCCCCAATAATATTATTAGAACAGAAGCAGGCTTTAATAATCTAGAGAAATATTCTTTGGTGTACTGGCATATGACTCCCTATTTATTCAATTATCTTACAGTTTGCTGTAATACCTCTTGTTTTGATTGTTTTCACCTCTCTTTTGTGCAGAATATCTCCAAAAACATTGCTAACTTACTGTACAACTGGAGTCTTATTACGGACTCTGATGTCAGGTGATAACTCTCTCTCATTTGTCACACACGTCATTGTGGTAAGTGTTTCAAATAGTCCCTGATTGCTAAGAGCAGAAAAAAAACCTGGGAAAGGTGATGGAAAGTCAGGAAAAAGTAAAAACGTCAGGGTTGCTAGAGGATTTTTGAAGATTATTTTTATGAAGACTTTTTTTCACCCAGAAGAGATTAATATTCTTTAAGTTGATTGATTTTAATGTTAAGGGGTTCATTAATGTCCTGCTAAAGAAACTAAAGAAATGTGAAATTTAACCAGAGGTCAGTGAAAAATAATTAATTGTTCAGGAGTCAGGGCATGCTGGTCAGGGGATTTGTTGTTGTTGTTTTTGTACGGCAACCCTGTGTCCATTCATTAACAGTGGAGCTGTGCACGTGCGAAGCACATACAGCAGAGCACCATGGGTATGAAAGAAAATTATTTTGGTTATCTATGCATCTGAGAGATTGTGGTAATCACATAACCATCCATCTATCTGCCCATTTGTTTGCACTACAGCTAGTCCTCAAAAGTCATATGGCCCTCCCCTAGAGTTAGTATTAATTTGTAGATTTCTTTGCAACGTTTCCAAGTTCATGGTGTCAAGTAAATTATGTTAAATGGGAGCTTCACTTTTATCTCTGGCTAAATCTAGTTATATTAATATTATTATTTTATCCATTAATGATTTTATCTCAACTTACTTTTTAATTATTGTTGTCAGGATGAAATTCATGAGCGAGACCGATTTTCTGATTTTCTCATGATTGCCATGAGGGATCTTCTGACTGTTAACAGAAGACTGAAACTGATATTGATGAGTGCTGCTTTGGATATCAACCTGTTTATTGAATACTTTGGAAAATGTCCTGTTGTTCATGGTAATGTCAGTAAATGCATTGCAGAGTTTATAATATATTAATTCTACGGTATGCTTAAACTCTCTTGGATACCTGATTGTCAGTCTACACAGCATGCAAAGAAACTAGTGTCCAAAGCCCAGGTTTGGGGTGTAGTGGCTGATGGGCAAGTGAAGTTTTTGGGGGGAATTGAAATTATTGATAAACTGTAATCAGTGCTTATCATAAATTTTTTGGGGCAATTTGAAATGACTTTTGGGCCAGTACATGCTTGCTACATTGCCCAAATAGCAAGCTGTTAAACAGACTTTCTTTGCACCTTTTCTACATGTGAACAATAATGCATGGAGCTCTTCTAAGGCTTCAGGTTTACACCAATTGAGTGCAAGTATACTCCAGCATGATTATAGATCAGTTTTAAACTGGTAAAATCCATACTCAGCTCCAAAGCTGAGGGGATTAAACAACAACAAAAAAAGGAAATGGACAGTATATCCTCTTATTACTTCTTACTTTAAAGTAATGCCTGACTTCCGATCAGTATGATGGCTTTGCTTGTTATCAGTGTTGGCAGCAGTAATAATTATTAAATAGGCACAAGTACCTTAGATTATTATATCATGCAGATTCTTTGTTCACAGTTCCTGGTCGATGCTATGAAGTTAAAACATGCTTTCTGGAAGATGTGCTTAGAATGTAAGGGATGAACAATATTATTGAATATAATAAATTATTATGGTCATCATAAATTCACTCTGTTGACTCTATTGAATTTTGTGTTATTCTCTGGTAAGTTTTAGTGCTGAACATTCACTGTATTTTCAGTTATATAATTATTTCTTGTGTCATAGGACATCTTATTGTAACAAAGAGATGGCAAAGCATATGAAAGAAATGACAAAAGGTAATGCATTAATTTTAATTAACAAAAATTAAACGACCATTTTTTTACTAGCATGTACATTTTACCATTATTTATTTTGAAAATGTCTACACATGTTAAAACCTTCCTTGGGTGAAACATTTTCTAGTGTTATATAGAAAATAAACAACCCAGCTTATCTATACACAGTTCTCCGGTTCACCATTAATAGGCCTAGTATTAGCCTATGTAATTTCCACACTTTTCCCCTGCACATGTAGATAAATGACCTAGACTTTATCTCTTTCAATTCACTTCCTTATTCTGAAGACCTCAATGTTTCATTAAGCATGCATTTTACTGTGCTTTTCAGCAACACCCAAACTGCGAAGTTTAAAAGCCAACTAATGTTTGCATTCTTTGCTGCTGTCAATCATTTTAGCGGACCTCCTAGGAAAAAAGGTCGTGGTTTGTGATTTGTGATTGGTCGATTTTGATCTGTTTTGTGAGTTTCTGTGTTTCATGGTTCATTTCTTCAAATTGACACATGCGAAAGATGCAATAAGTTTTGTAAGCTTGCTTTTAAAGTTCAGGGTTCACATGTAATTGAAAAGGGTAGTAATGGGAAATACGATCTGGTCTCTGTGATCAAAAATGCCTTTAGTTTCATTAAGCATATAATTCTTTTCAGCACAAAATAAAAGTGGAACAGAGGATACACACAAAAACGCAACTCCTTCTCCAAAGAAAGAGGTATCCACCCTGGACAAAAAAGCTGGGGAGCCTGAAAATGGAGGCAATGTAATTCTAGAAAAGCTCAGTTCCCCCATTGTGGATAATTTGGAATCAGATCGGACATTTGAAGACGAATTGCAACCAACAGAAGGTACATAACAGATCATTGTTGGGTATGTTTAACTTTACCTTAGTAAATAACATGGCTTGTCCCTCCAGGATTGTTGTTAGTTGCAGCCCATAAAAATGATTAATTTTATGTTTTTTTTTGTTTCTAGATCTTGAATTTGAAGATGAACCTGAATTCCCAGTTGAGGAAGAACTTGCTGATGGAGAAGAAATTGATCAGGATATTTTATTGGAGGGAGAGGAGGAATGTGACAATGATGCTAACCTTGAGGGAGATGATGAAGACATAGATGAGGAAGATGTAGTGGAAGAGGAGGAAAAAGCAGATGATGGAGAAGTCAAAGAACTTGAGGCCTGCTTGGAAATTATCAAATTAGATGATGCTGAGGATGATAATGTGCAAGCTGAGGCAAATGATGATGGTAATGATAAACAAGATGAGGTACATGTAGATTGAGTTATTAGATCTGGTACATTGTTCGTGTATATTGCATGGAATCTAAAGCTGATGTTGTACCTATGGAGCGCACAATTGTTAAGGCTTTTTTTGGATGAAGAAACGTTCATTAGACTCGTACACATAAAAGAGGTATAACTTGCTCATGTTGCCTTGTGCTTGAATTGGCGTGACTTCTTACCTCCATAAGCATTATGTTTGTACAAGGCTTTCCTAGTTCTGCATTTGCTTTAAACTATTTCTTTAGTTAAGCCCTCATCCCTGCAGCCATGGATGACGTGTCTCACTATGTGGCACTGTCCTGGAGTAACTTTTGTAGAATGACCCCATTGTCTCTCTGCTTTCTATATGTCCGTCTCCATGTTTCTTTGCCAGAATTTTATTATAGAATGCCTTGTTGAGGTAACCATTTACAGCTAGTTGTTATTAAATGGAGCTCTCTTTTTAGGAAAGTGACAATGAAGAACAGTATTTGAGGGAAGAAATGGACAACAGCATTTCTGAGGCATGGCTAAATGTAAGTTTACGATATACATATCTAGCATATCTGTAAGTTTTCCCCTGGGAATCATGAGCACTTTTACCTGTTGGCAATTAAAGTTCATGTCAATTGTTAAGCACTTTGCTTTGTTGGTAGGGAGATGAAGAGTCATTTGTTCAGATTCTTTACTTGATTATGCATGAAAACATCAGTGGTAAGTAGAAGGAGATTCTGTGTTAGTATTTCTTCTACATTTTATACATCCACCATTTTTGGCAAATGAAATATATCAACACATTGTCAACTGTATGCACTTGGAGTCTCTGATTGCCTAAGACAACTTACGTTACCTTTGGGTGATCAAGGATATCTCTATTTTTTGCATAAAAATCAATTACTGGGTACCTTGCATTTCATGGTTTCAGAGCGCATAAATGCTACTCTACATCTTGTGATTTCTTGAAACTATTGACACACTTTTTCTTGAATTGCTTAAAAGTTGACTATCAGCATTCTGAGACCCAGGCCACTGCTCTGATGGTAGCTTCAGGACGAGGCTGTTCTGGTGTTGTAGAGCAGCTGCTAAATTTGGGAGCCAATCCCCACATCAAGGAACCTAAAAATGGCTGGTAAGGAAAACGTTTTTGTTGTATTTGCTTTTGTGAGTTACACACTGTACATACACAATTAAGCAGATTGGGGTATGAAAACAATAATATTTCATTATTCAAAGTTTGGCTAAAATGGTCAGGTTTGAGGAGGGTAGCTGTATTTTGAAGTAGCCTTTGTTTAACACACTTTTCTGTAGTCGTTTTGATAATAACATTACATTGGTTGGTCCCTTTAGGAGTTCAGTATGTGTATGTTTTAAGTTACTCAGTCAAGCCTCCTCTATGGACACATTTGTAATAAAGACACCTCTCTGTTATGAATGGTTAACTTGTTCCCAGAAATACTAACCTGCACAACAGGTGCTAATTTTTGGCATTTTCAGGTGAGCCAAGGCAAGCACGAAGCAAGCCAAAATGCCAGACACACACGGCAGGGAAAGGCGCAGAAAAAATATTATTATCATTAAGTTATTTTTTCAGTGCCTTTCTCCATCATGTGCGTCTGGCACTCCTTGCTGGCTCCATGCTTGCCTTTGCTCACCTGAAAAAAGGAGGGGAAATAATGCCCCTTATGCAAGCTAAGAAATACCCAATTTCATACACATCCTACCTTTGTAAAGTATGCAACACCTCTGTGAAGCGGACACAAAGCTCTGTCCCTTAGGTGGCAGTATGAAGGAGCTTAAGCAGGTTTTTTTTGAAGATTTTTACTTGCATTTGCTGTAAAACTGTTTCCTGTCATCTGTTGCAATAGATACCAAGGATAGACATGGATTGAAACTTGAAAAAATTGGGTCAACTTTTTCATGTCATAATGCTATGCCTGCAAAATTTAAGTGTTAGGGATTCCTGATGAAATTTTGTTTGATATCTTCTTCATAACTCTACAGAACCATTTTGTGTACAGGTTAAGGCACTACTAACCACTAAGTAATGACTATATCACAGAATTGACCTTAAACAGTGATATCCTTGTGACATATTCCCTTTACAGTGCAACTGGGAAAACTGTAAACACTTGAAATATTTTAGGAATGTTTATTGCGTTACGACCAATCACAGCAAAGATCAGGACATGCGTGCAAGCCACGCAGCCACAAACTAATTAAGGTTCTTGCTTGAGGTTTAGTCTTCTCATGCCTGATTAGCTTTTTTCTTGCACCACAGTAACATTGCAGAAATATTTCTAGGGTTCACTTCTTCCCGGTTTGACTGTAAGTACTTTACATTGAAGGTGTAATATTGTCGTATGATAAATGATTTAAGGATAGATGTTTGAATACACATGTGCTTTCATGGTCTTCCAACAGGACTGCAGTTGATTGGGCCAAGAAATGGGAGCATGCAGAGGTTATTGAACTCCTTGAATCATACATGTGAGTAGTTATTATGTATTCAGTTTGCTTTAATAGGACACAGGACTGGTTAACTTACAGTCTGAAACTTATATTTTAGGTCATCACCCAAAGTACCATATGTTGATGAAACAGCTCTGGAAATGGAATCAAATGAAATAAGTGAAGAAAGCAAGGAACTGCTGTCTATCTATCACAAGACATTTGATGATGATAGAGTAAGTATTAAAATATGTTGAGGAGTGATACTTACGTGTTAAGCAAAATAATCTCTCAATATGTTAGTGTCATTTCTTCTAACATCAAACCTTAATGTTTACCAGCAGAAAACAAGAATTGTTATCTATGAGGTCACCTTAGTTGAAGCTCGATTATCCTGCATGGTAGGCATTCGAAAGGGAAGGGGAAGGGAATTTTGATGCGAGAATATTCGTATATTCGAGGGAGAAGCTCTTCATCTTTCTTGCATTCCCATAATCCCTTTCCTCTTCCCTTTCTAGCACCTACCATGCAGGCTTAAGCTCACAAAGTCTTCACACCTGGCTGCCTTGTGGTGCTGAGAGCAATCATACAATGGCCTAGCAGTTTTTAGTTTTTAATGAACATATGATTGTCGCAGTGGTAATTGCAATTAAACCCGAAAAAAATTCTGGACTTCAACTTGTTTTGAGAGATGCAAAGTATAAAAATACTGGTAGTTTTTTGGTGCTACTGATAACAGGAGCTGATTACTTTTGGTTCTTACAGATGATTACTACTTATTTTCTTATATGAACTATTAGCATATCCATGGGTTTGATTTTAGCTTAGAGCATTGATAATAATAAATATTGTATCGGCAAAGAAGCCTGTTATAAAACACAGGTATAGTCTCTCTAACATACGCATTTACAAGCATTTAAAATACTTTACCTGAAGTGCATTTTTGTATTATCATTATCTGTTTAATCAAAAGGAAAATAGGGTCTGCTGTCTTAAAGTTAAAAAAACGTTTGTTTTTTCATCATTAAAATAATGTCTTGCATTGTGTAAACAGCTGATCCTTGCTTTTCTCTCTATTTTCATTATATTATTCTTTTTTTGCAGCCGTTTCATCTTTCTTCTTAATCAATCTTGTTTTTTGTTTAGGTTGATCTTGACCTCATCATCACTTTACTGACATACATATGTACCAATGAGAAGGAGGGTAAGTTTTCATGTTATGAAGAAGTAGCTTGAGAAACGGGATATCAATATCCACATACAAATTCTTCAGACTGATCATCAATAATTTCCTTAAAGAATACGAGAATTAGAATGTTTGATAAACGGCCAAAGCATTTTGTGCTGCATGGCTTTGTTATGCACTATCAAGATAAATTACATCTGGCAATAATTTTTTTCATTGAAAAGGTGCTGTTTTGGTGTTCCTTCCTGGCTATGATGAAATCATCACACTCAGGGATACTTTGATTGCTCACAAGGAATTCGGAAATTCCAAGAGGTACTGTTCTGTGAATTGTCAGGACTAACAAAATATATATCATGACTCAAGCTACCCAAGATAGATCTAAATGGCTATGCCACCAGTTAATGGGTGCTTTTCATTTAACCAAAACTTTCGAAAATGTGGACTCAGCGGCAAATGGTACAGAAATTTCTCCTAAAAGTATCCAGAAATTCCTGAAACTGTTGAATTTCGAAATGCGAACCATTCAACCGCAAAATCTAGAGTTCAGGGAGCAAAGTTGAATAGAAAAACAACTTCCGGGAAAAAAAATTTCGAAAATTTGGGTATAGCTCGCGAGGTTGTTCTCTTTTTCGGAAATTTTGGAAAATGCTGTTCCATTCGCTACTGGAAGTTGCCGAAAATTCAAACCGCACCTTTGGTTGAATGGAAAGCGCCCAATATTTATCCATTCTACGTGCAAGCGGGGATTTGATAAGAAAAATACATTTCTCTGCAGTTCTATTCGTATATACTAACAGAGTAGAATTATCAATTGCATTGTAATTCTTCCAATTCCTGTGTGCCCATGGTGGCAGCCCTGTGCCCGCACCAGACCAATTTATCCGCTGTTGCTGGTTTATAGAATTATAAGACATTTACCGGTTGATAAATGCAGTTAATGGGACACGACACCCGAAGGGCGGGGGAGGGGAGGAGCCTGAGGAAGCCTGCCCCCGATGTATGCTCGGTGGTATCGTGAAAGCCCTTATACATTACATTAAAGGACTCTATTTTTTTAAGCTGCAACTAAAAGCTGTTCATGGCTGGAACCTTACTAATTTGTCGAATGTTTGTCATCGTAAGTTTTTTAGAATCGCACAGATTTCTCCCTGTTTTCTAGGCCCTATTGATGGCCAGACTTTTATCATGATAAGACTAGGTAGCTCATGGTACAACTGTATCTACTGGTCGAACTTTGAGACACTGTCTGACTGTGAACGTTCTTCTATGAAACACATGATCATTACTCGGCTAACTTGCGCGAAAGCAAACAGTTAGAGTAATTTAGCTACCCGCCCTAAGAAATGCTCTGCCAATACTCTTGTCCTACCCCACGGTAGTGGGGCGATAAGTGAGGCTTGTGTTATTTTGTGCGCATAACCCGAAATCGCTATAACCTGCCACAGTGTAGCCTGCATAACAGATGCTTTATGAGCCAAGCGACGCGAACGAGGCATTTTGCGCGAAGCGCGAGACGAAGGGAGGAGAAAACTTGTTCTCCCCTAGTCTCGCGCTTCGCGCAAAATGCCGCGGTCGCCTCGCTTGGCTTCTAGAACGCTTGTTATGCAGGCTAGCGGTAGGGCCGTGTCCCCTTCCCCCTCTTATTTCGCCATTTTGTAGTAGTTGTTTTATTTAGCCCACGCGCATTCTTTAGTTGCGTGAGTTTTTCGTGCGTATCTTAAGCGGAAAAGTGACATTAAACTCCTACAGATACAGAGTTTTCAGAGTAATATCTTCTCGATCTGATGAGGTTTGATCCTTTTGTTCGGTAGATACCAAATCTATACTTTACATTCTTCCATGCCGCCATCGGAGCAGCGAAAGGTAACCTATTCTGAAAAGTAACATGTAAAAACAAACGTTATTGAAGGTAGCATTATTTGTAATGGTACAGCGTGTTTTTTTTTCTTATTTTTTCTTCAGGTTTTTAGGAAACTACCTCAAACCATGAGAAAGATTGTAAGTCTGCAATTACAAATTCAAAAACCTGGGAATAATCTGTTGTAAACCACCCTAAATAGAAAGTAGAACTGAATATAGAATAGGTGAAAACTACTCTAAACGGCTAAAATGAAGTGGTGGGCTGTACGTAAACGAATTAACAAAAACAAAACGGTGGAGACAACAAAAGAAACATGTTTCCAATATTATTGTGCACGGTTCTCCATAAAAAGGTTTGTCTGTTGAAGTCAAATAGCTGTTAACAGCGTTTTGTTTAAATCCCCCTGCAATAATTCGTTAAGTAAATACTGAAAGAATCTGATTTGTTTTAGACTTTCCAAATCCTCAGAATTAATTTTAGATCATACAGACATCCTATCTTTCAACTTATTAGCGTGGTATTTAATGGAAACATATAAGCACAAGAGTTATAGGTAAATCTAGGCAGTTTCAAATCTTGAATTCCTCTCATTCATGCACCACCTACACGTTTTCAGTTATAGCAAATTGCTAATAGGCCTTTTTTCCACAGATTCTCTCTACTAACATTGCTGAGACCAGTATAACAATTGATGATGTTGTATTTGTCATCGATAGTGGAAAAGTGAAAGAGGTGATATATCTATTTGTTGTACAGTACTATGGCTTACATCATTACATCATTTACATCATCTTAAAACGTATTACTGAATTTACTAAAACATTAGCCTGCGCGCAGACGAAATTATACTCTGGTTAACTCCGTCTGCGAAACAGCGCCGAAATCCTTGTTCTGGACTTCCAGCTGTGTACCCAGATTTGAGTACGCGCCACGATTGGCCAGTTAAAAAGGGCCTTTGTTTTGTTTGTCGTGATCGTCAATCAGGTTGAAGGGGAATTCGAAACGCACTTTCGGTAATTCGTTGAGTCCGTTGGGGGTCCAGAACAAGGATCTCTGCGCTGCTTCGCAGACGGTACTAATCAGAGTTTAGTTATCGTCTGCACGCAGGCTACTAAAACATCGGAGAGATCTAAAAGGAAAAGAAAATGTAGAAATAATAAAATTGCGAGTTTTACAAAGACGTGTAAAATGTAAGATCAGTGGGCAGTTTGGTTGCCTGCCCGCGAGTATACTTTTCTATGTAAAAATAGTGAAACTTAAACTTTTCCTAGAGTTTGAAGAATGTGTCTAAATGTGGATGCTAAATTTATCACTGGAAATGAGTACACTAGGTTGGCCTTTTAATGCACTGTATGAGAATGTCATGATACCTATGTTAAGTACATATTGGCAGTGGTTTGTATGATGTTTTGATTTTAGTCTTTTCATACTCATTGTAATTGTCCATACGCCACTTGCACATCTCCCATAATGCACCTTATTTGCCCCACAAAATTTTGCATAACCTTTGTTTTTCATTTCTCCTGGGTATTACAGCCGTCCCAAGAGAAATAGAAAACAATGCCTATGCAAAATTTTGGGGAGCAAATAAGGTGCATTATGGGAGATGTGCAAGTGGCGTATAAAAAAGAACTAATAAAAGACACTTTCGTTAAGGAGCTTTGGATATCAGATACTCTTACCTCAAAGTCGGCTTTAATACCTTGATTGTGCCTGTCGTGAGTCTTTTTTTTTCTTTTCGAAACTCAATTCCAGTGTGTGGATATCAGATAAACACTCTTACTCGTGTTTCAAGTAATAAATCGAACACGACAAGCAGTGTTTCTTCTGGTATCCAAACACCAAGAAATGCAGGGTTAAAAAAACGAGATGCGGTCAAGTTTTTTTGCGAGCTGTCTGCATATCGGATGAAACACCGAGTGGAATGTTTAACATAGCTTCTCAAATGAACCATGATTCTTGAAGAAATTCAAAGCTATCATTCGCAAAATTGTAAGCAAAGCACTATTTGTTTTTCCTCATGAATTACTCACATGTTTGAGGATTTTACGACGTTTGAATAAACGTGTTGCTGAATAAACGTAAGAGTGAAGGGGCGTCGTCTTTAATTATTTGAAATACGATTAGTTTCATTATAAAGAAGTGAATGCTTTATGATTGCTTCTTAGAAATCATTTGATGCCCTAACATCAGTGTCCACACTTCACCCTGTGTGGGTGTCCAAAGCAAGTGCCATTCAGCGAAAAGGAAGGTGGGGCGTTCGTGTCATTGTCATTAGAGATGCTGTGGTAAAAACAACAACCTCGCGCAACATTGTTAGTGATCGATGTTGTTTGTTTTACCACCCGCGTAAGTAAGTTGTTGCGCAATAATTTTCGTTGTTTCAGTGTTGTTGTTTATTTTCAGTTAAAACTAGTCGCTCGACCTGGAACAAAGAAATTTGTTGCGCGACAGTGTGGTTCGCGCGAGTAATAAAATAGGAAACATCTTTCTCAACTCATGGAGGAAAAACGTTGCGTAAAAAATTGCACGAATTTGTTGTCCTTGACCTCAGCTTAAGATTTAAGTTATTGCTTCTTAGTCTACGTTCATCATTATCTTATACAGTACTAGCTGCAGTGAAGGACAGTTGTATCTTAGGGTAATTTTCTTAATTTATTTTAAGTCCTGTAGTCTAGTCTATTCCTAGGGCTTACTTTTTTGGGGGGTCCAATTCAGTTTATCAGTTACCCAGGCTGGGCTGGTTTGGACCCACGGGCTGAAATGGGTCCAAGCGTGGGCATTTGATAGGGCTGTTTTGGCTCAAATTGCACTAAAATGGCTCCAAGAGACGCTGAATCCGACATTGCCCTACAGGGCTAAACAGGAACTTTGGGGCTGAAACAGATCTTTTCATTAAAGTGAAGTCTATTTAATTTTCCACGCTTCTTCTCTCTCCAGTGAGGTTGTACGTTTTCTCGTAGATGAGATTTTCTGTTTTGTTTAAATTCTACACTAACAGTTTCTTTATTTTTGTATATGTTTCCCTCTAGTCGAATTTAATGCAGGGGATGTATCGTAGATATGTTGCTAGTTTCAGCGTCAAAAGTTTTTTTTGTAAGATTTGTATTTAATTTATGTCTCTAGCCATTGTTCTAGGTCGGTTTTGTTTCTTTTTGTATCTTGTATCCTTGTAGCATTTGTTAGTGTTACTCTTTGTTTAGGTTTCATGTGTACTTTTGCAACGCAAAAGAAAGAAAGGCTGTAGTCAAATTGCATTTTTATATATTTACGACGTGCAGTCATTTGTGGCGTTATGACCTGTTTTTTTGCGTACATGGAATTTCTTGATTTATTATTATTGATCCGTTGTAAACTTTATCGTTTACAGGGCTGGTAGATGCTCTCCTGGTTTATGCTTTCACTTATTTAGCCGAGTTCGCTATGACAACTTGTTGGAATACCAGATTCCTGAGTTATTAAGAACTCCTTTGCAGGTAAGCAGAATGCTGATGAATTGTCAATATTCGAGTTGAGTCTTTTTACCAAGTTTTGGCGAGCGTGCCAGTAGGCTCTCTTATAATATGGCGCGCGTGCTTGCCCTATATAATTGCTATTGAGTCATTATAAAAAAAAAATTGTTTACGCACGCTCGTGCATAAATAAGGTGACGTGTTCAGTTGTTCGATATACGCACGCTAAGCCTCAGCCATTTATTAATTGTTTAAGGATATCGTGTGAGGTTACGCGGGCCGGCGTGCGAAAAGATACCAGAAAGTTCGACTTCTTTCGCAACTCGCTCTATTCGCCCCTCAAAATGGACAGCTTACCCGCAGGCCACGTTTTGACTAAATTTTGAGGTTGCCGCGACGTCTGTGTCATATGCTACTCAGTACCTCGAGCAACTGCTGTCTTAGTTCGCATACAAACCTTTTAGGGAGGAAAGTCGAGCCAATGAAATGTCCTGGACCACTGAAAAACGGAAAATTCCTCTCACCATACTTTCCCTCTGAATCAGTTCGACGTAATACTACAATCCACTGTACTTTACGCTCCCGATCGAACATTAAGGGTTTCTATTTGTCTGTACGGCAAAATAACCTCATCTTCTTTTCTTCCAGTTCTCACTCCAATGTAGTATCTTGATTTATTAGTGAACAACAGCAATTTGAAGTTCTTTTTAAAAGTTGATTTCAGAATTTACAGTATAATATATTTTTTGTTTCTTGTAGGAACTCTGTCTGCACACAAAGCTTTTAGCATCACCCAACACATCCATCGCCGATTTTCTCTCTAAAGCTCCTGAGGCTCCTCCATTTTTGGTGCTTAGAAATGCTGTTGCTCTGCTCAAGGTTCGTAAGCAAGTTTTTTCCTTTTTAAAATGTGATACAAGTTAGTGTTTCAACTTAGTTTGATATTTAGGAGCTTTGGTACATGTTACTATAATTGTTATATTAGCTTTCGTGTTAGTCTGGATACTATGCCACAGTTGACAGCTCTAGAAGTGCGGAACTACATTAAGAATAACAATGGTTTTATGATAGGGTAGAACTGCGACATTATCCTTACTAGGTCAGACTTTGAATAAGCACACTTTATGTCGTCATCCGCAGACTCAAAACTCAGAACCACCTTTATCGCCTTAACCTGTAGCGGGCTGCATTTTTGACTTCATTTCGTCGTTAAACACAAAATTCTTCCCAATTTGGTTATCAGTAACTGGTTATGGTCAATTATGCGTGTGATTTTAGCCTATCAGAATTGGGGAAATATTTTGAATGAGTAATAATTTGCTTTAACCAACAGACGATTGATGCTTTAGATCAGTGGGAGGATCTGACTGACCTAGGTAAATACTTTGTCATAGCTATAATCTCTATTGTATAAAAGGTCTCTTAAAATCCTTATTATCACTGCTTATTTGGAAAAGGATAAAGAAGAGAGCTGACAATCGTCATCATGTTTCTCTAGACAATAAACCCCCTTGTCTTTCTTGACTTTTGTAATTAGCTGCATTTGCGACATGAGTGGTCTGGTTGTTACTTACTTTCCTTTACCTCTATTTTTGCTTTTGTAGGTCGACACCTTGTAGATTTACCTCTCAGTCCACAGCTAGGAAAGATGATCTTGTACGCTGTGGTTCTCAAATGTCTAGACCCTGTGGTGACTATAGCTTGTGCCCTGGCCTACAGGGATCCTTGTAAGGATTTTGTTATGTTTAGACTTTAAAGACTGAGCTGAGGTAGGTAGCTCATTCCTCGAGATAGTGTGTCATCTGGTGTGTGCAGTGTGAAGGGAATAGTAAAACAATGCGCTGCTCCCCACCATCTGTTCGCCTGAAACATGCTGAGGCTTACCATTAGTGTCCATAGCTTGTTCACTAGTATCTGCAGATCCGTGTAAGGATGTTGTTGTTTTTTGTTTTTATGACCTGATGTACTGCGAGTGACCCAGTTATGATAATAGCATGTGTTCTGACCTAGAGGGATACTTGCAAGGACATTGTTGCTTAGTTGTTACTTAGTTACTTAGTGGCAGACCTGGGTGAACCTATTGGCGACCCTGATATGTACTGAGAATCCTTTTAAGGTTATTACAATGATTGCTGCCTTGGTAGACAACTTGTTTGCTGTTGTTCACGTAGAGTGATTCTGCAGAAAAACCATCCTAATATTTGTTTTCTTTATTTTTCCGTTGCACAGTCATCTTACCCATGTACCCAGCGGAGAGGCGTGCAGCTGTAGCAGCCAGAAAGAGATTTATCTTGGATCAGTTTAGTGATCACCTGGTCTTCGTTCAAGTATTCAGGGTAAACCAGTTAACAATTTAGGGAGTTATTTCAGAAGAAGTTATCAATGATCAACTTTATCATTACAGTAACATTGCTGTCAAGAGCAATTCGCGATTTCTATTTGCCACTTAGAAGTGAAGCCCAAAAGAACTGACTTGCTTTGACGGTCTTCCCATGATTGACGCTGGATGAATGTTTTTACTGGAGATTGACTAGTGAATTAGAATTTGTGTGCTTTTGAAAACCAGTCTTCTGGTAACTCTTTGGTGTCTTTCGTTTTTCAGGGCTGGCAGCGTGCTAGATCTGAAGGATATGATAAGAACTACTGCCGCAGAAATTATTTATCTCAAGCCACGATGGAAATGATGGCTGGCATGAGGTCAGGCGTGTTTATTTAGTTAACGAACTTTTATGGAGTAGGAAAAGCCGTGCTTTGCTAGCGGTCGGAGTGAAATCTTTCATGTAACAAGTTGAATAGGTCATAAAATGCATTGGTTTTGTGTTCGGTAGAAAGAAAGACCTTTTGCGAACTTTATTGTCCTGTTTTGGATTCGTGAGGATGATCTCTATGACAAAGAAGAAACTCCTCTGTGTGACATGCTGTATTTTTTTACAGGTCCCAGATTCTTGGCCAGTTGAAAATTGCAGGTTTTATTCGTCCTCGTGGGGCGGGCGACATCAGAGACTTGAACTCAAACTCCAATAACTTGGCTGTTGTTAAGGTAGGAAGCTTTTCTGGAAAACTATTAAAGCAAAACATTTATTTCTAAAAGTAAACAAAGTAAAATTCTGACTACGTGGCTAGCATCTATGCAGATTTATTGGAACAAAAGAAAACGTTTACATAAGGAAAGAGTTCAACTCCTAAAGAACTACAATATAGCCGCCGTAACGTCATGTGAATATGTTCTTTAACTGACATAGGCAGGTTTGTAAGATGGATGAGTTGGACCTGGTGTTTACACCTACAGTAAATCCTCTATTAAGCCCCCCGGGGGGCTTATTTCTTTCAAGCGCTTTTGAAGGGGGGGAGGCGGGGGGCTTAAAAGAGAGGGGGGCTTATTTAATATAGCAAAATGTATCACCAGTAGCAAAAATACCCTAGTAAGAGACAGAGTAGACTTATGTGTTGTACTAGTCACTGTCAACAGTATTTAATTCGCTTGTGGGAGCCTCCACAGAGAACTAGAATGTAAAGTTGAAAAAGTTAAGTACATAAAATTGGAGGTCATGCGGCCGAAGACCAAAGACAATATGAACTTCCAGCCTCACGAATAAACCATAACTGATCAGTCCACGTAAATTATTTGTGAAGAATAACGATGGAGGAGAGGGGGTGGGGGGCGTATTAACTTTCCTCCTCTGAAAAGGGGGGGCTTATTTGAGAGGGGAGGGCTTAATACAGGATTTACGGTATCTATAAAAGGCAACAAGACGTATACAGTGAAATATCTGATAATATGTAGTGAAAGGCAACTTGATAATTAACAATTATTCTTTGAAATCGAGGTGAATAGTGGCAAAATATTTACCGAGCCGCGAAAGCGGCGAGGTAAATATTCCCAAAGCCACTATTCACCGAGATTGAGAAGAATAATTGTTTTAGTATATACACACGAAGTGATCTCAACAAAATCAGAAAGGAAACCATTCAAAAGTAGGATTTGATTGACAGATCAAATCACGCGTAAGTTTAAAAATAGATCTTTGCAGAATTTTCAAACATGGCAATTCACAAGTTTACTCATTTCGCAAACAACAGCGTAATGGCTTCAATGGAATCGCTAAAAGTTTGAACTGTTTCCTTACCTGAGAAAAAAAGTAGAGCTGTGTTGTTTTCTGTTGACTCGCCAAGTTTATAGCCAAAAGGGCATGTTGTGTCGTTCTTCGCATGAAGTGCTGACAAAAATGGCGGCTCGGTTGCTCGAGGTAAGAGGTCGTCTTCCTGTATCATTCTTTTTCCTGTTTACTTGAAATGTAGAATTTCTGCAAACATTTCCTTTTAAATTTGTTTGTCATAAATAAACTTCGATTTTTGAGCCAAAATTTTCTTCTTAGAAAACGCTGAGTTCACGAAACGGCTTCTTCTACGCGAATACACGGGAGTTGTAAACAATCCATCGAGCACAAAACTCCTGCTACAGTAAATTGAAAAACGCCGTATTGAATCCTTCCAAGTCTTTTCTTGCCTTAAAAAAAGTCAGCCCTAGGATTTTGTCGACTTTTAAAAGATCGTTCTCTAAAAAAAACGGGAAAAACACCGAGCTCACACATTATCCACTCGCTAGGAGGTGAATATTATACACTTAATGTCAGATGCCAAGGGAAACAGTTAGTTTTGTTTTCCCGAGGGTCCTGATGTTTCCCGAGACGAAGTCGAGGGAAACATCAGGACTCGAGGGAAAACAAAACTAACTGGTTTCCCGAGAGATCTGACATTAAGTGTTTTGTTATATTTCTAGAACTTTCACTTCAACAGCAACAAAAGAATAACCGGAGCGAACGAAAACGAACCAAAACAGTCGACTCGGTACTTATAACAACACAAATTTAATTCTCAAACCACTCAATGAATGATTTACAAACAAAAGTACTTTCCTTATATCATCTGCATCTTTTTCCTCCACTAGCTGCTGTTTTTCTTCTGGGAACTTCTGGGATAACTTTAAAAATCGTTGCTTTTAGCTTGAGGCTTCGTGATTGTGTTGTTGTGTTCATTCACGAAAAAGAAAACCGGCAGGACCTGGCGGTGTTTTTCCCGCCTTCTGTCACGCCACTTTCCACCATGCTTTGATCACGTGCTGCAATGTATCCCGAGCGGGATACATAGTTTAATGTATCACGATCGGGATACATTTGATTTTAGTCAAGGCCACGTGACCAAGAATCAACCAATGGCAGTCCCTGTTTAGTAGAGTGAAATTCTAGGAATATAACAATGTTGAATAGTCTGAGATAGCGAACCAATCAGATTGCTTAAATCACCAAGATCACTGAGTGTGTATATACTAATATTATATAGCTTAAGGCTCTTGATTTTATTTCAATTTTTTACTGCAGGCAGCCCTCTGTGCTGGAACTTTTCCCCAAGTGGTCCGAGTAGACAGAAGCACCAACAAACTAACAACACAGTAGGGACCATTTATTTGACCTTTAACGTCAAGTCTTACATTTGAAAGATATGTCGTGATTTAAAATATAGTTGGTTCTGTATGTTCAAATTTTATTTTCGTTTTTTGGGTTTGGTAGTATAAAGCGTTTAAAATAAAATTTGAGCTATGGGTAGAATTAAGTTAAAGAGATATTTTCTGGTTGACAACGAAAACATTATCGAGAAGAGCGATCGATACGTGGAAACGTGAAAGTGTATTAATTATCCAACTAATATTAAACTTTTTTCTTTCAGGAAAGAAAGCAAGGCTCGTTTTCATAATTCCTCCATTTTGTACCAGCCCCCTGCTCATGGCGATACTGTGTCAACTGCGCAGGCCAAAGCGATCGCTAAACTACCATCTGACTGGCTGATATATGAAGAAATGTCAAGGTACATTGAGCCTGTCTCTAACACCAACTCTACCTAACCACTTTTAATGAAAGCTTTTTTCGTGAGCGGATGGGCCTTCGTGGTATTTGTCTTGTTTTTTTCTACAATTTCTATGCAAGGGAATGGACAACGTGATTGTTAGGAGACGGCTTATTCGCCGTCCTTAATGCTGTGTAACGTTTCACTCAGTACTGTCGGCTATGCAAAGCTGACGTTAACTTATATGATGTCCAACTGGAAAGTAGAAAAATATGAAAATACCAGTTCTTAACATAATACAAAAATTCCATGCTGGGTGAACAGAAGGTCATTAGCAGCCGATAAAACTAAACATGCTACTATATCCATCTCATGGATTTCATTCGTGGTGTAAAAATTGTCGAGTATAAAATAATAAACTTTTCCCGCACTTCGCCCCAGTAAACATACAATGAAATGAGGTCGAGTCTTGTGTGGACGATAGGCCATTTTAGATTTTCTTTTGTTCAAAACGAGGCTAAGAGGCAAAACCTTTCTAGTGAAAATGGGTTTTATTTACACGACAATAAAGAATCATTTTTGAATCAATGGCTTCGCACTTAGCCTCGCTTGGAAACAGAGGCTGCGGAAACTGTCTATTGTCGCTCTTGAGGATAAATTTGGATTCTGTCTCTCCCGACAGACTTTACACCACAGTGACAGTGAAGTGCTGTAGCCTTGTGTCGCCCATAACAGTAGCGCTCTTCACTGGTCCCAGCCTTTCCTCTGAACACGTTACCCAGGATTTCTCAGCTTCTCGTGACAGTGAGAGGTATCCTGGGGATAGCCTGGGGCGAGATAGTGAGAGCAGTGATAGCGAGACAGAGGAAAAAGAAGGAGAGAGGAATGGGAGAAAAGGCGTTGTGTTTAAGTTGGATGACTGGATTGCGCTTTCAGCAAGCCAGGAGGTAATGTCTTTAACAGTAGCAGTAGCAGTGATTACGGGTTAATGATAGTAATGTAATAATGATAACAATGATAGTCTTAACACTAGAGCGTAAATAAGCTAGGAGATATTTCAAGACAGTAAAACACTTCAAGTAAAATATAGCTTCACACACAACTGATTCTTTTCTACTTCGAGTTAACTTACAATGTAAGGCTATTTTCCCACGTAACATAATTAAGATTGATTGACATGCTTCGCCTTTCTCAAAGCTCAAGAAACCGCAAGTTCGCAAAGTCGGTTTTAAGAATGGTTTTCAAATCACTTGAAACTTTTCTTGAATCGTTTCAAGTTTCTGACTGAAATGAGATGCAGAGTAAAATAACTTGAGATTTTACTTTGGCATTCACACACGTATCTTTGGTTAAGTAAAACTTAGCAGCCCTTAAGTCTAACTTAACGGCCTAGTGCAGAGACGGCCAATCTATCCACATCTATTCACGCATTATTGCTTGCTACACGTTTACGAAAGAAATTTCAATTATTGTTAATTAACTAATCCATCGGCTAGGTCCAAAAAGGTCCATACGATTTATTTCAATCTAACGCAGCCGTCAAGTTATTTTGCACCTCTCAAGACGCGACTAATGGAAGTGAGGGCATAACAAATTGATCATTTAGACACAGTATACTGTATTTCATTTTGACTTGGTGTCTTTTTAATGCCTTTTCACTGTCACTGAGCTGTTGAAAAAGATCTTCATCTGATCGTCAACAAACATGCCCTACGTAATTCGTCATCTTGTTACTTTTGTTTGTCACATCTACAGTATGTCGTGTTACTCCTTCGTTCTTTTCATTATCGAAATAATAGGTACACTACAGTGATCTTGTTTTATAAGATCAAGGGCAATTTTTTTCTTCACTGTAGGATGTGAACAATGTGACTTATTTACGACACAAGTTGCAGGCATTTTTCGTCAGGAGGATTCGCTCTCCTTCCAGACCCTGGTCTCAAGTGGATGAGGTAAAACACACATTAATCCCGTTGACATGCAGATGATGTGTAGTTGTTATTAAAATGAACGTCATTCGGGAACAATAAGCGTCCCTTAACGCTGGAGTTCAGCCCAGTTTCTGTGATAAAAACGGTGACCTACTAATGGCAAAACGTTTCTTTTAAACAGAGCGAGGTCCTTATCAAAGAACCACCTCTGTAATAACTTCTAAGAAAAGGGATAATAAAAGCTATATCCTTCTTTTCTCATATCTGCATTGGCGGGTTTTTCTTCCTTTTTTTCTTTACAAAGATGATTGTTCGAGCAATAACAGCAGTGTTGACGTCAGAGGAGCAAATCATGAATCCAACCTTGTACCCTCGCCAAAGAAGAGCACGACCCGGTAATGTATTTTACTGTAACTATCAAGGTTTGCGATTATCTTGTTTAGATAGTGAACACTTCCACCAGTGTTCACAGTACTTGCTATTTGTCACTCGCTTCGCAATGATAGGAAGAGCCCATAAGAGGAATAAAACGCAACACGCTCTTTTCGACCAGATGGTTCGTTATGGATTAGCTGAGACCAAGGTTTCTCTTCAGTGGCCAAGAATTACCTACATTAAGTTATTTACATCTTAATATGTGCAGTGTTTGACTTTTCCACCATGTTCGGTCAATACATGAGTCTTTGAACAACCAACCTACAGACGCATTGTTGTATTCGATGCCTCATAACTCTTTGTATATTGATTGTGTATTGATTGAATGTATTTGTATATTGATAATATACTTCCAGGAATCGAAAGTGGGCCTGACTCTAGATCTAGAATCGACAGGTGTGTAAGAGAGCAACTACCTGTAACTGTTGAATACCTTTTTATAATTTATAGAACAATTAAATTGTTTTTAATGCTTAAAAGCATTTGCCCTCTATGATATCACATGTTAAAGTCAACTGAGATATCATACATTTTCACGTTGTTTTATCGTGTTTCTCTTTAATGTACAGTAGAACCCCGGTAACTCGAAGTCGTGAGGGAAACGAAAACAGTTCGAGTTAGCGGGGGTTCAATTATCGGGGTCGATTGACCATTAAACTTGTCGTGTTAATAACGGATAGTTTACTGACTTTACTGACTGAAAGACAATGGCACCCGATGAATTGCAAGGACCAGAATTAGAGTAACTGGGATAAATTTGGATCAAGGGAAAAACGAAATTTAGTTCGAGTTAGAGGGAATTCGAGTCACACGAGTTCAAATTAGTATAGGTAATAGCACGATTTGTAGTGATATTTGGCATAAATACCACGAGTGATATTTCGAAATTGTTATACGTAATTTCACGAGCCAGTTAGGCGAGTGAAATTTGAGACAATTCTGAAATATCACGAGTGGTATTTATGCCAAATATCACGTACAAATCATGCTATTATATGTTTATACTACTACCCGCAAAAGGTTTGTAATTTTCACATTTAGGTATTTCAAATTAAGCTGAAATACCACTGCTCTAAGCCAATCAAATTGCAGAAATCTCTCATGTAGTGGTATAAACCGAGAAAAAATTGACTGATATGTGGGGTCAACTCAAAGGGAAACCACAGTTAGTTCAAGTTAGCGGGGGAGTTTGAGTTATCCTAGATCGAGTTACAGGGGTTCAACTGTATTTACTGTTGTATTTGCAGGACACGCCCAGCAGGACAGTTTTCTCCATCGAGGGAACGCCTGCGTGATAACTCTGGTAAAATCTACTTTGTTTATGGTTGAAAGACAGTATTTACAGCCGTAAGCCTAGTTTATTCTGCTTTCACCCCATCGCATTACAGTGACGGCATATTAGACTCTCCATCACTCTTCCTGAAGTTAAAATAACACATGATTAGAGCTAACAAACAGTTCTTGCGTTTATCAGGTTCAAGTCCGCGGGGAAAAAGTGAAAGACCATTCTCTCCACAAGTGAGTTTCTCTTGTGTACCATGCAGAAATAAGTACGGGTAGGCTGTGCAATCATAGCCTACGAACGTGACCAGAAGAACTGTCTTGAATGTCCACAGCGCCCTTACTGTAAATTAAATGCTAATGTTCAGTCCAGCTTGGAACATCTGCCCTATGTTCCTTATAACGAGAAGATCCAACCTAATGGTTATCAGTGAAGGCTTTCCTAATATCACGCTATGCAAAGCCTTTGATAATATTGGTTTGTTTTTACAGAATGGTAAAACATCCAGTGATGGATGGATGTCAAGGCCTGCACAGGTGTCTGATAGGCTAAATGAGGGTAGGTGTTGGTATTTCTTTGTATTTCAATTTTGAAGTCCTGAATTTTTTTCAGGCTTCTTACGCAATTACATAAATTGCGCTCACAACTGTGAGGATCATTCTTCATTTGATATAATTTGGCTACCATTTGACAGTCCGAAAAGAACTTGTCTAATGACATACCTGTCGATTTTTGCGATTATGTCAAAATTACAAGTATCACATGCTTCGTTTTCATTTCAGCTCGTTACTTTATTATGAAATGCAACAATCAAAGAAATTTAGACATATCCATGGCAAAGGTAAGTACCCTCTTTTTTATGTTTCGTCTGCAATTTACTCCTGAAGCATTAAATACTAATTTCCATTATCTCTCTTCATTCAAACTCCTTTATAGTAATTCATGACCTTTGTTGGGTTAACTTTCATTCTTACAATGTTTTGTTTCCTTTCTACTGAAGGGCATCTGGGCAACAACCCTGGCAAATGAAAAGAAACTGAACAGAGCTTTTAAGGTAAGTTCTTTAGCCAGTTTGTCTGAGACTTTTAATACGATATATGGTTATACTTTAAAATACCAAGTCACTGAAATAGAGCAAACTACTTAATGTTGTATGGGTTTTAAATGTCACTGTGCGCCTGCGCCTGGAAAAGCGATTTCAATGGTCGATCGTAGATAATCTTGTATTACAACTGGTTTGCCTGGACGTTTTACTTTTAAAATAAAAAAGGTATTAAATTTTCATCTTTGTTAAAATTACTAATGTATTTAAAAATTGCAGCCCTTTACGATTTCACGCCAAATAAATGCTCCAGGTTCACTTTGTGTTGGAAAGACGACGCTTTCTAGGACAGTTTGTAGTAAAAACGGACGCTACTAAGAAAGCTATCTGCGTCTAGCTTAAGCCCCGTTATCTTAACATTTGCACTAAAATGTTGTTGTAGGAAAGCAAACGAGTTATTCTGGTGTTCTCTGTGCAAGGAAGTGGACATTTTCAAGGTGACGGTTTAGTTGAAGTGATTTTCTCTTTCCTTTGTCCTGCATTAATGATTGCCTGCACCAAAAGACAGTCCCCTTTAATTCACCTTGCGTGTTCCTCTGCTTACAGGTTATGCACAGATGACGTCCGCTATTGGCAAGGACAAGTCACCCGAGTTTGGCTCAAGCTCCCTCAGTGGGGTTTTCAGTGTTGAATGGATAAAAAAGTATGTGCTACCTGTTTTCTACCTTCCCATCGCCCAGTATGATAAGTAAACAAGACCCTGTCGATAAAACGTAAGGTGGTATCCCCTTACATTGCCGTTTGAGTGAAGTGAATTCTTTCCGATAGGGCATACCAGACACTTACCGGTTCTGCCTAATAGTGGTAACAACGGAAGGTTACGGAGTGCGGGCGAAAACTGTCGACGGTCAAAACGCTAATGCTCCAACGCTAGGTTTTGCGTACGCTTCACGTGATAGATGGTCAAAACACTCGTGATTAGATTACGTTCTGTGCATTCAATTTGTTATTTGGGGAAGTCCAAACAAAGCTGGCTTTATACGTGCCGTGTATATGTAATAGCAACTGGCGATTAGGATTGCGGTTTCCTATTGTTTTCCACAACAACAAGTGTAACTGTGATTAAAAAGCAAACAATAATGAGTGTCATTTTCCTTCGTCCTTAGAGCAAGTATTCCCTTCCAACAAGCTCATCATCTGGTAAACCCGTGGAATGACCATAAGAAGGTTCAGATCAGTCGTGATGGACAGGTAAGACTTACATCATGACCTCTCCACGTGTTAAGCACTGTTTGTTTCTTTTGACGTGTATGTATAGATGCGTGGAGGGAAATTAAAAAGGGTAAGATATTAAGGGTATAGTATGGTGTATAAGTAGGGGGTGTGAATATGTGACGAACCACAAGGAGGAATTATCATCACATGGGTAGAACAGAAAGGTGTCAAATGGTGCGTATGGTGCACAGGCGAAAGAGGAATAATTAGAAGGTGTGTGGAAGGGAGGAGTACAGATGTAAGACGTGTACAGATGAGCTTTAATTTGATTATCATCGTATGAATAGTACAGAGTGAATAATAAGGATCAGTAGTGATGTACGGGTGGAAGATGAAAAGAGCTATGTGTGAGAGAAAGGAGAACAGATGCGAAGTAACGCGACCAGATGAGTGTAAGATTATCACCAAATGGGTTTAACAGCCACATTTACAAAGCTCACGGTATGAAGAACAGGTGGCTGTTAAAGTGGGTGTTATTGTGAAGTCGGAGTTTGATTTATGAGGAAGTACTATCGGCATATTGATGGGACAGCAAGACGTACATCTGGATCACGGGGATGGGTTAGGGAAGTTGTCGGTTCCGTAAGTAAAAAATGGTTGTTTAATTTGGAGATAGGACTCTGGATCTTATTTGTAACAAAAAATATGTTTTTGTTTCTCAGGAGCTGGAGCCTAAAGTTGGCGAAGAACTTTGCAAGCTGTGGGATGTTGATCATTCCAGTCCAAATGGACGCACTCCCAGGTCAACAAACAACACCAACAGACGTAGCAAGCCATCTGTACAAACACAGCCAGATCGCCACGCCTCTCCCAGTCACTGGCAAGCCACACAAGCAAATGTTAGCTACCCCGCTATACAACAAGTGTACACTACACACACACCCTCCCTTCCTATTCCTGTGCCTATTCCATCTGCGCGACACGCCATCCCTGCCCATTATCCGCGCCAAGTTGTTGCAGCCCAGCCCATGGCTGTACATACTCACGCCGCTGTTCCCTTTGGAGCGCACGCTGTTGCGTTGCAGTCTCAGTTTCGTTCAGCGGCTCCTCGATACCCGGGAACCATCGTACAGCCACCAGACATGAGGACGATGGGGCTGCCACCACGCGGCACAAGAGCGCCATATAATGCTTCTCGAAAATAATTCAGTTATTTAGTAATATGATCTTACAGAAACCAGGTAACAACAAATACTATAAAAGGAGAGCTCACCATCAACCACTGGTTACACAACGAAACTCTGGGTGTAGCCAGTAACTGGCACATGCGCACAACCATATCACCAAACCAGTATCTCATGTACTGAGAAAGGCTTTGCTTTATGTTTGTGGTCGGGTGATTCATAAGGTAACCTTCCTAGTAAATACCCAATTAAAAAACGACCACTTTTACACTGGCTTGACAGCGGCATGTTTACAGGATTTGATTCTGCGTAGGAAGGAAAATGGGAAATTGATGTTTCTTTTTGTTTATTGCCAGCGATCTGTCTAAAGTTGGAAAAAAACGTTACCTAAGAAAAAGTAAGGTTCACGGACAATTTAAGACAATACAACGCAGCCGAAAAGAATGCAACTTGCTCGCGTTCCGTGAATGCAGAAAATTAGGCCTCTTTTCTCGTTAAGCGTTATTGATTAAGAAATAACAAAAACGTTACATCTTTAAGAAGCTTGATATATTTATTAGACTGACCATAACAGTACTACAATACAGGTGTTTTTAATTAATCCTACCTGAGGAAATAGAGAACTAGGAGGCAAAAATGAATCTGGTGTTGCTGTAAAATACCCGTGCTAGAAACTTCTTAATATCAACGCAAACAGGAACTTTTCATGTACAAAAGTGTTTTATCTGACTATTCATCCCTATATAGCAATATACCATAAAGATCTATAGAGGTAAATACTGCCCACACTGATATAGCAAAGGCTTTTCGAAGTCGGTAATGCTGTAACTTTCGTTTTTTAATATCTCAGTACAGCGGACTGATAATCTGATTAAAACCCGCCGATTAATTTTACCTAAATCCTACACGATAAAGCTGTTTTCTTTAAAAATGAGAAGTTTTACATAAGCACCGCTGTTTTACGAAGCAAACCCATTTGCGGCGGCTTTTCGGTAAACGTATTAGGCACCGAAGCTATTTTTACTAATTATTCTCAGTCCTCTTTAACGCTGTCCCTCTTTAAAGGTACGTAACACAGGGCTGCATTGTTGGCAACGTTTCTTAAATCTTTCCAGTCACCGAGATAAACAGGATAAACCTCTCCTGAAGAGATTCTAATTCCACTGTCAATTGGAAATGCATTGATGATGAAATAAATCCTTCCCTCTATTTCCACTGCACCAAGTTTGTTTTGGGGAATATGTTTTTGGTCAACAACGGACCACTTGTTCTTGTCTTCATCGTAAACTTCAACAGCTGCTGGGTTACCATAGAGCCTGCTTTTTGTGTCAATAGAATTATAACCACCTGCCACACACAGTTTGCCATTCGCTACAAAAAGACTGGATCCAAAGTGAGGGTGGCAGGTTGATGCTTTTTCTTGCCACACATTGCTCGCTTGGTCAAAACAATGAAGCACCGCATTTTGCATCTGGTAATGATTCGAGACCTCCTTTTTATGTCCGTAAAGTACATAAACTTTTGAAGGACGGGTTGTTGCCCCACTGTAATAATACTGATATTTTCGAAAACTGTTCGTAACATTTACTTCTGCAAAACTTTGCCACCGGCGTTTTGGAAAGCTGTACCTTTGAGGTACCTCGTCGCAGTCTGAACTGATTGCGTACATGTAGTCACCTACAGTGCAAAGGCTTTTGACTACTCGACATGTTGGATCATTGTGCTTTTGCCACTTATCGGTTTCTATATCGTAGCAATAAATACAGGAATCAGCAGCAACAAATAGTTCACCACCAACAGTCTCTGTACAGTAGCAATTTCCTGCATGAGCTGCTGGTGCTAAAGATGATAGCTGCTTCCACTGTTTCTTCTCCATATCAAAATACATCATATGAGTCTGAGGGAGAATAGCAACAAGGACCTAAAATAACAAGAAAAAAGTGGAAAAATGTTGTTCAGTTTTTTAAATGTAGAAGGAAGATCTTCTGAATGAGATCAACACAGAACGACAATACTGAAATTAAGTGAAAGGCAACGGACTCGAGAGTCTTTCACAGCTGTTTCGAGTTGTTGCTTCTCAACACTTTGAACACATACTCAAACGTAGTCTTAGCTGGCATATTTGAGATACAGGTGGTAGGTTGTCCTCAATAGAATTTCTTTCTCGTACCGTCCATATTAAATTTTGTTATGACAGTCAGTTCTATAAACAGACACACAACCAGGAAAAACGAGAATTGGTTGTTTATGTATTTTCCGCTGGTCTCTCAATACTACCAATAAACTTTACTCCATTATTAGTTTATTCTAAAGCCGAAACCAGACCTATCGTAATCCCTTTTTGTAAACCAGGTCGCTAGTCAGTGTTGTGAAGGGGACTCCTTGTTTTGTCTCATAACGCTGAGATAATCAGTTTGGCAATCGTTCCCAGATCGAAGACCTGTTTCTTGTGCTCGAACCCTTTTAAGTCCGTTGAACTGCTAACTGAGGTGGCGGTGTCTTCTACCCAACCTACCCAACTTTTATCTTTTTTTTGAAATTCATTCGAAAAATTGTGAGCCCATCGGGAGGCACATTTTTTTAGCTTCTAATGAACTGTAGAATTAAAGTAAAGTGGGAATTAAGGGAAGGTCAAAACGGGTGAAAAATGATAAGGATAAGGACACCCCTGAAGGCGAAACCCTCTGAGACACAAATGTAAAAGCATATATACTTACTGGACCCGTTGATCGCAGTTTTGCTTTTTCTTTAGCAAAGTTGGAACCGTTTGAAGGTTTGACGTAATATAAAAGCGATTCATAGAGAAGCATATGAATCTCCGGTACTTGTTGCATCTCATCCGTTTCGAGTTCTTCAGTCAAATCCTTGATGTCCACCAATCCCACACGAACCGCTCCGATAACTTTGGCCGCGCTTGGCATTCGTTCCTCCTTCTTGTACTTGATCCACTGCATCACGGATTTGAAGATGAATGTCTCTGAAGGAGCACTAAGGTCATCTCGGCTGAGAAGGCTAGTGTACTGATCAACATCCACATGGGACAAGAATTCTTCACTTTCACAGATCTCTTTGTAAACGGAGGCCATCTTAGTTTGCGTGGCTTCTTTAAGGTCAATTAGACCATGTCGATCAGCAATCGCGGAGAGGCGACAATATGTTTGCACGTCAAATCGAAGCTGATCAACAAACTGGGTTTGCAAGTACTCACAACACTGTTGGACAACACTTGTAACTTGAAGGTGATCCGCTGCGACAAGGACGTCAAAGACAGTTTCATCGTTGACAAGAAGGTCTCCGCTGTAGATGAAATCCAATACAATCTTCAAAGCAGCTGCTGAAATGTTTTCATCTTTGAGCTCGATCACTTCCCGGTTCGACTCTTTCATTCCGTGAGCAAACATGGCGTGAAAATAATCGCTGCTGGCAGCGAGCACAATGCGATGAGCTGAGAATATCTCTCCTCCCACTTTTAAACCCACGTCGATGAATTCACCTTGCTCTCGAAAGTGAGCGCACTTTGACAAAAGAATTTCAGAATGGGAAACCATTCTGAAATCAACTAAGTATCACTGTTTTACGCTAAGCAAGCTGAAGATCGCGTGACCTTAAATGAATCATGGAGATATCACGTGAGTTATGAAGAGTCACGAAAGTCCTGAATTAGAGTCGTACAACCGTGTTGAAAAAATTGCCAACTCGGAAACATGACAGTTTTCGTCTCGCTTACAAAAAGAATTATGCAGGCGAACACACGGCCTCAGACATCGGCTGCTGGCCTCAGACTATTTTCGTCTTGGGTGACAGTTGACACGCCATACCAATTTTTTACAATATAGTGGAAGCTTTTCTCAATTTATTTTTGAGCTGGTTAACTGTAAGTGAATGTAGTGTTAGACAGGACCTACGGCTCCTTTTTATTTTTTCATAGAAAAAAGGTCCAAACAGGCAGTACCTGCTCCGTAGTTATTTTTT
>OZ037779.1:21386416-21408916 GCA_964035525.1 Porites cylindrica | reverse complement strand
GTTTTTTTTCTTTTCTTATCGAAAACAACTTGACGATGGGAGGTTAAATCGCGTAAATTTCAACTCGTACCCTTCACGATTGGCGTTGAAATCGCGAAAATATTGTCCTCGTCGATCGACGACTCGCTTTTGGCATCGATTGGACTTCTGGATGGGACACGGATCAGGACATGAGTAAACTTATTATACCTTGGAATCAGGGATAATCATTGGAACTATGTTAACTTTGAGACCTTCGAAACACATTGCAATTAATTTTTAACCGTATCAAGAGCATCTTGGAATATTAAACTTTAATCTTGGATTAAAACATTAATTGGAACTTTATCGAACTTTGTAACCCTGCGTTCGACCCTGGATAAAGCAAGCGGATGTTTTGTTTTGTTTTGTTCCATTAACGTAGATAGAACGCCATTATGCTTCCATAGACCAACGCATCCCACGGAAACGACTTTAGGCGTCTTGTTTAAAGTTGGAAAATGTTGAATAGTACAATATTAAAAGATGAGGAAACACTTTGGCTAAAGTACTCAATCAAGAGAGAATTAAGACTACGAGTTACATTTTAATTAATCTAGCTCGAAGTCCACTCCCTTTGAGTAAACGCCTCCCTTATTTGAAAGCGACCATCATTAAAGCAGCGCTTCAGCCAAAACGTTTCGTAAATAGTTTGAATAAAAGTCATAGTAAGACTAACCTAAACCTTTAACATGAATGTACAGACAGTTCTGGTATATTATAGAGTTTCCTTTTAAGAAGCCGGCCTCTATTTTGTGGCCATGCAGTTACCGCAGTGACTACCGCCCAAAATCGTCACTAAGTAAATTATTGCAGATAAAAAATATATAAGATACGAAGTCGGAGCTTGATTTATAAGGACGTGCTATCAGCGTATTGATGGGACAGCAAAGCTTACATCTGGATCTCGGGCATGTAAGGGTGGGAAGTCGTGTGACAAAATATGTGTAGTTAATGCACAGATGTTGGAGAAATGGGAAATGCCAGGATGAAGAATACTCGTGAAAGGGTGCCGAAAGGGCTCAGTGATAAAGCTGCTGAGAGTGGAGAATCGGATATTGAGGTGATCAGGCATTGCAAGTGGGCAAAACCGTCTTTTTCGTTCTCAGGAGTTGGAGCCCAAAGTTGGCGAAGAGCTTTGCAGGTCGTGGGATGTTGGTCAGGCCGGTCCTAGTGTACGCACTCCCACGTCAACGAATAAAACCAACAGACGTGGCAAGCCATCTGTACCAACACAGCCAGATCGCCACCCATAACCCAGTCAGTGGGAAGCCACACAAGCAAATGTTGGCAACCCCGCTATACAGCAAGTGTACACTGCTCACACCCCCTCCCTTAATTCCTATCCCTGTGCCTATTCCATCTGCGTGCCACGCCATCCCTGCCCATTATCCTCGCCATCAAGTTGTTGCAGCCCAGCCCATGGCTGTACACACTCACGCCGCTGTTCCCTTTGGAGCTCACGCTGTTGCTTTGCAGTCTCAGTTTCGTTCAGCGGCTCCTCGATACCCAGGAACCATCGTGCAGCCACCACACATGAGGACGATGGGGCCGCCACCACGCGGCACAAGAGCGCCGTATAATGCTCCTCGGAAATAATACAGTTATTTAGTAAACTAATACGACGGAAACCTAGTGAAAACAAAAACCATGATAAACCTTACGATCTAAAATCACCGGTCACTCTGCACAGTTCCGGGTATGGCTAGTATCTTACACCTGAGAGAGGCTTTGATTTGTGTTTGTGGTGGTTTATAGGGATGTTTTGATGTTTTATCCTTTCCTTAAAACCTTCTTAGTGGGTAGAATGAGAGAGTATCAACTAACAGTCATCCCATCTCTTGTAGAAGTCGGTATGTTAAGGCAAATTGATTCATCAGGGAACATCCCCTAAAGTAAACCAAATCAGTTAACGTTATTGTTTGCAGGATTTGATGCCGCGTGGAAAGGACAATGGGAAATTTTCAAACATTGACTTTTTGTTTATTGTCAGCAATCTGTCTAGAACTGGAAAAGACTAGAAGTTATCTATCAAAAAAGCAAGGTACACAGTCAATTTAAGATGATGGGGAGCTGAAGCAAAGAAGATTTTGAGCGACGCAGGACAACCGGAAGTAGACCTTTTGCATTCCTGGGCAATGGTTTTACAAAAAAATTCGGACAAATCGTTTCAAGAGAGAAAACACACTTGGCATTTCAAACTTGATAGCGCCAAAGCATTTTAAAGAGAAAACGTCTCACTTCTGGTTGACGTCCGTCGCTTAAACACACCTTTGCTTAAGCTCACTAATGCAACGCAGCTGAAACTGACAATTGCGTGCATTCGATGGGTGAATCAACAAAAAAATTGAGATATTTCCTTGTTATTGATACAGGAAGTAACAAAAGAATTACATCTTTTAAGAAGCTTGGTATATTTATTTGATTAACCATAACAGTACTATACAGGTGTTTTTAAGAAATCATACGTGAGGAAATACAATACTAGAAAATTAATCTAATCTGGAGTTAGTGTAAAATATCTTGTTCACATGCTAGAAACGTTTCTAATATGAACGTAAACAGAAACTTTCGATGGAAGAAAAGTGATTTACCTGACTATTTATTGCGATATAGCAATATACAATAAAGATATATACTGCCGGCACTAATATATGGCGACGGCTAATCGAATGGGTACAACTCACACTTTATATTTAACTTTTTGGATATTTAAGTATAGTTGATTTATTATCTCATTAAAACCTCCGAATAATTTTACATGAGTCTTAGTAGACAAAGCTGTTTTCTTCAAAAATTAGAAGTGTGATATAAGCCTCACTCTACTTGCAAGGATTTGAACGGCTTTAACCCCCTTTTCGGCGACTTTTGTGACAACGTTCTAGCCACCTAAGGCGTTTTTATCAAGTATTCTTAGTCCGCTTTAAAGCTCTCCCGTTTTAAAGGTACGTAACATAGGGCCGCATTGTTGGCAACGTTTCCTAAATTTTTCCAGTCTCCCAGATAAACAGGATACACCTCTTCTGGTGGGATTCTAATGCCACTGTCAATTGGAAATTTGTTGATGATGAAGAAAACCCTCCCTTCTATTTCCACTGCACCAAGGTTGTTTTTGGGAATACGTTTTTGTTCAACAACCGACCACTTGTTGTTGTGTTCGTCGTAAACTTCTACAGGTGCAGGGTTAGCTAAGGGGCTGTCAATATTTTCATAACCCCCTGCTACATAGAGTCTACCATTGACTACAAAAAGACTAGACCCAAAGTGAGGACGGCAGGTTGATGTTTTTTCATGCCACTTATTGCTCTCTGGGTCAAAACAATGAAGCACTGCATTGTGTATTTGGTAACGGTCTGGCAAGGGCGCTCGCTCTTTATGCCCATATAGTGCGTACACTTTTGAACAAAGAGCCGTTGTCCCACAGTTATAGTACTCATAATAGTCTAAACATTTTGTAAAAGCATCGCTTGCTCTTTCAAAACTTTGCCACTTTCGTTTTGGAAAGCTATACCTTTGAGTTACCTCTTTGCTTTTAGAACTGATGGCATACATGTAATCGCCTATAGTGCTCAGGCTGCTGATTTTTTTGTGTGGTGGATCCTCGTGCTTTTGCCACCTATCTGTTTCTATGTCATAGCAATAAATACAGGAATCAATAGCAACAAAGAGTTCACCACCAACAGTCTCGGCACAGTGACATTTCACTGCATTCTTAGTTGCTGGTGCCAAGGATGAAAGTTGCTTCCACTGTTTCTCTTCAATATCAAAGTACATCATATGAGTCTTAGGATGAATAGCAACAATGACCTAAAATAGCAAGAAAAAAATGTAAAAACGTTGGTAAATGGTAAATATTTTTGGAAATGTAGGAGGAAGGGTTTTTTAAATAAGATTTACAAAGACGATAACACCGAAATTAAAAGAAAGGCAACGAACTCGAGGGTCTTTCATTTAACTTGCTTCCCGGCACTTTGAACACTAAGGTGATTCCTTGGTAAAAGAACCTAACATAGATTGTAGATGAAACTTGGTACACTGATGTAACAAGACAAAAAGATGATAAAAAAAAGTAATAAAAAGTGGGGGTCACCGTGCTCGTTTTGACGTCACAATGCTGACAAATACGCCTATTTAGAACCCTTTGACAAAAACCGCGCGCAGCCCAAAACTAGACAAAACGGAGAGATTTGTTCGATGATGCATGTGGTATCGCACAGAATTTGACGTTAATGTATTGCTTATCCACTTACGTACCAGAAAAATGCCTTTTAATGCCCCTGTTTTTACTTTACGCTCCAAAGTAGAATTAAATCGGACACGCGCTATTCGACCCGTGATAGCTCAATCCGTACAATTTAGTAAAATTGCCAAAAAACTGAACATAGATTTGAGCCAATTTTTTTCTTATCGAAAGGAAGCACTGTCCTTAATAAACTTATGAAATAAAAAATGGGGGTCACCGTACTCGTTTTTGCGGTAGAGCTGCGGGAAAGTGCGCACCAAATGCATTTTCTCAGATTTTTGAGAGAGGACTGGGGCGAGTTTCAAAATAGAATGTATGTGAAAGGGGGAAGAAAGTATTAAAAAATCCGTTTTTTCAGAATTTTTTATCGAGATATCATATTTAGAACACAATGTGATAAACAAAGCGTTTAAATGAAAATCAAAGTGAGTAAGCACAAGTTTAAAAACATCCACTATCGAGGTTCTCCGTGTGGAAGTCGAATTCAGCAACACGCGTACTGCTTACGTTATGCACATTACATTCCCAACTCATTGAGTCTCACCTCGGCAAGAAACAACCCCAAGGAAAAATTCCAATAACGTTTCTCTTCAGTCAACTTCAATTAACAATGTGATTTCACATGCTCTTTTTTAACGGCGGCCATCTTGTTATGCGCAGTAAGAGATGCGCAGTGCAAAACCAGGGAATCACCTTAAGTAATTAACGTACACTTAGACACATACCTGTACATACCAGTACATACATACATGTTTTTTATTTGGAGTCTTATACAGTAAATATTACATCAACTATTTCCAAATAACTAAAATTAAAAACAACAAAAAATTGCTAACCACATATGGCTAACAAGTTATTAATTGATTAAGTCCATGTAGATGTGGGGGGAGGGGGGTTGTCAGGTTGTCTCGCCGTTGTCCATTTTGCACTCAGTAGTATTCCCTTCTCGTAGGTTCTGTGTTCTAATTTTGTTATGGCGATCAATAGCAGTTTTCATGAACAGCCACAAGAGGACGGACGACGGCAAAAACGAGAAAGATTCGAACCATACTCCATTATAGTTTATTCTGTAGCCAATAGACCACTTTCGATATTAAAAATCATTCTTGGCTCCAAGGCTTGAGGTAATGAAACAAAATAAATCATTTTCAGGGTCAGCGATGAATGAAAGATTTCCTTTGTTTTATTCCCCCAAGCCTCGAACCAAGTATGAATTTTAATCGAAGACCTACCGTAACCGTTTTTTGTAAAACAAGAACGCGCTTACAGCGACACTTGCTTGGAGATTAGATCGAGAAATGAGGAGGTGATTAATTCTACACGAAACAGCATTTACTCGCTAAAGGTTTTTTACTTCCTACTTTATCGACGTCGATACTTTTTACTTGGTTCTGAATTGATTAGTCCGAGTGTTAGCGACGACCGGAAATACGCCATGTGGTCGCAGGCTATACGCGTGTAACAAAAATTCAAGGGCCTCGATTCCAGAGAAATTACATCATTGCCAGAGATCAAAAAAAAGATTAACACGGCACGTCACTTCAATCATCGCCGAAAGTAAACGGCATTCTCATCACAACAACCGACCATCGCAGTTTTGCTAATTAAGATTCTTATTTCTTTTTTTTTCAACTACTCAGTAGTGTTCACTTGTTCCAAAGTAATCAACGGTTTGAAGCGATAGAATTCGTGGACCAACACGTTTCGGAAAAGCTCTAAATTTTTAAATCTTTCCTAAACACGTGTGACTTCGATCACGCAACGATTCTTTGTTCCAGTTTCCACGGTCTCCGCTATGAACGCCAGGCACAATGACCCCCCCCCCCCACCCCCCCCCATTTGTGTATAAAATACGACCAAAAACGGGTTGCAGATTATGAGTCTCGCTAGCGCCCAGGCTGCTTGAGATATTCATCTAGAACGAAGACCCGTTCCTGTAGCCCGAGCACTTACAAGTTTCTTGAATTACTAATGAGGCGGTTGCGTGCAAAATTCACCCATCTTTTATGAATTTGTTGAAATTCAGTCCAAAAAATGGTGATCCGTGGGGAGGCACATTTTTTGTTAGCCTCTAACTATAAAGTAGGATTGGAATTAAGTGAAGGTCAAAACGGGTGAAAACGAACTAGGATACGGACACCCCGACCCCTTAAGGCGAAACCCTCTGAGACAAAATTGTAAAAACATATAAACTTACTCGACCCGTTGATCGTGGTTGTGCCTTTTCTTTAGCAAAGCTGGAACTGTTTGAAGGCCTGGCGAAATGTAATAGCGATTCATGGAGAAGCATGTGAATCTCTGGCACCTGATGCATCTCATCGGTTTCGAGTTCTTCGATCAAATCCTTGATGTCTACCAACCCCAGACGAACTGCTCCGATAACTTTGGCCGCGACTGGCATTCGCGCTTCCTTCTTGTGTTTGATCCACTGCATCACGGATTTGAAGACGAACGTCTCCGAAGGAGCACTCAGGTCATCTCGTTTGAGAAGGTGTGAGAGCTGATCGGCGTCAATATGGGACAAGAATTCTTCTTTTTCACAAACTTCCTTGTACATTGACGCCATCTTGCTTTGTGCAGCTTCTTGTAGGTCTGTCAGTCCGTGTCGATTAGCGATGATGCAGATTTGACAATATCTCTGCACATCAAATCGAAGCTGAACAAACTGGTTTTGCAAGTAGTCGCAACACTGTTGAACGACAGTTTTAACTTGGAGGTGATCGGCTGCGACAAGAACTTCAAATACGTTTTCATCGTTGACTTGAAGGTGTCCACTGTAGATGGACTCCAGCACGATCTTCAAAGCAGCTGCTGAAATGCTTTCATCTTTGAGCTCGATCACTTCCTGGTTTGACTCTTTCATTCCATGAGCAAACATGGCGTGAAAATAATCGCTGCTTGCGGAAAGCACAATGCGATGAGCAGAGAAAACTTCTTCGTTCACTTGTAAACGAACATCAATAAATTCACCTTGCTCTCGAAACTGAGCACACTTTGACAACAGAATCTCAGAATGGGCCACCATACTGAATCAGCGAAGAAACTGGCTGCCTTGCGTGATCGCGTGATCCAACAGGTTACCAATCAAGACATTGATCACGTGAGCTATAATGCGTCACGGAAGTCTTGATAAGACATGTTTTCTACCTTCCTATACCCGAGGCCCTGCCAGGGTCGTGGGGAGGTGGGTAGTGGGGGGGGGGGGGGGGGGGGATAGTCGCTCGTCTGAATTTTAAAACGTCTCGTGGTCGGTGTTTATAAATGCTTGTCGCTTATTGCCGGCGTTGCCGTCACTGTCGCAATTTGGCGGGGAGAGGTTGTCTCTTGTCGCGATTTCATTTTTTCAATAGCGTGTTTTCAAACTTTGTCGCGTTTATTCCAATTTGCTGAAAATGTCTAATATAGGCAAATTTTCCTGGCCGGTAGATTTCTTGGGACCGCACTCAAGTCCAGAAAGAGAAAGAAAGTTTCGCGGTCGCTTGTTTACGTCCTCTATAAAACGTGAAATTATGCATTTTCACGTCGTAGTCGTGTAGTAACGTCAAAGAAATGTACAAAAAAGCATGTGAAAACGTCCAAACTTGCTGTTTTGCTTAATAAACCTATTGCTGTTGTGACATTCTCGTTGCTAAACTCCCTAATCTCTTAAATAAGGCTGCATTCAACATGTATACCGCAGGGGAAGGGTGGGGGGGGGGGGGAAGGGTTGGAGGGGGAGGTTGCAGAGGATATTTTTAAAGGGGCAAAATTTTTTCGTTTCCCCCCTCTTATCCAAAAGAAAAAGTGACAATCCCCCACCCGCTTAGTCTTAATGAGGAAAGTAAAATGTGGGCAATATGATGAAATGGTGCAGAGATTTTTTAAAGGTAGAAAACAAAAACAAAAGGTAAGAAATAAAAGCTGGCTGTGCTCCACTAGGAAATTGCATGCCGGGGTTATGTGGCAGCTTATAGATTCAATAGTAAAAAGAAATTATCGATCCCTAGATAGGTTAAATTTGGGACCTACATGTAGATTAGCAAAGAACAAGCCCAAGTGAAAAGAAGACAAACAAAGAAAAAGCCAGCAAAAAGGCAGATGAAAAGCTATTATACAACTAGTGCTAAAAGATACTGAATGGCCTGATCCCTTTAGGCACAAAAAGAAAAGGGGATTGCAAGTCGGCCTACCTCTGAAGAAAGGTCCATATACTTTGCATTCGGAAAATACAAATACTGATCTCTCCAAAAAAGGAGTTGGAAGTTAAGTCACTGTTTTCAAAATTAAGGCCAAATTACCAGCTAGAGCATTGCATCACCAAGCGAAAAAAAAAAAATCAATATAACATTTTTTATGCATCGGGTCAAAATTGGTTAAACAAAAACTGAAAACTGTGGGGTCTGTTGACACAAACAAGCCTATTCTCAACAAGCTACCGATTGTGGCTTAATAAATAGAAGGAAAGCTTTCTACAGACATCGAGTCCTCGATCGATATCATTTAATGACATCACAATCGTAAGAAATTTCTCTCCTAAGAAATTCCATCCTTGATGTAAATCAAAGAAGCTTTCTAAAAATTTGCCGCCAACTTGATGGGAATTTGCATATGATCACTTTTGAACCGTGCTCGACCGACTATTGCAGCGTAACTGCAGAGCCAGCAAACCAGTTTCACTCCCTCTAAGCTGGGAAAGTTGACTTTAACTCTTGCGAACATTGAAGCTGAGGATTAAATCATCTCGTTAACAGCTTTGAAAGAGAGAAAGGAGGGTTAATTTTGATGATAATTATGGTGATGATGATTATAATGATGAAAGATGACAATGATGATAATGACAATGAGAATGAAAACAATCTGTGACGTTATTATAATAAAAGCAAGATAAAAGTAAAGGTAGTAATGATGATGTAGATAGAGCTGGTTACTACACAAAGTAAAGGACATTGCAGTTTAGTGCACTAATGATAAAAACATCCTTCATTGAACTAGAAAATGAGGACCTTCACATGTTTAGTGATTATGTTACAAATACTTAATCTTTCAATGACATCTTAAAAAATTGGCATCCTCCCTTCCTGCCTTCAGAAATGTTTACCATCCCCCCTTTTCTCTCCAAAGAGAACTCCCCAAAATCCTCTGCCCCCCACCCCCACCCCCCTGTAGTATATACATAATGAATGCAGCTAAAGAATACAACGCCGATGAAACCTGCACTAGCCCCTTCATTGCCTTACATTGCTTTTTGAGTGAAGTGGACTCTTTCAAAAAAGTGTACCGCAAATCTACAGGTTCTATCTAACGCTACGAGTGTGACCATGATCAGAAAAGCAAAGAATAATGCGTTTCATTTTCCTTCGTCCTTAGAGCTAGCATTCCATTCCAACAAGCTCATCATTTGGTAAACTCTTTGAATGACCATAAGAAGGCTCAGATCACTCGTAATGGCAGGTAGGACTTCATCTTGACTACTCTATGTGTTAAAAGTAAAAGCACAGTATGTTTCTTTAGACGTGTATAGATAGAAAGGAATGGGGTACAAAATGGAGTAACTGAGTACAAGTAGTGGGTGTGAATTTGTTACGAAGAGCGAGAAAGGATTATCATGCTATGGGTTACAAATGGTTCAGTGTATAGTGCGTGGGTGGACGACAAATGGCTGTAATAAGTGCAAGGAAAGAGCACAGATTTAATAAGTGTACAGATGAGCGTGAAGTTGATAATCAGCGATGGGTATGATCGGTGTTGGCGCCTCCTGGTGGAAGATGAAAGGAGTAACGTGTGAGAAAAAGGAGTACAGATGTAAAGGAATGTCAGTGAGCAAATGAACGTAAGGTTGATTATCAACACATGGGTAAAACAGGGAGGCTTACTAAGGGTACGGTGACTCTTTGAAAAACTGGTGAAAGACAAGCGGGTGTTACGTGTGGAATCGGGGCTTGTTTTCTAAGTAACTGTTATCAGCGTATTGATGGGACAGGAAGGTTTACAACAAGATTGACAGAATATGTGTGGTTCAAGTAGAGATGTAGGAGAAAGGGAGAATGCCAGCCGGGATGAAGTACTCTCGTGAAAGGGAGTGGATACGGTTCAGGGGTACGGGTACTCGGAAGTGGAGAGACGGATATTGAGGTGATTGGTGAATATGTGGCAAGTAGGAGCATGAATTACGGAGAACGTGGAAGATAGACGACATAGAATTGTAATATATACTGAAAAAGATGATTGTTTAATTTAGAGGCAGAACCCTGCAGCTTGTTTGTAACAAGATACCTTTTTGGTTCTCAGGAGTTGGAGCCTGAAGTTGGCGAAGATCTTTGCAAGCTGTGGGATGTTGTTCAGACCAGTCTAGTGGACGCACTCCCAGGTCAACTAACAACACCAACAGACGTGGCGAGCCATCTGTACCAACACGCTCAGTCTCAGTTTCGTTAAGCGGCTCCTCGATACCCAGAAACCATCGTGTAGCCGCCACACAAGAGGACGATGGGGCCGCCACCACGCGGCACAAGAGTGCCATATAATGCTTCTCGGAAATAATACAGTTATTTAGTAAAGTAATACAACGGAAGCCTGTTAACAACATAAACTATAATAACGTTACCAACTAAAAGCACCGGGTCACACGGTGCGCTCCTGGTATGGTTATAGTATCTTACACATGCGCACAGCCATATCCCATACCCAAAGTACTGAGAGAGGCTTTACATTGTGTTTGTGTTGGGGTATAGGGAAGCTTTGATGCTTTATTCTTTCCATAAAACCTACGTAGCCGGTAGAAAGAGTGGGTGCCAACCAATATACATACCCTCCCTTTTGTAGAAGTGGGTCTGTTAAGCAAATTGATTCATCAGGTAAGTGAATCATATTAATATACGACCACTTTGCACTGGTTTAAAAGCCGCAAGTTGGCAGGACTTGATGCCGCCTGGGAAGGAAAATGTAAATTTTTTCGAACTTCGAGTTGTTTTATTACTGTCAGCAATCTGTCTAGAATTTGACAAGAAAGTCATCTATCAAAAAAGTAAGGTTCATGGTCAGTTTAAGACCAACGCAGCCGAACGAGAACTGCTCGCCTTCGATGGGTGAATTAACAGCAAAGTAGACATCTTTCCTCGTTATTGAAAGGAAATAACCAAAACATTACATCTTTAAGAAGCTTGGTATATTTATTTGATTAACTGTAACGGTACCATACAGGTGTTTTTAATAAATCCTACGTGAGTACTAGAAATTAATCCAATCTGGAGGTGGTGTAAAATACCTTGCATACTTGCTACAAAATATCTTAACATCAATGCAAACAGAACCGGGAAAAAAGTGATTTACCTGACTATTCATTCCTATAAAAATACTATAAAATACTATAAAAATATACATGTATACTGCCCACACTGACAATTCAAAAGTTAATCGAAGTAGGAAATACAGTAAAGAATACAGCTTAAACTTTAATTAATATCTAACTTTCGTTTTCCAATATCTCAGTATAGCGGATCGGTTATCTGGCCCCGGTTGTTCAAAAGCTGGATAGCGCTATCAACGGATAAATCACTATCCAGTGGATAAGTATTTGGGAAACCAATTGCGCTATCCACTGGGTAGCGCTATCCACCTTTTGAACAACTGGAGCCTGATGTATTGTAAGACGTTTTGGCTGCCTTTCGGTCAAAGTTTCAGCCACATAAGGGATTTTTCTTAAGTATACTTAGTCCGCTTGAACACTGTCCCACTTTAAAGGTACGTAACACAGAGCTGCATTGTTAGCAACGTTTCCTAAATTTTTCCAGTCACCCAGATAAACAGGATAAACCTCTCCTGAAGGGATTCTAATGCCACTGTCAATTGGAAAATTATTGATGATGAAATAAACCCTCCGATCTATCTCCACGGCACCAAGGTTGTTTTCTGGAATATGTTTTTGGTCAACAACCGACCACTTATTGTTTTCTTCATCGTAAACTTCAACAGGTGCTGGGTTACCACAGGGCATGTTTTTTGAGTTAATAGAATTATAACCCCCCGCTACACAGAGTCTGCCATTCACTACAAACAGAGTTGACCCAAAGTGAGGATTACAGCTTGAAGCTTTTTGCTCCCACAAATTAGTCACTGGATCAAAACAATGTAGCAGTGCGTTACAATAACCCCCCGAAATGGATCGCATTCCACTAAGTACATACAATTTAGAGTGAAGTACCGCTGCACCGTTGTTGGGATAATAGCTGTAAGGATAACTGAGAGAAAATTTTGCGAAACTTTGCCACTGACGTTTCGGAAAGCTATACCTTTGAGGTATCATGATGTAGTTAGAAGGTACTGCATACATGTAATCGCCTACAGTGCACAGGCTGCGGATCTCCCCACATGGAAGGGCATCCTCATGCCTTTGCCACTTATTTGTTTCTATGTCATAGCAGTAAGCAAAATAACCTGCACCTTGGATAATTCCGGCAACAAAGAGTTGCCTACCAACAGTCTCTGCACAGTAACAATTCGATACATCTGTCACTGGTGCTAAGGATGATGGCTGCTTCCATTGTTTCTCTTCTGTATCAAAATACATCATATGAGTCTGAGGAAGAACGGCAACAAGGAGCTGTAATAAAAACAACCAGAGACGTTTCAACTGATGTGAATGTGAGTGTCGGCGTTGGGACTGGAAAGTGTCACTGGTATTTCGCGGTTTCTGATTGGCTTACCATGTTTGGAAGATGCTAGCAATATACGATCGATTCGATGGTATATTTGATTCGAAACGAGGCTGCTTGAGAAAACTAAAAAATGGCTTTCACGGCTCATCGAAGACGAAATACCTGAACTTCTGACATAAATCAAGAGCCATGCAAAAAATGTAAGAATAAGCGAATACTGTATTGCTGGAAGGACTTAGTCTACTTTTTGTGGAGTGGCAATTTTCACACTAAACACGGCGGATTGTTCATCCAAAATAGGCCATTTTACAGTTATGGATGGAAGCGAGGCTAAGGGTGACCTTGTTTTGATAGAAACCTTCTTTGCTTTGTTATGGAAATGATTCTTGAAAAATACTAGTTAGCATAAAAATAACTTGATTTACATAATAAAGCAAGAAGGTTTGTATCAAAACAAGGTCACCCTCAGCCTCGCTTCCATCTACAACTGTAAAGTGGTCTAATAGAACCGTCCCATTTTCAAATAAAGACGTATTACGTATCTGTCTGTACAATTTTTTAAGAGGCTTGATTTTTAGCCGTCTATGAAAAAGCTGCCAAACTATTTTACAATTGAAGCAAATCACGTTTCCTTCAAAAGTAAACAAAAAAAATTCGCATCGGCGCTTCTTTGTCAGCGACAAAATGTTATACCCTTTTTTGACCCAGGAACCTATCAGCTATTTCTACTACCAGGCAATGCAGCGTGCATGTACACACATACGCCTGTGCCTACAGCTGAAATCTGGAAATAACATATAATTTTTTTTATTTCCTGAACTTCAAGCATTTTGATCATTAAATCGGGAGAAATATTTTGCATCATATTGGTGTTTTTGTGTTAGGATTTCCCTTTACTGATCAAGTGGAGTGAAATGGATCCGAATGTGAAGCCATAGACCCTGCAATTGGTTGGGACTTTTGACCAAGTAACTCCAATTCTATCCCGGAGTATATGTAGCTCTCATAACTTTGTAGACTTATCCTGTGTCAACATGCACAGCTGAGCGTAGCTTCAGCGGTATTAAGAGACTGCAAACTCCATAAGAAGGACCATGACAGACGAGAGATTGAGCTCTTTTGCAATTCTGCACATACACAAGAACAAGGACGTACTTGATATTGATGGCATTATAGCAGAGTTTGCCCGTGTGAAGGGTACACATCTCGCCCTTTGCTTGTAACCTCCTTGATGGGGTCACTGTTTTACCCTTTTTTGCCTTAAACACTGTACTTTAATGATAACACTAGAGATGGGGTAAGATAAACAACTATTTACAGCATTTTCGTTCGTCTTTATTGACTGAAAATGGCATGCAGAAAACGCAGGAGACGGAATTTCCGAGACCCTAAATTTAAAAATTTTTCTCGGGGCAGCAAGCCCGCAGGCTTCCCCAGGTTTGGGACGCTGTCGGCACGCTAACGTTTCGTCCCCTGCGTGCACCTTCAAAACTTAACGCTACACTGCTGACTATCGGTAGCTGATAGCTTATGAAATCAACGCCCAAGCATGGAAGAAAAGACTTGGTCTAGAAGGGATTGGAGCGGGAGGTGCATTGTAAAATCTGCTATTGCCGAGGGGGTACAATTTTCATTTGTAATTATTTTTTTTGGGGGGGGGGGGGGGGGTAAAGTGTGGACAACAACAACAACAACATCAGCTTTATTTGCATGACTATAATTATGTAGTTACAGTATTGCAAAAGCTTTAACATAAAAAAAACAAACAAACAAACAAACACTTTAATTGCGTGATGTACTTTTCTGAAAACCCCCGCCGCCCCCTGGGACGTAATAAACGATCGGTCCCTTAATTCAGTCGAATAGAACGGCTGTTGCCAAAAACAAAACACAAAAATAAAGAAACGGTTCAAACTTTTAACTGTATTCTAATGAATTCATAATTTATGAATTGAGTTCGGCACGGAGGGAGCACGACGTTTGAAACCAAGTCGAGCTACTGACGTGTAGCACGGCAAGCCTTGCCGTGCTACGAAACCAGTCAAACAAACCCCCTCCCACAAACTCCCTGATTTTTCAAACCTCCCGATAATTTGTGCCAATTTGCCTTACCCCATGTGGTTTGAAAAATCGGGATTCCACTGTATTAATTGACAAAAATATATGTACTTACTGGACTCGTTGAGCGTAGTTTCGCTTTCTCTGTGGCAAACTTGGAAGTATTTGAAGGACAATTGTGATATAAAGACGATTCAAACAGAAGCATATGAATGTCTGGTACTCTTTGCATCTCCTCTGTGTTAAGTTCTTCAATCAAATCCCTGATGTCCACCAACCCCAGACGAACCGCCCCGATAACTTTAGCCGCGACTGTCATCCTCTCTTCCTTCTTGTACTTGATCCACAGCATCACAGATTTGAAGACAAATGTCTCTGAAGGAGCATTGAGGTCATCTCGGCTGAGAAGGCGAGAGTACTGATCAGCATCAACCTGGGACAAGAATTCTTCACTTTGACAGATCTCTTTGTAAATGTTGGCCATCTTAGTCTGCGTGGCTTCTTGAAGGTCGTTTAGACCATGTCGATCGGCAATCGCTGAGACGCGACAGTATGTGTGCACGTCAAATCGAAGCTGATCAACAAACTGGGTTTGTAGGTAATCACAACACTGTTGAACAACGCTGGTAACTTGGAGATGATCGGCTGCGACAAGAACTTCAAATATGTTTTCATCGTTGACTTGAAGGTCTCCGCTGTAGATGGAATCCAGCACGATCTTCAAAGCAGCTGCTGAAATGTTTTCATCTTTGAGCTCGATCACTTCCTGGTTCGATTCCTTCATGCCATGAGCGAACATGGCGTGAAAATAATCGCTGCTGGCAGCAAGCACAATGCGATGAGCTGACAAAATGTCTTCTCCAACTTTTAATCCCACGTCAATGAATTCACCTTGCTCTCGGAACTGAGCACACTTTGACAAAAGAATCTCAGAATGCCCAACCATATTTAAATCGGCTAGAAATCCTCAGAGGCAGAACTAGTCGGATTGCGTGATCGCGTGATCTGGCATCCTATCAATAACGATAATGATAACGTGGGCTATGAAGCGTCACGGAAGACCCTGGACCAAGTTGTTTATGAGAAAGCTCATGCCTTAATGTACAGCTGTGTTGATACGACTTTAGAATATTTTCAAGATTTATGCGAACGCTTCGACAGAATTATCCTGTAATGCAGTCCGACATATCAGTGATTAGCATAATTTAATATCGAAGTAGAATGAAGAATGTTTCAACTGTGGTTTGAATTTTGGTTTGAATATGAACAGGTAATAGATTAGACATTCTCTTTCTTTTGTGATCATGTAAATATAAACTTAGGATGGATTGAAAGAATGAAGTTTTGCATTAGACATTAACAAATTAAGTAAATCCTACATTGACCAAACCTCTTCAGTCAGGATGGTTGAAGTATGGCTTCGGTCCAACGCGAAAAAAAATTGGCTAAAATCCAGCTATCTTTCTTGACCTCATGCTTGGTCAATAACGTATTTATAATATACTCTGAGTACAGAATGCTGCCTCTGGTCGACGGATATTTGGTGTTGGTCTCAATTGTATTAATCTCTGGCGAAGAGGGGTGGGGGGGAGACTAACTGTTGTAAGGAATAAACTTTTTTATACGGTTTAAAGGTTCCAGTGAATAGATTTGTTCTAACTATTCCCTGACTATTTGCAGGTGAGTGGAACAAATGTAGCGTATTCTCCTCAACCCTGACCCCTGCCAAGTACTAAACCTATCAAGTTCCATCTTGTGAAAATGATATTTACTTGCGTGGGTGAGAGTGGGGAGTAAGGGTGGCGCAGTGGTCAGAGCAGTCGAGTCTCGCCTGCCATCAATGTGGCCCGGTTTCGACTTCCGGCGTCGACACCATATGTGGGTTGAATTTGTTGCTGGTTCTCTTCTTTGCTTCGAGGGTGTTTTTTCCGGGTAGTCTGGTTTTCCACTCTCCCTAAAAACCAACACTTCGAAATTTCAGTTCGATTTGAAATGCACGGACACGTTTCAACGAGTTCTTAAGTGCTCTTAAGTGCTCCTTGGGTAAATAAATAGCTATTTTTACTTACATGAGAATCAAGAAAGAAAAAATCAATTTCAAAGCAAAGGCTTCGCGTTTTCCCCGCCGGCTTAAAACAAAGACTTGATCAAACTTTTGAAATGGCCTACTGAGCTCACCAGTAATCTCATTCCCAAGCCAGGATCGGAGGGATGATGGAGGAAGAGAAAGGATTGGCTAACCAGCCGAGGGTTATAAACGTTCCTGTCACGACCTAATGAAGCAATCATTGGAAATGAGACAAAAAAATAAAGAACTCACGAACCTGCGTAGCAGCCGTCGAAAGGGGTAGGGGGTGGGGAGGAAGGGAAAAAGGCATAGGATTGGCCCCTTTATCCTCTCTTGGCTCGTTACCATTCGATAAGAATTCGTAAGAATCAATTTACGTTTATTCTACTTGTTATTCGAGAATTTTCAAAATGATTCACCCGTCTTGCAAAAAAGGCTGATATAGAGCTTACAGAGTATTATAGTATAAGATAGCAAATAGCGTCGGATCTAGCCCCTTAAGAGGCCCTGTTAGGGGTAAATTCCGAGAAGCGACATGGCCTTGAACCGGCGACATGAGAGCCACGAACTGGCGACGACCGACAGACTATTGCAACGAATTGGCGAAAGCGACACCAACGTCAAGACACACCGACAGAATTGTGAATTGACAGAATTGTGAATGTCCTGCAGAACATTTGCGCGTACACTATTCGGTAGTAATTACTTATAATGATCAATAATGGCCAATAATGGCTAATAAGGGTCCAGTAAAGGCAAACAGAAATACGTCTCATTTACTGCTGTTTTGATTGTTCATTTCATTTGATTGACCTGTTCAGTGCATCACTCTCTTTGAGGACTTTGCCGCTTTGCGTATCATGTTCTCCTCCTTGCATTACCCACGTGCGCGCTCCATCAATCTGCTAGAGATATTTTTTTTCTTTATCGATCGCGTTCATCTCGGTGTTTTAAATGGTAAGCGAGTTATTGAAATACATTACTATCAGAGTCATTAGCGAGTCGTCGGAGTGCCGTTGACGGCATCAACGGCATGGGAAAACACAAAAAACACAAATAGGGAAAGAAAAAGCGAGAAAGCGAGTCATTATGTTCATTGAGAGATTTTCTGAAAGACGTCAACCCAGAGTTCAACAGCTTTCTCAAACTGGTCGCCACTTTTGACACTTGTTGTGGAGAACTTTTCAGCCAAATGCGCTCCAGAAATGACTTGCCAACTGCCTTGGAGTTTGCTTATCTATTTGCGCCCACCATTCGCGAGTCATTGAAACAACTCACTGACATTGGCTTTGTCTACTACACTTCCCCACACTCTTATTATGAAGTACCAGATGAGATGAAACTCCCGTTTCGAGACCTGCCTTCTTTGTCTGTTCCATCGTCAGTAGAAATGGCAAAAGATGACCAACGGTTGATGAGAGACTGGAGGGACAGCTTTGGTAAACCGGGGTAAACCAGTCCGTCAACTGACCGTTCGAAATCAAAGTACCAAGGACAATGTAGGTACACTTCCATTGTTTACACACACCGTACTCAACACCAGATCAGCCTCCAAGACCATTAGATCTTTCCACCACAGACGACCTCACAGCTAGAGAAACAGTGGTCACAGCGATTGAGCAGGAAGCTGGCAGAGGAGCCATTTTATTTGAGGCCAACAGTGTTGTGGTCGTCAAGCCACATTCGTGGATACCCGAACAGGGGACCCTTCTTTGTTGGAATTGTCGTAGCTGATGTCACCGACAAGGAAGAGAATTCTTTTTGTGATATTGAGTTGTTTGTTTCTTCATTTGAAGACTGTCTGCTGTTTACTTTGAATGAAAGCGTACGAATCCACCGAGATGCTATCGTCAGTAAAGTGGGGGGAAAGCATTTTGAAAAAGGGAGCGATTTTATGAAATTGACGGAGGTATCATATGAGACATTTCTTCGATACCAAAATGACGTGGAAGACCTTTTGCCAGAAAAAGAAGGCGGTGAAGAGGACAGCGACCTCGACTCTGATGATGATGAAAACCCAGAAAACGTCGTCTTTGGAGGAATGCCACTTCGCACAACATCCGGGAGAACTGTCATCCGCCCACATCGTCTCGACCTTTAGTTCATTTTTCACAGACTTCTTGTAAACGCATGCCTTACAGATAATGAATGGTTGATAATGTCCTTCCTCCTGGGTTGTTATAGTTAAGGAAAAGCACAGTCTGACAACTAAATCAGAGTTTAACTCGGAAGAAAAATTAGACTCTTGCACTACGAGAATTTTAGAATCGAGTGTTTTGCCAGATTAGGCCTCGATTCACGCCAAGCCATTTTAAAAATATCTCTACACTTGTATAGTTTACTAATTGGTGATGGAATTTTATTGACTTCAATTACTATTCCAAGTAGTCTGAATGAATATCAAACATTTATAAAGGTCTTAAAACCCTGGGCTTAAAAGTACTAAAGATAGAGGCCGTATGTTCCGTTGGCGTCGTTGCAGCGAATGCGGATTGTCAGACTGGCAACGAGCTAAAAAATTATTATTGAAATTCCGACAGGCGACACGAGAATGTTCCGAAATTGCGACATAGCTGGCTGTGAAATTCAGACGGGGGACATGGGCACCCCCCCTAACAGGGCCTCCCTTAAGGACAACACTGGTAAACTGACCGCGAAAGAAGTATATCATCTTGCTTTGATCATGAATTGAGGGACAAACTTAACTCCGGGGCCGAGTTGTTCAAAGCTGGGTTGAGATAACCCAGGGTTAGTGCGAGATTTGAATTCAGATTTGAAAGCATAAAAAGCATTTCAGTTTTAATTCTTTTTGTCTACAAGTTGGTGATTGGAAGCTCTAAAAATAACTGAGAAAATTATCCGAGAAAACGCTTTTGAACACAAGAAAAAGAAACCGGGGTTTAATTTAACTCCGGGTTAAGCGCTAATTGGCCTTCGAACAACTGGGCCCGGAATAATTAATCCTAGTGCTGGTTAAAAATAAGCAATGATTAATACGTTTCAAATTGTTTTAAACTATGATTTAATTTTAAAGGGATTAATGATTAATTTTAAGTAGCTTTTGCAGTACTGTAATACTTTGTTATCGTCATGCGAATAAAGCTTATTGTTGTTGTTGTTGTAAGTAAACGGCAACACATAGTACAAGCAGATTTAAGTACATGGTTGATCAGAGAAATTTTATTTGAATTTGGAAAATGTTGAGTAGTAGATTGAAGAAAAACTTACTCATCATAATAGTAATGAATTGTTTAACAATTCAAGTTAAGAGTATGCAATTCATGTTAACAAATCTAGCTGAAGCCTAAGCCGTCCGTGTTAACGCCCAACATTATAGATTCATTACGATATTCAGCATAACCTCAAAGAATAAATGCTGCGCTTTTGCCAACAAGTCGCAAACGATTACCTTACATCTAGATCCCTAACTGAAATAACATAACGTCCACGTACATTGTAACGCGTGTTGTTTACTAGGTATAGGGCCAGTTCAAAGATGAAAGGTATGCCTACATAAATACAGAATCGAGCCACCTTAACAGTATACAAGTCATATTCTTAAAGTGTACTCCTTATGTATAATAATTACAATTCTTGGCTTCCTACACCTACCCCTTTTTATATCGTCCAATTTTCATTCTACTTTGCAGTAGTAACCACATGTAGTCATCGACTACCTATTAATTTTCTACCTACGTTGTTTAACGTCGATCACACAAAGACTGTCTGTACTGTGTGAGACCATAATTTAAGTACTTTTTTTTAAAATGACCTAATACGGTGGGCTGCAAAAAGAGAAGGGACAGACAGTGTTTCGTGATCAGTTAGAAACTACCTCTTCATTGGTCATTTTTCATATCATGGTCATTGGTGCATGACACCTCAATGACACTCAGAAGACTGTCAGTTGAAGACTCTTAAAAACGAGAGGGCTCTGTCTTGACACATGTCGCATCACCAAAATGGCGGCGCATCTTTTGTTCAAGTTAGCGCAGTTCAGAGAAAACGGAGAATTCATTGACGTTCACCTGAAGGTGGATGAGTCCATTTTTCCTGCTCAGCGCAATGTTCTCGCTGCTAATAGCGACTCTTTCCATGCAATGTTCACCAACGGAATGAAGGAATCAAACCAGGAAGTGATTGAGCTCAAAGATGAAAACATTTCAGCACTGGGTTTTAAGATTGTAATGGATTCCATCTACAGTGGAGAACTTCTTGTTAAAAAGGAAAACGTGTTTGAAGTTCTCACAACTGCCAACCACCTTCAGATGGCAAACATAGTTCGCCAGTGTTGTGATTTCTTGCACAAAGAATTTATTCAAGGCTGCATTGACATCCAGACATATCTCCATCTTCTTGCATTTGCTGATTTGCACGGTCTGGGAGACCTAAAGGAAGCGGCGCAACAAAAGATGGCGTCGTTGTACAGGGAGGTCTGTGAAAGTGAAGAATTCTTGTCCCACATCAGCGCTGATCAGTTCTTGAATCTTCTCAGCCGAGATGACCTTAGTGCTCCTTCAGAGACATTCGTCTTCAAATCTGTGATGCAGTGGATCAAACACAAGAAGGAGGAGAGGATGACAGCTGCGGCTAAAGTTATCGGAGCGGTTCGACTGGGGCTGGTCGACACCAGGGATGTGGTTGAAGAACTGAACACAGAGGAGATGCAACGAGTGCCAGAGATTCAAATGCTTATGTGTGAAAAATTGTTGCATAGCAACATGCCTTCGCCCAACTCGAAGTTTGCTGTCGAGAAAACAAGGCCACGTTCAATGACCCCGGTAAGTACACAAGAACTTCATTGATTCGTACCAAATAGCTGTTGATCGTGTCTTTTTTACCAATAATAAAATCAGCATATCATATCTGATCTGAGTATAAAGACGTTGGAGGATCAGCGGTCGTGATTTGTTTTCACGCTCACTAATGAACTTTTCACGCTTACTAACGAATTTTTCGAGATGTAGTCATGCACCAATCTAGTTCGTCACAATCACGCTGTGCAGGCAGAGCCCAACGCAGATCAACCAAAACCACAACAACAGTCCCAAACGCAGTGATGGCACCCAAAAAATACTCTAAAAATCAGATTGATTGTTTTGTAAACCACTAGTAATCTGATTTCGAGGATTTTGTCTAATGGAGTACCTTGTTTAAAGACGAATGCTCCGTAGTTAAAAAGTGGGTCTTCATTATTTAAAAGAAATATAGTATATAACTTTAATTTAAATATTCATGTTCACTAAAGTCACCGACGTTTTACAACAGTTTTCTCATGTCAATGTTTTAAGATACAAATTAGCAGGCAGCGTGGCCGAGTGGTTAGAGTGCTGGACCAGGAGGGAGGGGGCGACTCTATTGTTTTCGAATTACGTTTATTGACCCACTCCGCGTGCCAGTGTGACGTCACATAGCAACGGGTGAGTGCTTCGCGTTGCTTCTGCAGATTAGCATGGGACGCCATCGAGGAGAGAACAACA
>OZ037779.1:21323916-21383916 GCA_964035525.1 Porites cylindrica | reverse complement strand
TTCAAATTCACAGTGTTTTCGCAAAAAATAGATAAATGTGATTAATAAATCTCAATGATAAACCTGATGATATCAACGTACTTGAGAAAATGTGAAATTGTGATAATTCTGTAACAAACTTCTTTGCAAACTTTGTCATTACCATTCAACCCAAAACTGTCAGTGATTTTTGCTTTTTCACTCAAACAAATGAAAACCTTATACAGATCACACTTATTGACATCACAGTGTTACTAAAAACACTACTATAACACAGACCGTTAGCTGTAATAACACTGAACAAACTTCCAACAACATCCTCCTTTCTCATGCATTTTGTTGCTTTTCTTCTGCATGAGTAAATTCAGACTAAGTATTAGCCTCCACAGAGGAGGGGGGAGGGGTGCGAGAGGTAAACTATATCTATGCAATCCCGTGTCCCACTGGGCCCCGGTAAGTTCCACGTAGTGGTTCTAGTTGACCTTAAATCACAACTTAAATTAATTCACCAAATATTTGATAATTATTTCAATTAAATAAAGACAAAAATACAATAAAAACGTCTTTAGTAAATGGAATAATCAAAAGAAAAGTGACATATGGTACTTTTTGTATTATTGGTAACAACAATTTTTCTGTATGATTTAGTCTTCAACATTAGTTATTTTTTCCCTGAAAAATGCTTTTTCTTTCTGCATCTTGTGGCATCTGTTTTATATAGTCATGTCATAATGGCTTCTATTTCAGAAGCATTTCCAAACTTTGCAAGGCTTCCTTACAGACTTTATATCCCTTCAAGTTTCTGCCAAACTCCAATTAAAAAATGGCATGCTAATAGAGTGGGGCAAGTTTTTGTCACTAAAATTGATTCAAATTTGGGTGTGCTTCAGTGGGCAATGTTACTGTTATTATGTTTGTGTTTGCAACAGTTTAAAACAAGGCATTTCCATCTCATCCTCCTATCCAATTTACTCTATTCGACTTTAACTCTGGTTTGTGTTGTAGTTACAGTCATCGTCCTAATGAACTGGAAAGTCATTTGCAACACTTTTTCAAGGCAAATTGCAAAGTACAGCCAAACACTAAATTATTTGCTGGAGATTAATTTCTTTCCTTCTGTTTTTATTACAAAATTATTTTTACATCTGCTTGAACCTCTTTACAAGACCTGCTTACAGTTCAAGTCAACATCCAAATACTCCCTTGTGCAATATTTTTGGAGTCTAGCATCAAAAGTTTTCTTTCCACTGTTATGGTTACATGCCTTTTACCGTATTACAGCATCTTGTTTAACATTACAACAATTCAATCTCTGGCAGTGGGAAATTCAGTTCCCTTTTACTTAGCAGCCACTGTTCTCCTTCTGACCATATCTGCTCTACCCTATCAATTTCTGGCAGGTTTTTATTTGGTAACTGCAATAACAGTTGGTGAGAGCTTTGATGCTAGTTCCATTCATTCTACAGACCTTCCCCTATTGTTCCCTGCTTTGTATCTTTTCCTTGGTATGTTATTAAGCTATTCTTGTCTAAAAATGGTAAAATTTCACCACCCTGGCTTTTTCTTCAGCATGGTGTTCAAGTCAAAAAGGTTTGTTACCTCTATTCTAGTTACAGATGTAACAGGAAAATCACACTCTTTTTCCTTTGCACCATATGCAACTGTCTTTGACTTGAGATCACAGATGAATTCCAAATTTAACATAACTAGTGATTTATACTGGCTATCAAACAGAGGTAAACCTTTGCATGACTTTGTGTCATTAAAAGAGATATCAGGGGCTGTAATTATGAATGGGCATTTAACTGGAGGTGCTAAATGTTGCTTTAAGGGGTGTGAAAATGATGCAGGTGCATGCAAATTTGACAGCCTTATTGGAAAATATGAAATTACGTGTAGCCCTCAATACCTTATTGGGGACATGGAAAATGAAAAAAATCTAAGGGTGTGAGATAAACACTATGCCAGTTTGGCATCCAGGGGTCATAAGCCTGCAAAAGGTAAAAGTTCATCAAAATCTTGAAGTGATGCCCAGCGTGGCATTCTAAAGGTCAGTCCATGCACTGTGCAATGTTCGCAGTGCAGAAATGAAGCTAGTCTGTCTTTCCAGTGATGCTCCCTGCAATAAACACAACATAAATGTATTCAACAACTTATTTGCAGTACCATGCAACCTTCTAGATGAGCAAACTGGAAATAAAACTGATTTTCACAATGACCTTTATCATGCTAAAGATTCAATAAATGAATCTAAAACAAGCAACATATGTATATCGTGTCAGCCCTTCTTTCTGAGATCTGTAAAAATACAGGGCCCGGTTCCTGAGAGGCCGATTAGCGCTAACCCAGGATTAAGATTTTGTTCCACTTTTTGTATTTACCTTGCTTATAGTAACATTTTGTGTAAATCGTTACCGTGTCTCAGAGTAAGGGCTCAACAGTACTTTGTGAGCTTGAGTTACATGCTCTTAGCAAGAAAACCATGCTTAATATTTCGCTTAATCCTGGGTTAAACTTAACCATCATTCTAGGAACCGAGCCCAGAATGAGTACGAGAAGGCTCAAGCTCTTTTTGAAGAAACACAAAAGTGTTCCAATACATCATCTTGGCCTGACCCCGCTATTAATTTTTTCAATTTTTTTTAATTTTTTCAATTTTGTAAATGAACAATAGTGAGCAGCACAAAGCAACGCGAGGATCTTGTTTACTTGATTTCATTTCTCTGAGCGGTTTCGTCTAATCACACAGACTTCATCAGGGAGTATAACAAGATAGAGCTACGGAAATAACTTTATACCTAATGATTAAGACAAAATCACGTTCCTGTAAGTGTGCAATGTTTAACTTTGGGGCTCACAGATTTTACATTAAATCCGTGAGCCCCAAAATTAAACATTGCAAATTTTGTAATGCAGGATTATAGTAATATCCTACATGCATATTTTGTGGGTGTTTTTTTGCTGTTCACACCCTTACAGGCACGTGATTTGGTCTTAATCATTAGGTATAAAGTTAGTTCCTTAGCTCTATCTTGTTATACTCCCTGATGAAGTCTGTGTGATCAGACGAAACTGGTCAGAGGGATAAAATCAAGTAAGCAAGATCCACGTGTTGCTTTGTGTTGTTCACTAGTGTTCATTTAAAAAATTAAAAGATTAAAAATATTTAAAAAATTAAAAAAATAATACAATGTTAAAAAGTTTAAAAATTTAAAAAATAAGAAAATTTAAAAAAAATAAAAAATTACAAAAAAATAAAAAATTACAACAAAAAAAAACAAAAAAAATCACAAAAAAATTTAAAAATTACAAAAAAAGGAGTAAGCCAACACACCACCCACTAAGAGAACTGAAAATTAGTGTGAGAGACGAAGAGCTGAAGAGCTATCCTTTGAGCAATCACCAGAGAATAAATCATTTAAGGAAATGATTGCTGCCCTACAAAAGGACACATTGCCCTCTAGTGATAGTGAAGAAGAATTTGAAAGTGATTTTAGACTGTTAGACAGTTCAGAAGATTTATTTTTCCAAAGACTTGATGAGCCCACTGAAAATGAAAAGCAAAGGATGTGTGCCAAATCTTACATGTCTGATTTGTTTGACCAAACATATGATTATCAAATGGTAAAAACAACAGAATTATGGGAGTATGGAGAATGTGACAGATCACTGACACCAAAGCTGGGAAATGATTTTAATCGCTTGGAGCAAGTCAGGCGTTTCATTTTGAAGAAGGGATTTCAAGACCCCCTGATTATTTCCTGTGACCTGCACACTGGCTGTGCTTATTTGACTGAGGGGGACCATCGCCTCTGGGTGGCACTGAGAGAAAAAATCCCTTTTGTAGCCTGCCATGTGATTCCTCCTCAATGGTTTCCACCCAATGGATCATTTAAAAATGTCAATGCAGATCTTACAATATTACAGTGTAAGGAAGTCATACTTCCAGAGCATTTAGGACTAACAGTTCTCAACACCAAGCAAGTTCAGTCATAAATCAATAACTCCCAAACAAAAATCCTGGGGTAAGCTTATAATTTGACAATCTGAAGCAAAACCCTCATTCTGCTTTAAATGGTAATTTGCCACTGAATTGTCCTGAATGGGGTTTGATGTCCTAGGTCATGAGTTTAAAACACTGTTAACAATTTCACTACTAAGCGTCTTGAACAGGGTGTCCTTAAATGCCTCTGTTAATAATGAACTTCATTGGCTCCAAGACACAAGACAATACTAGTTGCTCGTGGAAAGGCATTTTGAATAGACCACTTAGTTAATTTTGGTAACAATAACATGCACAAAGCTGCATAGAGCCAGATGTGCTTTACACAAAAAATAATAATTGAACAAAACTGTTTTCCTTCGGGAATGAGTTAGAAAATTACAGGAGTATTCCCTACACAGGGAAATGCATTGAAACAAAAGATATTAACACTCACCTCTTTTCCGCCCTGCCGCTAAACGAACTTTGAAGGGATTGATATGATGAACCATCAACAATGAAGACCTGAGATTACACGTACTCAAAGCCTGTTATGTCCTTAGATGAACCTCCTATTGCTGAGTCGAGACACCATAACATCGCTGTGCACTGGCCCTCGAAAGTGTGACCGGTAGATATGACTGCTCGACAATCATACTCGATGATCGAAAGGAATCTTAAAAAATCATTACACCTCTGAAGGTTTCATTCAAAATAAGTACATTATACTGGTTTTCTGTTTCAATAGGAATCTTAACATCGCCAAATCTAAGAAAATGAAACAAGATAAGCGTAAGAAATTCTATTATTTTATCCTCCTCATCAACAACGACTTTGCCCGCCATTTTGAAAAGTCACCGAAGCGAGACATGACGTCATACTGGCATGAGGACTGAACCACCGATTTCCTTGGAGACGCCCCCTCCCTCCTGTGCTGGACTTGTAATTCGGATGCCCCGAGCCAAGTCCGGCCCTAATCGCTAGCTGGATTTGTTCTCTTCAGTGCTTGTAAAATAGCCAACTGGATCGCCTCTTTCCAGTTCGTTTTTAACTATGTTGTGTTCAATTAACAATTACTGGACGAGGTTGAGCAAAATATCGTGATTTGCCAGTGGCGAGGAGATCAATTATTTGCCGAAGCAATAACCGAGTTCAAGAATTGTTTTATCATTCGATCACAGCCCGAATATCTTCGGGAAGCGAAGGAGAAAAGCGTGGTTTCATTTACGCATTGGCAGAATATTATTCGCAGTCAGGCATGAAGCTAAACAAAGATGGACGACATTGCACAGACCATTATTTGTGGGTAGTTATTTGCAGGTCACGTGGTGGGCTCTCAACCAATGAAAAGAAGGAAAAATTTCCAACGAATGGTAATTTAAATTATCACTCGAAGCAAATGTTTCTTTCTTTTCATTGGCCGAGAGCCCACCACGTGACCTGCAAATAACTGCCTACAAATAGGTCTGCTCATGTGCAATGTCGTCCAACAGTGTTTGGCTGCAAATAATATTCTGCTCATGCGTAAAGGAAACCGTACTTTTCTCCTTCTGGAGATCGCTCTCGCGTGAAAATGGCAGATCGCTTCGCTTTCCAAGGATATTCATTAAAAAAACAAACTCGGTGATTGAATGATAAAACAATTATTAAACTCGGTTATCGCAAAATATCGTGATTTGTCAGTGTCTTGCAGATCAATTATTCGGCCGAAGCCGAATAATTGATCTGCTCGCCACAGACAAACCACAATATTTTGCTCAACCTCGTCCAATAATTGTTAATTATTTGTTTCAATTATCTCCGAAAAGCGCCATAAGGGGAGAGGATAATTAAAGTATCATCATCATCATCATCATCATCATCATCATCATCATCATTATTATTATTATTATTATTATTATTATAGGAAATTAATTTCATTCCCTTCTTTATTTGGGGAACACTTGTGGCATATGTTAGGGTCCTGAGGAATTTTAGGATTAATTATGAGGTCTACGAGACTCAACTAGTCTCAAATTGTTATACGCTCTGACATCTGGTCCTGTAGGTTTAGAGCCGATATCGAGCCGCATTTCTGAATGTTGACGAGTTCTGTTGACGGGTGATTTTAGGACTGAGGACAATGCCGTTCCTTCACGAGCTGCTTGTCAGTATTTATATCTTCGTTGTCTTTAATCGAACCCTCGAACATGTTTCCCTGGCGATCTTTATACTTTATTAGGTGTTGGGACGATGGTCCGTAAACTGAACTCCCATGGTGTGCGGGCTTGTTAGGTACGCTTTGAATAACGTAAGTTTACATCTTATTATCTCAATCTCAATCTCTATCTCAAATCTTGGTTTTAACACGGTAAAAATTCAATATAAAATACAACTACATAATAATTTCTGATAACAATAAATACGTATCATATCTAAAAAGTATCTTCAGTAAAAATACTACTCATAATTACACTAAACTACAGCTTAAACTAAACCTGTTTTCCATGAATGCCGTGTATCTAACTTTATTAACGAAAATGAAGGTTTAACAATTACCTAAAACGATTTAGAGATTTCACTTGCCTTACATTGCAGGGTAGACTGTTCCATAGCTATGGCTTCTTTTTATGTAGTTGGTTCTTGGTAACGAGACATTTTTAAAATTTATTTGTAGAGTCCCTTACAAATGATAGCTCTTAAACGATCAGGCTTCAAGGATTGATGGATATACGTTCGTTAGCAAAGCAAATTCAAAGTTCTTTCACCAAAAGTTTGCATTGTCACGAGCTAGCTGCTTGTACAGATGCGAATTCCTAGAGTACTTTGTTTAAGGTATGCCGTTGTCTTTTAATGTCTTCCAAGAAAGCTTTTAGGTCCTATCTTTATATAATTTTCATGTGTGCGTTGGTGATATGGCTACGCTCTTTAAATCCATTAAGTTCCATCGTTCATGGTTTATACTTTTCAAGCGACAACGTTTTTTCAAACAGGTGTATACTCCTACTACCAGCCTGAATCAATTTTTGCTGCTCTTTCTTGCTTCAGGTACTTGTTGCGATTTACCCTTGTCGATTCGACCCGTTTGAACAGGAGCTACAGCTGAGTAGGCAGAGTAGGGAAGGTTTCATTCCCACTAATTCGCAGTATTTCGACGCTGAAATACAATCATGGAGATCGTTTCCTTCAATGGCAACATTAGATAAGGCAACTCAATGCATTTGTGCAGAATTTGTTGATAATTATTTGTATGTAGCGGCAAAAGAATTGGACAGCGCCAGCAAAAAAATCACGAGCCATAATAAGGCGACTACAGCAGCTCTTGGCGGCGCCGTTGTTATCTATCGTTATGACCCCGTTAGTAATGTATGGGAAACCCTCCCTCATTTTCAGGGGAGTGACATATCTGTAGGTTGTTTGTGTTCCGTCAATGAACATATATATATATTTAGTGATTCAGATGCACCTCAAAGATATAGTTCGGCTCAGAAGGATTGGCAAAGTGGTTCCGAATTGCCTTTCTTGAAGAAAACGGATGACGAGGATAAATTAGTATTTGTGAAGGCATTGAGTATGAAATCTAAAATATATGTACTTCATGGATTTTACAGAGAAAACCATGAAAGTCACCTCGTCAAGTATGAAGCAAAACCGGCCGTTGTTCACTGTTTTGACCCGCAGAAAAATGTATGGAAGAAGAAGGCTTCAACCATACATCCTCATTTTGAATCCAACTTGATTGTAGATAATAACCGGCTTTATGTGGCAGGTGGAACGGTATCTCTGACTTCTCCCCGATATTCCGGGGATCGACTGGATCGGCATGCTTCAGGTGACCCTGCACCTGTAGAAGTTTATAATGAAGTTAGCAACTATTGGTCTGTTGTTGAGCAAAAACACATTCCTTCAAACAATCTTGGTGCTGTGGAAATTTTGGGAGGGAAGGTTTATTTCATTCCCAACAAATTTCCGTTCGACAGTGGGATTAGAATCCCAGCAAATGAAGTGTATAAAATATCTTTGAAGGGTTGGGAAAGTTTAAAACCCATTGGTAGTGACGCTATCTTGTGCTATCTATCAGTAAAGAAAGAGACGTTAAACAAGTTGCAGGCAGCAGCCAAATCCCGAGATACGACAGAGCTCGAACAGAATTAGACACTTCTATGAAAGTGTGCGGGAAATCAGTTCTTCTACTTGAGTCCGGCTAAGGAAAAATACAGATCAATCCGACGAAGTCATACACACAAAAGAGAATCTCTTGATAGATGTCACCTTTTTAGTTGAGTCATTCAGTGCAGTCACGTCTTTATATTCAAGAAATTTCGTTTGCAAAATTACCCCGTTATGACGTTCAACGGACAACCAGTTGGATGCCAGTTCGCAAATGATAAAAGCAAACGATCTCTCAAACAGTAACTCTTTGAAGGAGCCCATGTGGCTATGCAGAGAATTTTTACAAAAATGACTAAGTGCTCTGAAACTGAAAATGTCGTTGGTGAAGGGTCGTCTAAAGTGACGTACTTTGCCAGGAACCTTGTTTAATGGCCCGGTAGTGTGAACAAAGTAATAACGGTTTCAAAGTATGCCCATGTTTGTACCTCTTCAATAAAAATTTCCTAGATATCGCCACTCCTGTCTGATATCCAGCAGACTAGAGTCAGATCAATATAGGCAACAGAGGTCCGCTTTCGAAATACGTAGGATCAGTGTAGGATGAGATAACCCGTGCGCCCAGAAATATGAGAAACCAGGAAAAAGAAAAACCTCTGGCACCGACTATAGTTCGTTCCGAGAAACATCGAAACTCTGGGGAATAGACAACTCTCATATTTCCAAGTTATAAATTGTATAACGGACATCTGTTTCCATTGTAGTCTTTTTGGTGTTGCGGATGGGTGCAGTCACTAAATGACGTAATACAAAAGATTAAAAAGACAGGATACCCACACACCATACCACACCACAAATATAAAAAAGCGAACCAATAATTACGGTTTCCGCAACACCAAGAAACATCCTGGTTGTATTTAGACTGATTACTTGTTGACAAATTTTGTCAGGTAATAACTTAAATAACAGGGATGCTGGTGGAGTAAAAACCTTACCTACAAACTGATCGAGCCTTAGTAAGATTTATCTCTCATTATTAATCTTTGTAAACAAAGTTTTTTATATTTCCCTTCTCATAAAGTTGCAAATGATTTGAAGATAGTATGTTAGGCCTGGTTCAGACGCCGTGCTTTTCATGTGCCGAACCTAACTGAATAAGTTCGACTTTGGAGCGACAATGGTGAGACATCTTATTCAAACGGCGTACCGAGCACTGTGACGAACCCAAGTTAAGTTCGACAAAAGTTCGAGAGACGCTGTCGAACTTAACGCTTTTACCGCACCAAACTAAAACTGCCGTACCAAACTGATTCAGACGCCGCTCTTTTGCCGTACTTAATTCATCAGTTAGGTTCGGCACATGGGTGGAGAGGGCGTCTGAACCGGGCATTAATATGCTTTTACTATTGAAACCTTGGATGAGTACATGCTGTAAATAATTTACTCGCTTTTTGAGGCTAATTGCTTAGTAAGTATGAATACCTAAATGTTTTTAGGTATCATTGTTAAATAAAGTTTTTGTTTACTCTAAACTTTATTGCGGCCTACTGTCAAGTGGCCTGGACGAATTCGAATCAAAAGGAACTAAATGTGCATTTTACCTATGAAAATAAACTAAAACAATTGCTTTTTTTTGTTAATAAGTGATTTATGAGACAATGAAACTATTTATTCATTACGGTTGTTGTTTGCAAACTTTTTCAACTTAAAACTGTTAGCCTAACCCTTCCAGGTTTTGTCAGGTGACTCAGACAAAATGCTCCAACTAACAGTCTTATATCCCTGTAGAAAACTAACCCGCTTTTATTTAGTGTTGTAGGCCCAACTTCTCTAAAAGAATGAATAGTTGCTCATAATTCTAACAAAATTTCGTGACAGTGCCCCTTTCATGATCATTTTCTTATAATTAGCTCCACTTCAAATTCTGGTCCAACTTATTTTCTGGTACTGGGGCTTAGTTCCTTAATAAAGGGCCTGGATATTCGAAAGCTGATAGCTTCTTCAATAGGGTATATGAAAACGTGCGTTTGTAATTCTCCTCTTAAACGTATAATTAAGTAATGAAGATGAAACTAATTTCCTTCAACTTGCGAATTTCTTGTTTATTTGAGAGGCTATATCAGACGAGCAGCACAGTGAGTGTTTTACCCGATATCCAAACACTGCCTCAAATCTCGTTTTTTTGTTTTCTGCTCAGACTTCCCGTTCTGGATATCGAATCTGCTGTTTGATACATAAGCTGTTTTTCTGAGTTCAAAGCGAAGTTAAATTTAGTAAGATAACAACATCACCAACACCAGGTTTATTAACCGCCAAAGAGAGTAAGCTAGAGTATACAGTAAGGGCGCAAATATCACTAAGTTAAATTTAACGATAGAGGGTTTATTTCTAGACATGCGGTTTCTAGCTAATCTTTTCCGTAGGAATAAAATAATTAGTTTCAAGTACTAGTGTATTTTGTTCTCTTTTAAAATAGTATAATTCAATATATTGTGGTGAACATCTAAATGTAATAAAAACAATCTACATTGAAGGTAAAATCGTTCGTTTTGTTTGTTCTTTACTGAGGTGCACTGGGTACTTGGTTGTATAAAGAAGCTCGGATTAGATAAAGCCTGGTCTTCCCTTACAATGTAACTCAGAGGCGTATATATTTTTACTCGCGTACCTGACTGAAATAAACAAATAGAAACAGGGGAAAAAAATAGAAAAATAAGGTAAAGGAAGTGAACAGAAGGTAAATAAGAGATAACTGAAAATAGTAGAATTCACCACCGATTTTCACATGGACCATAATGCACCTTGTTTACCCCCGAAAATTTTACATAACCATTGTCTTCGATTTCTCTTGGGAAGACTGTAATAACCAGGAGAAATAGGAAACAATCGTTAAGTGAAATTTTTTTGTGGGGATAAACAAGGTGCATTGTGGTCCGATGATGTGAAAATGGCGAATTGCCCATGTTGCTCTGCTTTAACGTCTACCGGATAATTTTTCAAAGTAGAATGCAGGGTTTTCCCGGATAATTTTGCTACACCGCGCGAAAGACGTATATTTTTTTTTGTATTTTAATGAATTTGTGTTTTGTTATGTTTTACATTTTTTCACACACTGACTTACGAACACGTAGGAAAAATACAAAAAACGGCAAGGAAAACTAAACATTATACATCGCAGACGAACACACAATTACATACTTACAAAAAAGGAACAAACGAAACAAAAAAAACCCAGTACCTTCTTTTCTATTGACATGAAAAAAAAGTAAAATGAAATAAATAAAAAATAAAGATTAATAATAAATGAAGTAAGCGGAGAAAAGATCGTATGCTAATCAGATTTATATTTGCTCCATTTCATATTGTGGGTCTCCAACTTGTTGTTTGACTTAGCGATCATTGTCTCTATTAAGAAGACAGTATTAATTTTGGAATGAAGAACTCTAATGGAGGGAGGATATTTGTTCTGTCTACAAGAGTATAGATATTGTTTTGCCAGTAATAAAATATGATTCACAAATATCTCGTCCTCACATCCAATAATACCAAACAGTATAAACTGCCAACAAAGACTGACAGTGATTATTACTGTACCCATTATGTCTGACAAAAACGATTTGGGAGACGAGGTAAGGTTAATTTTAAAAGCGGTGCATCCCTCTGGGAAAATCCTAAATACACCCCTGCAATCCGCGCCCAATGCACTCTAGTCTAAGTCGAATCTTGCGACCAATGCTTAGCACCTCAAGACAGGATAACGAACACTTCCCTATAGCAAGGCGTTTCATTCAGACTTAAAACCTGCCTGTGGTGTTCAGAACTCGCTTCCTGCCGACCGTTTTATGGCCTCTTATGCGAAGCCTTTTTTGACTTGTCACGTAACGATCTTGCCTTTCCATCTCCAGTAGGAGATTTGGCTTCATCTGCTACAAAGTACATTAAAATACTTAATCACACTACTGCCTCCTATTATATTCACGCAACAAGTTTAATGGTATAATCGGCAAAATCGTGACAGTTAATCAGACTGAAGCCCGCAAGGAAGTCTCCCGAGAGATTGCTTGCAGGCTAAAAGGACTGTGCATGGCAAGTGACTCGCTCAGATCTCAAGCTCAGCAAAGCCTGCCATCAACCGACTGGGATAAACCGGACGGTAGTGACGTGAAATATGCTTAAATTGTTACTCTTGAGTACTATCAGCCAAAAATTGGCAAGAATAACTCGCCATGCTAAATGGATAGAAAGGTAGAAACTTCACTTGTAACAAAAATGAGTCGCGCCCTCTGATCGGTCAATTACCCATTGTCTATTTGCTCAAAGGTGAATGCTGACGGAAGCTTGCGGGCGCTCAAAGTAGTAGGCGTTAATTGCTACGCAACCCGGTATTTTGTTTCTACCTCACAGTTTGTGAAGGTTTTTAAGCTATAGCAAATTTAGCTACAGCTTAATATTGAGAGAACGTTTACAAAAGTCGAATAAAATTTCGCAGAGGTTTTACAATCCATGTTCAGACTGAAAGCTACTTATTCAGCAACAAGATTTTTTAGAGAACATAATCTCGTACCCAGATCTCTCCGTCGACCAGAGATCTGGGTACGAGATACTTTGCAAAGGTTTTGCACACGCCATGGCACGAAGACACGTCATTACACGTCATTCCCCTACTACCTGTCAGCAAATTTAAAACTTTTTTTCTTTGATTATATCATAAAACAATTCCATTAACTCATGTACAATGCCCCACGAAAACAATTCACGACAAAGAAGAAAAAAATAATAAAAGGAGGGAAAAAAACGCACTAATTACATTAATTAGAATCTGTCCAAAAAAAGTGTTTGACATGACAGCCTGTAAGCTCTGGTCCAATCACAGTTTCTACAAATATAATTCAACTGATCAATGTGTTTGGTAGCGTCATTCGCACTCGCGCACATCACTTGCTTTTCGTTTTCTTTGAACGTATATGCTCAAAAGAGATGTAAAAAATTAATCGCAGGGTTATAAAAAAAAAAAAAAACCTTTCTGGCTTGCTGGTATATCGAAGGATATTGCCCTTGGCTGATTTATTGTCCTCAAAATACCAGCCGCTGGAAAGGGTTTATTTACGGTACGAATTATCCAACAAACAATATAAGCTGGACTTTGTAAATTCCTGATGCAAAACGTTTCTTTCCATTAAACGAAAGGGAAAGCAATAAGCAAAATCGTAGAAATTTTGTCGAACGACAGCGTATGATGTTGGTTTCGCCGTGATCCTCAGTCCACCGTCCAGGTCTTCCCTTTAACTGGAATATAACCATGGGCTGCTGTTTTGTCCACTGACCATAAATGTTTCCAATCATCTAAATTAACAGGATACACCTCTGCTGGTGGGATTCTAATGCCACTATCGACTACGATGACAAACGGTGACAAAATATGTGTAGTTAAGGCACAGATGTAGGAGAAATGGGAAATGCCAGGATAAAGCATACTCGTGAAAGGATGCCGAAGTGGCTCAGTAACAAAGGTAGGGAGAGTGGAGGATCGGATATTGAGGTGATAAGTAAGTATGCTTGGAGAACGTGGAAGTTGGAGGCATGGATGACTCTGAAATAGTGAAAAATTAGGGGTGTTGTAGGTTGTCGCAATTGAAAATAATGGTTGTTTAAGTTCGAGGCGGGATTCTTCTAGTAACAAAAACCGTCTTTTTGGTTCTCATGGATTGGATCCCAAAGTTGGCGAAGAACTTTGTAAGCTGTGGGATGTTGATCAGGCCAATCCAAGTGGACGCACTACCAGGCCAACTAACCACACCAACAGACATGGCAAGCCATCTGTACCAACACAGCCAGATCCCCACCCCTCCGCCAGTCAATGGCAAGCCACACAAGCAAATGTTGGCTACCCCGCTATACAACAAGTGTACACTACACCCCCTCCCTTCCTATCCCTGTGCCTATTCCATCTGCGCGGCACGCCATCCCTGCCCATTATCCTCGCCATCAAGTTGTGACAGTACAGCCCATGACTGTACATACTCACGCCGCTGTTCCCTTTGCAGCTCACGCTGTTGCGTTGCAGTCTCAATTTCGTTCAGCGACTCCTCGATACCCAGGAACCATCGTGCAACATGAGGAAGATGGGGCCGTCACCATGCGGCACAAGAGCGGAATGCTTTTCGGAAATAATACAGTTATTTAGTAATATGATACTACGGAAACCTGGTAACAACAAATACTATACAGTATAGGAAAGCTCACCATCAAGCACTGGCCCTACGAAACTCTGGGTGTTGCCAGTAATTAACACATGCGCACAACCATATCACCAAACCAATACATGTGATTTTCGTGGGGTGTAGGGATGTTCTGTTGTTTAATTCTTTCCATAATATCTACGTACGTAGTCTAAAGAATGAGAAGGTATCAACAACCAACGCATATCCCGCCTCTATTGCTTTATCAGGTAACTTAAAGTGAACAAAATCGATAATCTACCCCATGTGCCAGCAATGGCCTGACTGCGGCATATTTGTAGGATTTGATGCCGCGTGGGAAGGAAAATGGGAAATTTTCGAACGTTGATTTTTTTTTGTTAATCGTTAGCAATCTGTCTGGAGATGGAAAAGAAAGCTACCTATAAAAATAGTAAAGTTCACGAACAATTTAAGACAATACAACGCAGCCGAAAAGAACGCAACTTGTTCACGTTCGATGGGTACAGAAAAGGAGACATCTTTTCTCGTTAAGCCTTATTGACTGAGGAAATAACAAAAACATTACATCTTTAAGAAGCTTGCTGTATTTATTTGATTAACAATGACAGTACTTTACAGGTGTTTTTAATAAATCCTACGTGAGAAAATAGAGAACTAGAAACTAAAAATTAATCTGGAGTTGGTATTAAATACCCTGTATAATTGCTAGAAAGTCTTTTAATATCAACGCAAACTGAGAAACTATCACTGAAAAAAAAAGTGATTTATATGACTTATCATTCCTATATAGCAATTACTATAGAGATATATACTGCCCGCACTGATATAGCAAAGGCTAATCAAAGTGGGTAATGCAGTAGGTAGCCCAAAAGAGTACAATTCGTTTTTTTAATATCTCAGTATAGCGAATTGATTATCTGATTAAAACCCGCCGATTAATTTTACCTGGATCTTAAACGATAAAGCTGTTTTCTTCAAAAATGAAAAGTTTTACATAAGCACCGCTGTTGTACGACGCAAACCCATTTGCGGCGGTTTTTCGGTAAACGTTTTAGCCACCGAAGCTATTTTTACCAAGTATTCTCAGTCTCCTTTAACACTGTCCCTCTTTAAAGGTACGTAACACAGGACTGCATTGTTGGCAACGTTTCCTAAATTTTTCCAGTCACCGAGATAAACAGGATAAACCTCTCCTGAAGGGATTCTAATTCCACTGTCAATTGGAAATGTATTGATGATGAAATAAACCCTTCCCTGTATTTCCACTGCACCAAGGTTGTTTTGGGGAATATGTTTTTGGTCAACAACGGACCACTTGTTGTTTTCTTCATCGTAAACTTCTACAGCTGCTGGGTCACCACAGAGCATGTTATTTCTGTCAATAGAATTATAACCCCCTGCCACACAAAGTTTGCCATTCTCAACAAAAAGACTGGATCCAAAGTGAGGGTGGCAGGTTGAAGCTTTTTGTAGCCACCCATTGCTCACCGGGTCAAAACAATGAAGCACTGCATTTTGCATCTGCCAGTAGTGTAGCGACTGGTTGTAATTTGTATGTCCGTAAAGTACATAAACTTTTGAAAGAAGGGCCGTTGCCCCACAGTAAAAATAATTGTCGGGATAACCACTCGAAACATTTACTTTTGCAAAATTTTGCCACTGGCGTTTTGGAAAGCTATACCTTTGAGTTACCTCGTTGCAGTCTTAACTGATATTGCATACATGACGTAGTCGCCTACAGTGCAAAGGCCTTTGACTACTCGACATGTTGGATCCTCGTGCTTTTGCCACTTATCTGTTTCTATATCGTAGCAATAAATACAGGAATCAATAGAAACAAAGAGTTCACCACCAACAGTCTTTGCACAGTACCAATTTCTTGCATCAGCTGTTGGTGCTAAGGATGATAGCTGCTTCCAGTGTTTCTCCTCCATATCAAAATACATCATATGAGTCTGAGGGAGAATAGCAACAAGGACCTAAAATAACAAGAAAAAATGGGGAAATGTTCAATTTTTTCAACGTAAAAGGAAGATCTTCTGAATGAGATTAACAAAGAACGACAATACTGAAGTTAAATGAAAGGCAACGAACTCGAGAGTCTTTCACAGCTGTTTCGAGCTGTTGCTTCTCAACACTTTGAACACATTCGTAAGCCGGCGTAATCTTGGGCGTAAACTTAGCTGGCATATTTGAGATACAGGTGGTAGGTTGTCCTCAGTAGAATTGCTTTCTCGTACCGTACATATTAAATTTTGTTATGACAGTCAGTTCTATAAACAGACACACAACCAGGAAAAACGAGAATTGGTTGTTTATGGGTATTTTCCGCTGGTCTCTCAATACTACGAATAAACTTTACTCCATTATTAGTTTATTCTAAAGCCGAAACCAGACCTATCGTAATCCCTTTTTGTAAACGAGATCGCTAGCTAGTGTTGTGCAGTGGACTCCTTGTTTTGTCTCATAACGCTGAGATAATCAGTTTGGCAATCGTTCCCAGATCGAAGAACCCGTTTCTGGCGCTCGAGCTCTTTCAAGTTCCTTGAACTGCTAACTGAGGTGGCGTTGTCTTCTACCCAACCTACCCAACTTTTATCCTTTTTTTGAAATTCATTCGGAAAACTGTGAGCCCATCGGGAGGCCCATTTTTTTAGCTTCCAATGAACTGTAGAATTAAAGTAAAGTGGGAATTAAGGGAAGGTCAAAACGGATGAAAAATGATAAGGATAAGGACTACCCTGAAGGCGAAACCCTCTGAGACACAAATGTAAAAGCATATATACTTACTGGACCCGTTGATCGCAGTTTTGCTTTTTCTTTAGCAAAGTTGGAACCGTTTGAAGGTTTGACGTAATATAAAAGCGATTCATAGAGAAGCATATGAATCTCCGGTACTTGTTGCATCTCATCCGTTTCGAGTTCTTCAGTCAAATCCTTGATGTCCACCAATCCCACACGAACCGCTCCGATAACTTTGGCCGCGCTTGGCATTCGTTCCTCCTTCTTGTAGTTGATCCACTACATCACGGATTTGAAGACAAATGTCTCTGAAGGAGCACTAAGGTCATCTCGGCTGAGAAGGCTAGTGTACTGATCAGCATCCACATGGGACAACAATTCTTCACTTTCACAGATCTCTTTGTAAATGTAGGCCATCTTAGTCTGCGTGGCTTCTTGAAGGTCTTTTAGACCATGTCGATCAGCAATCGCGGAGAGGCGACAACATGCTTGCACGTCAAATCGAAGCTGATCAACAAACTGGGTTTGCAAGTATTCACAACACTTGCAACTTGAAGGTGATCCGCTGCGACAAGTACGTCAAACACAGTTTCATCTTTGACAAGAAGGTCTCCGCTGTAGATGGAATCCAATACAATCTTCAAAGCAGCTGCTGAAATGCTTTCATCTTTGAGCTCGATCGCTTCCTGGTTCGACTCTTTCATTCCGTGAGCAAACATGGCGTGAAAATAATCGCTGCTGGCAGCGAGAACAATGCGATGAGCTGAGAATATCTCTCCTCCCACTTTTAAACCCACGTCGATGAATTCACCTTGCTCTCGAAAGTGAGCGCACTTTGACAAAAGAATCTCAGAATGGGAAACCATTCTGAAATCAACTAAGTATCACTGTTTTACGCTAAGCAAGCCGAAGATCGCGTGACCTTATATGAATCATGGAGATATCACGTGAGTTATGAAGAGTCACGAAAGTCCTGAATGAAAGCAATTTTTCAACACAGTTGTACAACTGTGTTGAAAAATTGCCAACTCGGAAACATGACAGTTTTCGTCTCGCTTATAAAAAGAATTATGCAGGCGAACACACGGCCTCAGACATCGGCTGCTGGCCTCAGACTATTTTCGTCTTGGGTGACAGTTGACACGCCATACCAATTTTTTACAATTTAGTGGAAGCTTTTCTCAATTTATTTTTGAGCTGGTTAACTGTAAGTGAATGTAGTGTTAGACAGGACCTACGGCTCCTTTTTTTTCATAGAAAAGAGGTCAAACAGGCAGTACCGGCTCCGTAGTTAGTTTTTAAAACGGACTAGTGTTAAAGCACTCCAGGCGGTCCAGCTGACAAGACCAAATAGCCGGCGATTTAGCGTCCCCAACGCGTAAACGTCACGACACTATGACGCAGTCATCCAAACTGGGTGCCAGGGCGATGAGTCTATCTTTTGCAAATGAAAAGTGAGTCACTTCTCATTTGCAAAATAATTTTTTGCGTACGAGGTAAACTCAAACTTTAAACCAGAGTCAAGTCAATTAAGTCAGTATTACACTATTCTGAGCAACTCGCAGTCATATCACCCGCGCAGTTACATCACGGCTGTTTTTCGTCCTTATTTGTTTTTTAGTACCAAGCATTGGGACCTATGTCATCAGGCCCTGCAGTTAAGTAACCCAAAACCACAGCGCAAAATTGCCTTTAAGGATACAAACGAAATCGTGCGTCTGCTGAGGTTAGGACTATGGCACTAACCAACTTCTGAGTTAGAGTTACTGGCCGGGTCAACAAGAGTGTGCCTCAAACTGTTCCTGTGGTTAAGGTCAAAAGCAAAACTATATAAAAGGAAGCTAAGAAAAGCGCAATGCAGTGCAAGCTTATTCCAGGGGGGGGGGGGGGGGGGGACTTCTGGAAATTCTTGGTGAGGTTTTTCCGCCCAGTTCTTCAAATCCTGACCCTGTTCAGTTTCAGACCAAAATTTTCCACACCTGTTTTCAAACCAGGCCTCTAAAATCCACACTCATTTTTAGAACTGGTTTCTAAGAAATTATGTCATCAGTATTAGATTAGAACGCCAAATAAAAGATTCCTTAACTTAAGAAATTGAATCCACTTTGCATTCGATTTCGTATATTACTCTTTCTTTCTCAGTATTCATTTAGAACAATCGTTCATACGCTACCGTAGTTCCCTCGAAAACCATACCTGATTCCAGACCAAAATGGACAGAATGAATTCCCGTTTTCAGACCTAAAACGGCGAAAAAACCATATCCTTCGGGGTGGCACATACCTACATGCTTATATAAGGGAGTACCCCCGGGGAGGCTGATATGCGCACATATGGTAAATGATCAGAGAAATTTTATTTAAAGTTGGAAACTGTTCAATTTTTACAATATTAAAATATGAGGAAACACTCAGGCTAAAGTACTCAATCAAGAGAGAATTAAGACTACGAGTTATATTTCAATAAATCTATTTTGAAGTCCACTACCTTTGAGTAAACGCCTCCCTTATTTGAAAGCGATCATCATTAAAGCAGCGCTTCAGCCAACGTTTCGTAAATAGTTTGAATAAAAGTCATAGTAAACCTAACCTAAACTTTTAACATGAATGTACGGACAGTTCTGGTATGTTATGGGGATTTCCTTTTAAGAAGCCGTCCTCTATTTTGCGGCCGTGCAGTTACCGCAGTGAGCGTGGCCAAAATCGTTACTAAGTAAATTACTGGAGATAAATAAGATACAAGACACGGAGTCGGACCTTGATTTATGAGGAAGTGCTATCAGCGTATTGATGGGACATCAAGGCTTACATCTGGATCTCGGACATGTAAGGATGGGAAGTCAGGTGACAAAATATGTGTAGTTAAGGCACAGATGTAGGAGAAATGTGAAATGCCAGGATGAAGCATACTAGTGAAAGGGTGCCGAAACGGCTCAGTGATAAAGCCGCTGAAAGGGGAGAATCGGATATCGAGGTGATTAGTTAGTGCAGGTAGGAAAAACCGTCTTTTAGGCTCTCAGGAGTTGGAGCCCAAAATTGGTGAAGAACTTAACAGGTCTTGGGATGTTGATCAGGCCGGTCCTAGTGTACGCACTCCCAGGTCAACGAATAACACCAACAGACGTGGCAAGCCATCTGTACAAACACAGCCACATCGCCACCCCTTCCCCCGGTCAGTCAGTGGTAAGCCACACATGCAAATGTTGGCTACCCCGCTATACAACAAGTGTACACTACACACACCCACTCCTTTCCTATTCCTGTGCCTATTCCATCTGCGCGACACGCCATCCCTGCCCATTATCCTCGCCATCAAGTTGTTGCAGCCCAGCCCATGGCTGTACACACTCACGCCACTGTTCCGTTTGGAGCTCATGCTGTTACGTTGCAGTCTCAGTTTCGTTCAGTGGCTCCTCGTTAAGAAGGAACCATGGTGCAGCCACCAAACATGAGGACGATGAGGCCGCCACCCCGCGGCACAAGAGCGCCATATAATGCTTCTCGGAAATAATACAGTTATTTAGTAAAGTAATACAACGGAAGTCTGTTAACAACATAAACTATTATAACCTTACCATCTAAAACTTGCTACAAACTTTCTTAATATCAATGTAAACACAACCCGAAGGAAAAAGTGATTTACCTGACTATTCATTCCACAATAGCAATATGCTATAAAGATATATATACATGTGTACCGCCCGCACTGACAATTCAAAGGCTAATCGAAGTGGGAGATACAGTAAAGAATACAGCTTAAACTTTAATATCTAAATTTCGTTTTCGAATATCTCAGTATAACGGATCGGTTATCTGATGTATTGTAAGACTTAAACCCATTTCTGGCTGCCTTTCGGTCAAAGTTTCAGCCACCTAAGGGATTTTTCCTAAGTATCCTTAGTCTGCTTTTACGGTGTCCCTCTTTAAAGGTAGGTAACACAGGGCTGCATTGTTAGCAACGTTTCCTAAATTTTTCCAGTTCCCCAGATAAACAGGGTACACCTCTTCTGGTGGGATTCTAATGCCACTGTCAATTGGAAAATTATTGATGATGAAATAAACCCTCCCATCTATCTCCACTGCACCAAGGTTGTTTTCTGGAATATGTTTTTGGTCAACAACCGACCACTTATTGTTTTCTTCATCGTAAACTTCAGCAGGTGCTGGGTTACCACAGGGCATGTTATTTGAGTTACTAGAATTATAACCCCCCGCTACACAGAGTCTGTCATTCACTACAAACAGAGTTGACCCAAAGTGAGGATTACAGCTTGAAGCTTTTTGCGTCCACAAATTAGTCAGTGGATGAAAACAATGTAACAGTGCATGATAACACCTCGTATTGGGGTGCAGTCCACTAAGTACATACAATTTAGAGTGAAGTACCGTTGCACCGTTGTTGTGGTAATAGCTGTCATGATGAAAAAGAGAAAATTTTGCGAAACTTTGCCACTACCGTTTTGCAAAGCTATACCTTTGAGGTATCTTGCTGTAATCAGAAGGTACTGCATACATGTAGTTGCCTACAGTACACAGGCTGCGGATCTCCCCACATGGAAGGGCGTCCTCATGTCTTTCCCACTTATTTGTTTCTATGTCATAACAGCAAGTAGAATAACCTACACCTTCAATATTTTCGGCGACAAACAGTTGCCTACCAACAGTCTCTGCACAGAAGCAATTCAATATATCTGTCACTGGTGCTAAGGACGATAGTTTCTTCCACTGTTTCTTTTCAACGTCAAAATACATCATATGAGACTGAGGAAGAACAGCAACAAGGACCTGCAATGATAAGTAAAAGCGACGATTCAACTGAAGTTCAACTGGTTGAGAGTGACAGTTGGTGTTGGGACTGGAAAATGTCACCGTTATATTACAGCTATAACTGAACCTGCATTGGCAATAAGGTTACTATTAAGCTGATTGAAATCAGCAATAATAAAAAGTAAAATGCCCAGAGGTTCCACGCTTCAATCATGGTAGCAGAAATGTACGTCGACCGATAACGCCTAGTAACTGTAATTGATTGTTGATTTATTGTTCATTACTCACTGAAATATTATTTGAGTGTTCAGTAGTTGAGGGAAAGTAAGGGTATTGTTAAATTTTCCCTCGGGGGTGGTTTGGAGGGGAAGCTAGTTTTTTTTTTGGGGGGGGGGAGGTGCTGAGGTGTTCCTCTGGGACCATGGGAAACCTTGGCATATACCAAGAGAGAGTAATCTATTCCCTCTTGACCATACCAACTTTAACTTTATTGCTTCCATCTTGTTTACAATCTGGCCTACAACAGCTGTTTGAAGAGTGTTTTCCTCTAAAAACTGTTAGAGTATCCTCGAGATATCCTGTATGGTTGACACCTCTCATTAAAACTCTTCTTAAAAAGAAACCCTGACTCCAAGCTCAACACGGCCAAACATGTCGTTCAACTAAAGCAAAGAACAAGTAATTGTACTATCAAAGGTCGTAAAGCTTTAGCTGGAGGGAAGAGGTGTTCGATGGGTTGGTGGCGAAACCTCGACGGAAGGACAAGGCAGATTTAAGCTTAGATGAAAAATTTCTAGAAACGTTAAGCAGGTTCTTTGATTTATGCAAGGATGAGAGATATATTGAACCTGCACTGATGTAAGTTGCTGTAACCGCTTCAACCGTGACCGCAGCTGTCGACATTTCAGGTTTTAAAGGCTCTATCCAACATCAGGATTACCTCCACTGGACCCGACGAAATACCTTTTTGGGTTTGGATAGAGTATGCTGATATTTTAACTTCTACTGTTGAAGCCGTTTGGAAACTGTCTTTGTCTAACCAACAATAGCTAAGCGCGTGAAAGGAAGTGAATGCCTCTCCCTAAAGTCAATTTTCCGGTCAACTGTGAGGACTTAGTAGAGGCATAAGTTTCAGACCCCAATAATTGCACGAGCTTTTGAAAGGACGGTTTACAACATTTTCAGGTATTATTATTTAGTACACTTATGGTTGATTATTAAATTTAGGTTCGCTCTGACAAGTGATAAGGGAGCCGCTTACGAAAAGCAATTTTTTTAAAAGAAAAAAAATTAACAGATCCCGAAAGAAATTGTACTGAAGCCGCAAACAATGTTCCCCAGCAATATCCTATTTAAAAATATCAGCAAGTCCACGGCAACAAACCGTTGAGTAGTGCTGGATCTCCCAGTTGTACAGACCTGGATCAATACAATAATAACTTGTAGAAAATGATAAAACGGCAAACTGAGTGATCCTTACGGCAAGTAGCCTGCGAACAGCAGACGCATTTCCGGTCGTCGCTTCTCTCCCTCCGAAATAGCTATTTTTCGGAGGGAGAGAAGCGACGAACTGGAAATACGTCTGCTGTCCGCAGGATATACGGCAAGTCGATGAAGAAGCAAACAAAAGAATCAGGTGGTGTTGGACACGGTCCACGTGACCAATTTTGTCCAATCACATCATTGCAGATGGCGGACTGATTCTTTCAACTTTGCGCTGGTAGTCTCTTCGATTTTCTTCGATTTTCGCCGTTTATCAAGTGATTTACGATGATTTTTTTTGGAAAAGTTTGAGTAGACAGATGTAGCAAGCCGCAGTTCTTAAAACAATATGATGTATGTCTGTTTTCTATTGATATTGTTCGTTGTAATTCTTCACGCGCATAATCCCTTTGTTTAGTTAAGAGCTATTGTTTATGCTTTTCAGTCTACATCTTCTCTGTGTTCAACGACCCCTGACCTCCATTTTTAGCATAATCTATTAGTTTTGTTGTTCAAGAATCTGAAATGGTCGGCGGGCCCCAGCGACTGAGAAGGCGAGTGTACTGATCAGCATCCACATGGGACAAGAATTCCTCACTTTCACAAATCTCTTTGTAAATGTAGGCCATCTTTGTCTGTGTGGCTTCTTGAAGGTCTTTCAGACCATGTCGATCAGCAATCGCTGAGACGCGACAAAATGTTTGCACGTCGAATCGGAGCTGATCAACAAACTGGGTTTGCAAGTAATCACAACACTGTTGAACAACACTGGTAACTTGGAGGTGATCAGCTGCGACAAGAACCTCAAATATGTTTTCATCGTTGACTTGAAGATCTCCGCTGTAGATGGAATCCAGCACGATCTTCAAAGCAGCTGCTGAAATGCTTTCATCTTTGAGCTCGATCACTTCCTGGTTCGACTCTTTCATTCCATGAGCAAACATGGCGTGAAAATAATCGCTGTTGGCAGCGAGCACAATGCGATGAGCTGAGAATACCTCTTCTCCCACTTTTAAACCGACATCGATGAATTCACCTTGCTCTCGAAACTGAGCGCACTTTGACAAAAGAATCTCAGAATGCCCAACCATACTTAAATCGGCTAAAACTCGTCAGAGCCAGAGCTAGTGGGATTGCGTGATCGCGTGATCTTGTTTATATCCTATCAATTACGATAATGATAACGTGGGCTATGAAGCGGTCCGACAGTCCGACACATTGATGATTAGTATCATTATCGAAGTAGAATGAAGAATGTTTCAATGTGGTTTGAATATGAACGGGTAATACAATGATAGACATTCTCTTTTTTTTGTGATCTAGTAAATATAAACGTAGAACGGATTGAAAGAACGAAGTTTCGTTTACGACATAATAAATCCTATATTGACCAACAGGGGTCTTTTTTGCATTAGCATGCGCGACCGCTGAACAAGCGATGTGCATGGAGGCTCACCACAGGGTTTTCCTTCATCAAAATGGCGCGTCTCAAAGCTTTCATAGCGATTATTTTGCTCGTTGGTCTTGGCGAATGTGCTCGTGATTTAACAAAATGTGTAGTTTGCAAAAAAAAACTCTAACATGGTCTTAACAAAAGCGAAGTAGACCGGCTTTAACATACACGAGGTAGTATCAAATTTCATCTCCCCCCACTTGACCTGGACAACAGCGCGCGTATATGTAGTGCCTGGAGGATTGCGCTGACCTCATCAAAGTCTAAACAAAGTGCAGAAACGTTTGTTGATGCAAGTAAACACCTTCAATTTTCTTTGTTTTGAAATGGGAAAGGAAGAGAAATATTTAAAAAAAAAACATAGCAAATTTCAGCGAGTGGGTTCGAAGTGCGCGAAAGCCGATGTTCAGTTCAGCAGTGAATTAATATATGTTCTACAATTTTCCCAGCACTTTAAAGCTACAAAATTAAGAGCACACGAGACGTAGATTAGTCACCTGGTGAGATGTTGGTGGTAGTCACTCTGAATGTCTCGAACAATAAAAAAAATGAATATCAATGAGACACAGTCAAAACTGCATTCAATAGGACCGAAATTAAAGTCCAATCTTATGACCGATTTTGATGAAACAAACGGTTAGGTTTCCCAAGAAGTACAGTAAACACGTGATACCGACCAAAAGTTAAAAATCATTAGAACATTTAAGTTCTGGCCAAAAGAAAATTCCTGTAAAAAATGCGTTACAATGTTAGTCCACCGAAAAACAAGAAGTTCTACAATTTTCCTATAAACAAACTTTGTATCGCTAAAATACTTAAGGCAAAAACTTTCTATTTCAACTGAAAACGGTGTGGTAGTCGCCCGCTGATCGTTATTAATCCACTCCCGAAATATGCCTAAATCAACTATCTACAAATTATTGACAGAAATCCTCTACGGCATCGAGAACCTGATTTACATCCGATTTATAGACAAACAATAAATAAAGAACATTTTGCTCAATAGCTACGCATCAGCAATGCATTCTATGCGAAACTTTGCGGTTCTTAAAGGGGAATCAAGACACGAGTCGAGCGCCAAACAACAACAAGCAGCCATGTTCGTGTCAGACATCCTTGAGAAACTTGCTCTTTCACCCCGTTCAGCGCATCAGTCTCCTCTTTAAATCAACAGATCTTTACTTATTTTGTACAACGAAGGTCTTTCCTAAGTTCCTGCTACCATTTCAATCTCAAGCAAGCTTTCAAAGTGAACAATTTGGTTCCTATGACTATGCAGCACGGTCGCTGTCACTGGTCGCGTGCTCTTTGACAAGTCAGCGGTCGCGCATGCTCATGCAAAAAAGACCCCTGTTATATTGACCAAGCTTCTTTAGTCAGGGTGGTTGAAGTATGGCCTCGGTCCAACGCGAAAAAAAAAAAAACTGGCGAGAATCCAGCTATCTTGACCTCACGCTTGGTCAATAACGTATTTATAATCTACTCTGAGTACATGTCGGTCTCAACAGTATTCATGTCTGGGGAAGAGGGGCGGGGGGGAGGGGAACTAACTGTCGTAAGGAATAAACTTTTTTATACGGCTTAAAAGTCCCACAGAATAGAGGTTCTAAGAATTCCCTGACCATTTGCAGATGAGTCTAACAGATGCAGCGCATTCACCTCAACCCTGACTGGTGTGTGGGGGAATCGAGCTGCCTACCACACAACCAAAAGACCATTTCTGAATTCTAAAACCCCTCACTTTTGCCAAGTACTAAATGGCCTATCAAGTTCTATCTTGTGAAAATGATATTTACTTGCATGAGTGAGAGTGGGGAGCAAGGGTGGAGCAGAGATCAGCCCCTTAAAGATACCACTGGTAAACTGACCGCGAAAGAAGTAAAAGGCAACACATAGTACAAGCTGATTAACGCAAATGGTTGAGCAGAGAAATTTTATTTGAATTTGGAAAATGTTGAATAGTATATTGTAAAAAATAAAATAACAAAAAACGTAGTCATCGGAGTACGGAATTCATATTAACAAATCTAGCTGAAGCCTGATCCGTCAGGATTAACACCCACCATTATTAATAGATTCATTACAATATTTTAATTTGTAACCTCAAAAAATAAATGCTGCGCTTGTGCCAACGAGTCGCAAACGTTTCTAAGTCTGTGTCAGAAGAGCTCAACCTGATCAATAGTCATATAACTTGATATTACCTTACATCTTGATCCCGGAACTGTGTTTTCAACCAGTAAAGCAGTTTCACTTCAGGTATTTGTACATAATCAATAATCAACTTTTTTTGAAAAAAATATTTAGTTTCGCGAGAGTAATTATGACGAACAAGGTGACATGCAGTTACGTATAAACACATTTTAACTTTGAGTTTAACTCTTCGACTAGGTAATAATTAAACAAAGACCCATAGCCTAGTTCCCCTGAGGTTTTCTCGACCCGATTATCAACGTAGACCCTGTCTAAAAAGCAGTAACAAGTATGCAGCACAAATGCCTCTGGGGGAACCTCAGGGGATTCTATAAGTAAAAAGAATAGCAGGCCTAACCATGAGAATCTAAACCATACTGAGAGCAAGTTTCACGAGAAGGAGGAAAATCCTGAATTGATTACTAACGAACCCATTCTAAATGTCTAACTGGAATACACCACTGCACAGTGCTGGTACATTCCTATCTCCTATTTAGCGGCCAGTTCCCACAAGAAAATTGCCAGTAATTCACTGTAAACAGAACAACCAACTTTTATAAGTGTTCATTATAAGTGAGTGAAGTCTTTACCCGAGGGTGGTCGCTTATTTGATTAGCAATGAGCACTGTATTTTACGAAAGTCAATTCTTTTCTAGGTGCTTTGAAAACTAAAATCTAAAATCTATATCACCTTAGTAAATTCTCAACCTCTCAGCCTCAGCGTGCCTATATTATTCCCGAGGCATGCTGGGCATTAACAGAAAGCTATTAGTCCAAGCAGAGACATAACTAACTCAGCTAGTGCCTGATTGTAGTTTGACATTGTCCGCGTTTATAACCTTTATAGAGAGAGTTATTCAGATGTTAAGTTTTCCCTTCTAACTGGCACGTGACACAAAACTGCGTTTTTTGCCACCTTCCCTAAATTTTCCCACTCATCCAAAGAAACAGGATACACCTCCCCTGGTGGGATCCTAATTCCACTGTCTAGCGGAAAACTGTTGATGATGAAATATACACTCCCTTCAACTTCTATCGCTCCAAGGTTGTTTGGGGGAATATGTGGTTGATCTACAACAGACCAAGTGTTATTTTCCTCATCATACACTTCAACAGAACCAGCACCACCGCATGGTTCACGATTAGAGCTATTGATGGAGCACTTTCCTCCAGCAGCATAAAGTTTATTGTTTACTACTAAGAGGCTAGAACCAAAGTGACGAGCTTTTGTGGAAGTCTTTTGCTCCCATACATTTCTCGTTGGATCAAAACAAAAGACGTCTGCAGTCTTTGGCTCCAAATATATTCTAACTCCTGGTATGTCATGTTGGGTTACCTGTCCATGAAGAGCATAAACATGCGATTTATAAACTACAGCTGCCTTGTTACAAAATGAACTCTGGGACGGGAGACTTTGAGCACTTAATTTAGCTACACATTGCCACTAATTTGTTGAAATGTGGAATCTGTAAGGTGTGTTTCATTGGTATATCGCATACAAATGGTCATCGACACTGCAGAAACAACTAATTTGGTTGGCTAAGCCAGCAAAAGATGGAACTGTCTCCCACGTGTTATTAACTGTATGATAACGATAACTAACAAAATCATTCCCTCGTTTTGCTGCTACATACATGTAATTACCAACATATTCGGCACAAAAGCATGCTGTTGCCTCAGACAGCTGTGACATTGAAGGTAAAGATTTCCACGTTTTTGATTGGACGTCAAAAAACTGCATCTGAGACTGCGGAAGAATTGCAATAAGAACCTAAAACACAAAAAGCAATTTAAGTATTAGTTACAAAGATATAATTTTTGCTTGGCCTTCCTTTCAGGAAGAGACGGGTTACTAATATAAAATGGCCTGAGTTTTTCCTTCTTCGTCGAATCGCCCTCTGCTCTTTAAAGCGCATGCCTGTACTGGCGGAATATCTCGTGATCGATTTCCGGCAAATTCATTGGCTTAGAGGCAAAATCCCCTTGACATGTTGTCGCGAATAAAAGGCAGCTTTTTTGTCAGTCGGTAGCGTTGTGGTTTTGTTGCCTCTATGAGAGATCGACAATTATTTTGGTCGAAATGTTTAGTGAAATGTGTTGTCTAGAGGATAATGCATCCCGGAACTGTCAGACAAACGCAGTGGCTCGATCCGTTTAATCGAGATCGGCGTCACGATTGCTGGTTGCGAGAAGAAGACATGCTAAAAAGAGGTGGTGTAACGATTAATCGAATTCTCGATTAATCGCGATTATGACCGTTCGGTTCGATTCACGATTCTTTGCTTCCACGTTTCGATTTTGGTTCGATTATTGCACACCTTTTCCAGGGTGCCCTTAGTGAGTTATTAGATTGTAAAGTCGGAACCCAGAATGCTTTAAATTGTGCGCTTATGATTGACAAGCAAAGACGATAGCATTTCGTGCGCCATTTTGTGTTGCCTGGTAAAAATGCTGTCCGTCAACCACCCCTTGAGAATTTCCAAATAAGGCAAGCTATGTGCGACACGCTCTTTGTCAGGTTCTCAAACAAGGCGACAAACCAAGCGACTGTGAATCCTCCTGTCCCTGCTACTATTCTCAGATTCAGGGTTTAGGGTTGCATGTTGTTTACATAACGCGTTATGTTATAAGAATTAAGAAACATTTACGTAATCGAATCGAAATAATCGAAATCGAATCGAACCGCAAGGAATATGAATCGTTACACCCCTACTAAAAAGGTGGGTAATTTTCACTTTTTATGATTAGTGCAAGTCACGAGAATTTATATAGCAGTTGTAGAAACACTATTGGGCTTTCTTTTGGCCAGTAAGCGTGTACCGAGGTGCAAGGAAGAAGCAGTTTTACAAAACGTTGGGACCGTTTTTCTGCTAATTTGTACAACTTGACTGTTCGATCCGTACTAACACGTCCACACACGTCACTGTAAACACCCTAGAAATTTTATGCTTTATAGCTTTCATCACACACACACCGACGTTAGGCCCGATTTAGATGCCGCTGCCGAACCTAACTGATGAATTAAGTACGGCAAAAGAGAGGCGTCTGAATCAATTTGGTACGGCAGTTTTAGTTTGGTGCAGCAAAAGCGTTAAGTTCGACAGAGTCTGTCGAACTTTTGTCGAACTTAACTTAGGTTCGACATACGGTACGCCGTCTGAATCAGATGTCGCGCCAGTGTCGCTCCAAAGTCGAACTTATTCAGTTAGGTTCGGCCCATGAAAAGTACGGCGTCTGAACTAGGCCTTACACACACTTTATTATTATTTATTACAATCTACATTTACATAAAGTCCATTTCCGCCCGCAAATAGCAGGTGCTGGTCTAGGCGGGCGGAGATAATAGGTACTAATAGGTACAGAAGTCTGTAATAAATTACAAATAAATAGATAAATAAATAAATTACAGATAACTATATATATATCTAGCCGAATTTTTGAAAACATGCCTCAAAATGCACCAGAATATTCGCACAGAAAGCTGGCGATAGCCAGCTTTCTGGTCACTGCGGTGAGAAAAAACATAGGGGGCTTGCTGTCCTGCTTGGTCTCATTGTCAAGTTCAGTCCCTTAGCTAACTCGCCATGGGTTGCAAAGGGGCCTCCATGTCAATCCCTAGGGGGGGAGGGTGCTGCAAAAGCGTTGTACCTTCCGTTAGTCTTGGTCTGGGAGAGTCAGTGCACTGGTCATGTCTGCCTTTAGTTTGTCATGTCAAATTCTTGTAACGTTTGAGGCCCATTGGCCAATTCCCCTTAAGCACCTGCTAGGCTGGGGGGGGGGGGGGGGGGGGTGGAGGAAGTCAGGGGGGGTGATTTAACCTTGAATTCTCTGCTTAGAACTTGCTGAAGTCTCAAGCGTCCTCCGTCATTCAGGGCCTTTAAGCAGCTAGAGTGTATGGACAAGTCCAGAGTGTCTTTTTGATGGACTTGAATGTTTCTTTTGCTAATCAGGAACCAAGAAGAGAGTCACCTTACGAGAACCATGGGTAAGAGCTGAGTTTCTTGGCGATATTTGCTTTAGTTGAGTCAGTTTAAGGTGTGTGGGCTCCTGGTGTCCGATGGTACGGTTTTCATAAATTGAGCGGTTGTAAAAATACTGCTTTTTTACAAGTTACCTGGTTGTAAAAATACTTCTTTTTTACAAAAATATATTTTTGTAAAAAAGCAGCTTTTTTATGTAAAAAAGCTGCTTTTTTACAAATTAGCCGGTTGTAAAAATTCTGCTTTTTTACAAAATATATTTTTGTAAAAATACTGCTTTTTTACAAAATATATTTTTGTAAAAAAGCAGCTTTTTTACGCAAAAAAGTTGCTTTTTTACAAGTTACTTGGTTGTAAAAATACTGCTTTTTTACGTAAAAAGGTTGCTTTTTTGCAAATTAAGCGGTTGTAAAAATACTGCTTTTTTTACAAAAATATATTTTTGTAAAAAAGCAGCTTTTTTATGTAAAAAAGCTGCTTTTTTACAATGTGAAGAGATAATTTATTGTTATTCAGTTATTTTGCTTTCGCTGGTGGAAATATGAAAAGCCAATGTAGAAATCATTTATTCTTTAGTCTTAACTTCTTTAAGCCATAAAGAACCTGTTGATTTATTGAGCGTTAACTTATTTGTCAAGTCATAATTGTATTTAGTCTTCAAACTGTAATCAACCTGTAAGAAGCCGTTATCCACCTGTGTAGCTTTTGAAAGTAATTAATGTTTGAAAACAAGCTTAGGTTTCCACCAATAGTCTTTTAGAAATGATTGTTGTGTTCCGTAATTTACCTCGCTAGTGCATGACCTAATCTGTATCGCGTCATCAACTTAGAGTATTTACACCAGTGTTTTGTAAGATTTTCTTTGGTTATGTTCCTGACTCTACCCGCAGTATAGTCTTGGATTAAACCTCTACATTGGAGCCAAGTTCTGTTGTAATCATTGTCTCAAGGGTATTCAGCAGGCGTAAGAGATTCCGTGCCTTCCCGCAGCCAGCGAGTGTCCCCAGGAAAAGGCCTTTCCCAGAGAGTTCTAGAGTTTTTCCCCGTCCGTCAGTTTACCCTTTTGTGAAGGCAAAACCTGTTTCCCCACTGGTGTCTAAGTGAAAAATAGTGTTTTCACAACAAAAGATATTTTTCTAAAAAAGCTGCCTTTTGATGTAAAAATCCTGCTATTTTACACATAAAGACCATTTGACAAGCCCATTTATCGAAGACAGGCTGTTTTCTATAGCATGGTTCGAACTTTATTGAACTGTAGTTTTCGTGCGCTTCTCAAACCGAACATTTTAAGATATCCGGCTAGTCACGTTCACGTTCCCGAGTCCCCTTTATTGTGGGGCTTTTAAATTCCCTTGTTAACTCGCTGACAGCGTTAAAAATTTACGTTCTTTTTATTCTTTTTATTATTTCTTGTTTCCTTTGTCATTCAATTTTCCAGGACCTTCTAATTGTTGGATGCGAAGAAGGAACAGGCAGTAATTTCATTTGTTAAGCTTATCGGCCGAGGTCCCGGGGGGGGGGGGGGGGCACTCCCATACATTACCTATACGGGTATGTGCCGCCCAACGGGGTCGTGATTTTGAAGCTCCTGATTTAGAACGGGGTATCCATTTCAGGGGCGTTTTCTAGAACGGGGTATAAAAAATTGTGGATCACGGCTTTATCTTCTGCTTAAAATTGTTGCTGATTATGAAGAAGCATTTATTTGATGTATAAGTCGAACAAGGAAAGAAATATCTCTTAAAAAACAGGGCTTTTTCAATTTACAAACTTTCTAGAACGGAGTATAAGCAACTGGCCCATTTCTAGAACGGGGTATCAGTTTTAGGGCGAATTCTAGAACGGGGTATAAAAAATTGGCTCATTTCTATAACGGGGTATCAATTTTAGGGGAATTTTTTTTTAGAACGGGGTGCCAATTTAGAGTCCCGGACGGCACATACCCACCCAAAAATTATCCAAGTGCCCCCCCCGGGCCGAGGTCACGCAAGACAGTAACTACATGTTAGGCAATAATAGAATAGCTGGGTTATTCACTGTCTTATTTATAAGCAATGCCTGTCACAATCTCTTGCAGCAACCAAAGCCTTCTATTCTCTCCTTCATTGCTACTTTTGTTCCAGCCGAAAACTGTACAGAATATTGTTCTGTATTATCTATCTATTTTCCCAAGGTTATCAGCTGCAATAATCGGTTTAACTGTCAACAACTGTCTAATTTTTGCAATACACAGAGCAACTTGTAAGGCCATAAAAGCAGCAGCCGATAACAACATTTAGAGTATGACCGTTTTTTTACAAAATATATTTTTGTAAAAAAGCTGCCCTTTTACAAATATATATTAGTGTAAAAAAACAGCTTTCTTACGGTACCGTGAAATAAGGCTTAAACATATATTAATAACATTTACAAAATCAACTATTTGAAACTCGTAAACAAGTAAGACACATTCGAAAATTTAAAAGTAGAGAAATTGCTTTGATTTAGAAATCCGGCATAGTTTGCACCTACTATCATGGACAAAATAAAATAGAACAGCAAACCCCCATCCTCCCCAAATCAAGGGTGAAGCCGCGCGAAGGGCAAAAACGCGCCGTTTTCCCATCCTTGATTTGGGGGGAGGCGGGGGGTGGGGGGGGGGAGGGGTTCTAAGTTTTCCATTTATTTTGTCCAAGATTGTAGTTGCAGGAAAGTGGCAGTATATTACCGTTTCGGTGCATTAATTTTCATTCATCAAGACAAACGAATCTGACTGTTCATCGCAGAAGTTTGTGTTTGTATTTAAACTGGTTTCAGGATTGTCCTCAACGAGGTACACAGTATACGTTTGGGTTTTCTGTGGTTACTTCTTTGCTTGTTGTTGAATCAATAACAAGGCAATGAAATATTGACATATCCTTTATTTATTTACTTTTTTTTCAGAGAAGATGAACTTTATCCCAAATCAAACGATAAGTGCAGTAATACTTTTCGAAGTTTTCTGATGATGAATTAACTAAAAGAAGATGCCGGTAGTTTGTCTTTTTGAAGTACCTGTATCAGAGTGACAATAATATGAATAAAGATCTTACTCATGGGAAGATCTGGGTTTTTTACTCCTATGTAGGTAATTTAGCATGTACAATAATCACTTCAGCAACCAAAACAAATTTAAAATCCTGGCATAGTTATTCCAACCATTATTCATATAGGGTGTTGTTTCAAAGTTTTTTCCTTCAAAATATTACTACCTTATATTGTGACGGAAGCTCATGCTAATTTAAAGAAAAAAAACTAGCTGCAACACTACTTTGAAGCATTATTATGCGGTCACGGTCAAGTACATCCCTTTGGAACGTTCGAGTCTTTCCAGTTTGATTTAATAGCCGGTAGTATAGTTTTTTTCCATTTTTTCATCATCAAATCATCATCAAAGTTCATATGGGTTGTAGTGCACATTTTCCCCCGGCGTTCTATCATTTTATGAACTAAAAGAAGGCCGGGTTCACGCACTCGTGCGTCTTGTCTTTTGTATCTAGTTTGCGCCGACAGACGTCTTATAAATTACTTTTATTTATATTTTTCATTCGTTTTGCTGATTAATCCTAAGAAAACTAAGCCGGTACGTGCCATTAAGTAGAAACTAGTTGTTACCTGGCTCATGGATCTCGGTTTAGCCTTCTCTAAAGCAAACTTGGAAAGGTTGGAAGGACTATATCTGTGCACGAGTGTTTCATAAACTAGGTTGAATATTTCCGGAATTTGTTTCATCTCCTGTGTGTCGAGTTCTTCAATGATTTTCCTGATGTCCACTAACCCCAGACGAACCGCTCCGATAACTTCAGCTGCGACTGTCATCCTCTCTTCCTTCTTGTACTTGATCCACTGCATTACAGATTTGAAGACGAATGTCTCTGAAGGAGCATTGAGGTCATCTCGGCTGAGAAGGCGAGTGTACTGATCAGCATCAACATGGGACAAGAATTCTTCATTCTCACAAACGCCCTTGTACATTGACGCCATCTTGCGCTGTGTGGATTCTTGTAGACCTATAAGTCCGTGCCGATTTGCAATGGTGCAGATTTGACAATATGTCTGCACATCAAATCGAACCTGAACAAACTGAGTCTGCAGGTAATCACAACACTGTTGAACAACACTTGTAACTTGGAGGTGATCGGCTGCGACAAGAACTTCAAAGACGTTTTCATCGCTGACTTGAAGGTCTCCGCTGTAGATGGAATCCAACAGGATTTTCAAGGCAGCTGCTGAAATGCTTTCATCTTTGAGCTCGATCACTTCCTGGTTCGACTCCTTCATTCCATGAGCAAACATGGCGTGGAAATAATCGCTACTGGCAGCGAGCACGATGCGATGAGCTGAGAAAACCTCTTCCCCCACTTTTAAATAAACATCAATGAATTCACCTTGTTCTCTAAACTGAGCACACTTAGTCAGAAGAATTTCGGAATGAGCAACCATTCTTGGATCGGTATATTTTGAAAGCCGACTAATTTACTCTGAATGTATGAGATTTTTTCGCGTGACTTTATGCTCCGGTTTTAAACGTCTTGATCACGTGGCGAAGACAGGTTTTGTAACTCCTTGATTTGCTTGTCACGAAACGTGTCTCAAACCCCTTACACAACTGTTTATTTCTGTAGTTTCTATCCTTTACTCTGATTCATAGTACGCGGAAGATCTGTTAGAGGTGATCAATATATAAGGACTGAAGCTGCTGTCAGCACTGGTCCTTTACTATGAAATTTTCATGAGAAGCTTATTCCCAGTCATTCTCATTACAATGGTCACTAATCACTGGCAGCGGATGAGTGTTTCAAGTCCCAAGACCCACTGCATCATTGAGACGAATGTCTCTCAAGGAGGTGTGCAAATTTCCCTTGGAATGACGGCATAACGGATCTGCGTCCATATTACAAGGGAATTTATTCTTCCCTTTCAGCCTTGTCCCATGGAAGCCGTCTCGCATTTGACATCTTGCACTGTACTGAGCTTCTTGTATCGGTTATTCAGACCGTGACGGACAGTAGTCTTTGTTTGTTTGTGAAATGAAGCTCAACAATTAACTCAGTCCACTAAAGGCCCTATCCACACTAAATACGTTTTTTAAAAAATACGATTTTGTTGTCATCGATAGATTCGCGTTTACACTACCGTTTTGATGCATTTTCGACTGTCCACACTAAAACTTTCGTAAGCGAAAGAATTGCGCATTGTGATAAAGTTGAACTCTATGCGCATCATGCTACAAAAACACACGCACCTGTGATATTTTTCGGTCATCGTTTTTATTTTGATGCGTTTTTGACCGTTACATCGACCATCCAAACTAAGATGATATGTATGCGTTTTCGTTTTGATCCACTTTCAAGAGCGTTTTCAAATCGATACGTTTCCGATGAAAAAGCTCAGCGCATTAGTGTGGACGGGGCCTAACTAGACGCATAACTGCACGACCTCAGGAAAAATACGCTATGTCCTTTAAAAAGAACATATTCAATTTTGTTTTCTCCTTATGGATCAAGATCCAAATCAAGAATAGTTACAAGAAACTGAATGTCATGTACTAGCCTGCGCCGCTTTCCTTGAACTTTATAAGTTTTTAATGGGCATGAGATTCATGAACTATACAGGACTCTGATCAATTGCACCTGTGAAAATTTTTAAAAGAATACTACCTGCGATTTTTTAATTTTATCTCGCTTTTATTTTACTTGAAGAGAGCGTTAAACTCTAGAATGTACGTAGACAACATAAAAACTTTCCAGGAGCATCCAAGAAGGAGGCTGACCGTTATAGACTTTAGTTTTCACCGCATAAACTATATTCTTCCTCTAACTGATTTTTGTGCCGGAAACTTCGCACAACACTGAAGGCAAGCGCGTAAAGCGTATATATAGCATAAAGATTTTACATAGAAAGTGCGAATAAGGGTTGAAATTCATCGTCTCGTGATATTCATTCCGATCGCAAAAAAGTATATATATATAATTCATACTATCAATAATAATAATAATTAAAACATCATTTAAGAAAATCTACTAATAATGCGTCTTGTTTAGGTGTGTAAGAGTTTCAAAGATGGAAGGTATGCCTTAATGTATACTGGATCGAGCCACCTTAACTGTATACAAGTCATATTCGTAAGATTTTGCTTCTTACATACGGTATAATATAATTCTTGGCTCGGAACCTTGTCTCTGCGACCCATGATTTCTGTGAGTAGTGTAGCTTCACCGGGATGTGACCGACCCGCAAAAGTCATTCCTGCACCTACCCAGTTTTACGTCGTCAAAGAAAAAAAGGCGGTGACCGTGCATTCATGGTCGCTGCACTTAGGCTTTGGAGCAAGAGATCCCTTCTATCCGGGGCAAGTTTTCTCCATATAAACGGAGCCTTAGTTCTTCTGGTTCTTAGTCACATAACATGCAGTAACATAACATAACATAAAAACATAAAACCTTTCTATTGACACGATAAAAGCATACTAAAATACATTAAGATAGTTATATAAAATACCAAAATTGTCACAAAGCTAATAATATACGTAATAAAAACCTCTCTCTGTGCTACCTAAGTTTTTTGTTTTTGTTGTGCTACCTCTGTTTTTTCTTCACTTCGAACAAAAGATTTTCTTTGGACCATAGTTTAACTACTTCTTTGGAGGACTGAAAAAGCAGGGGGCAGTGTTGCGTGATCAATTAGAAACCGCCTCTTCATTAGTTCATATCAAGGTCATTGTTGACTGACACCTCAAACCACACAAGATTGTTAAAAGCCGAGTGAGTGGGTGCTGTCTCGACACATTATCGTATCACCAAAATGGCGGCGCATCTTTTGTTTAAACTAGAACCACTACGTGGAACTTACCGGGGCCCAGTGGGACACGGGATTGCATAGATATAGTTTACCTCTCGCACCCCTTCCCCCTCCTCTGTGGAGGCTAATACTTAGTCTGAATTAACTCATGCAGAAGAAAAGCAACAAAATGCATGAGAAAGGAGGATGTTGTTGGAAGTTTGTTCAGTGTTATTACAGCTAACGGTCTGTGTTATAGTAGTGTTTTTAGTAGCACTGTGATGTCAATAAGTGTGATCTGTATAAGGTTTTCATTTGTTTTTAAGTTTGAGTGAAAAAGCAAAAATCACTGACAGTTTTGGGTTGAATGGTAATGACAAAGTTTGCAAAGAAGTTTGTTACAGAATTATCACAATTTCACATTTTCTCAAGTACGTTATCATCAGGTTTATCATTGAGATTTATTAATCACATTTATCTAATTTTTGCGAAAACACTGTGAATTTGAAATGATAACAGACATAAGACATTTTGAAATAGATCTTTGTGGTCATGGATTGTTGTCTTGCACTGTAAAAAATGTCATCCAGTGTTATATACAGACATAATAAAATGCTTATTTATTGATGACTGAGTATCATTTGTTAATTCATTGCACATTGAAATGGGGGCACTTGATTGTAAGGCAGTGGTTGATACATAGTGGCATTCATCAATATGGCCTATAGTAATTATTGTAGAGGAAGTATTTCTTTCCTTAACTGGGTAAACAGTAGTATATCTGCAACTGCTTGAATGATAAGTGCATCAGCCCATGTACCTTGAATACACATATTATTCAGATATCTTATCCATGAATTTTCGGTATTGCTCTCAATAAATCTCTCTGGATTGTCTCTCATAAATTGAACCCCAGCAGTACGTATATGCATGTGATGGTTGCTATTGCCATATAATTGATGTGATACAGATCTAAAGAAACAATCACCTGCACCGCCAACATCTATTGATTGTAAACAAAGTGCACCTAATCTTGACTGCATCAAATTCTCAGAGGAAATAGGAGACTAGAGAAAGTTTACTATAGTAAACTCAAGTTTACCATAGTAAACGGCGCCGTAAGTGTGACCGGCATTTTTCAGTTTACTATGGTAAACTCTACCCTGGTTAATTTCCATGACTACCGCAGAAAGAACAAAGATGACCCATCACCGATAACCATCTGGTTACCAAAAAAAATAGGTGGGTATATCTCTAGTCTATCTAAACTTTGTTTGTTTTGTTGACAGTTTGTCATGATTTTTGAGGAAAGTAGTTTCAAAAAGGGTCACATAACAGAATAGCTTTAGAACATCGGTGATTGCTTTTTGCACAGTGCTTGAAGGTTTCTGTTTCTGTACATTTCTTCAAACCATTCCTGGGGTCGAGGTTAAACCCACGCTTGCCTTCGCAATGCCGCTCTTTCTCTAAGAATACGTCTTCGATGAGTAATCAATAAACCTGTCACTAAAACATCTTCACTAACTTCGTATTCGAAACCAAGGTAGGTAATAAGGGAGCGCATTCTTCTTGCTCGTCTGAGCAGCAGAATTAAAAGCAAAATGCTCACAACAGAAAACAATACTCTCTCACATTGAAGCATCTTTGTACACTTGTGAGGGTCACGCTCAGGAAGTTACAGTTCAGTAATTTCAATTTAGTCAGCTCTCATAGCAGGTCATCATTTGTTTTACTTTTCACTCTCACGTTACCGATCACGCGAGAAAAAACGCCTGGAAAGTTTCAAATGCCTTTTTAAGTGGACCTGTCAGGTTTACTACGGTAAAGAAGACGTTGCGAGACTTATGCTGTGTTTACACTCAAGCGTTTACCAAGGTAAACATTAACTGACTAAACCCTGGTACATTTGTACAGTGTTTATACGTGCTCAAATAACTAAGGTAAGTCTGTTATCAATCACAATCTAATCGAATTGGCGGCAAATTCTAAATCCACGCATAAATGCTCGCGTTTAAAAGAGAAGCTGTGGCTCTTGTAGTCCTCGCGTTTTATTTTCTTGTTCTTGATCAGCAAACCCAGGAATCGAGTTTGCAGCAGCTCTTACTTTTGCAGCACCTAAAGAGGTGGAGGCGAAAGCGATTTAAAATTCTACTACAAATTGCCCTTCGCAAGACAAGGCGCGTTAGACGTGCGTGGTCGTGGCCGAGAAACCAATTCTGGTTCGAAACTCTATTAAACGGAAATTTTGTTGAAGAATGGTGTGTCTTTTGTGTCTTTGGTTTTTGCCATAACTTCTTCGTAGACCGAAACCAAACGTGGAAACCTGGTCGAAAACCTAGTCTCGAAAACCTGGTCTCGAAAACGTGATCGAATGAGCCTGACGCAATCCCGACACCACAGGATTTGAAATTCTATGCGACCGCAAGCGGATGTATCTGTCATCCAAACCTTGGTTACCGACCTTAACCATGCCTTTTCGCAGGGCAAACCGAACTTTTACCTTAGTTAACTTTCTATTGTCTTGAGCGGTGTTTACCAGGGTATCAGTTGGCGTTTACACACGCAAAATATTTACCTAGGTAAGTTAACTCCAATACCTCGGTAGCACGCTCAAGTCTAAACACGGCATTACCATAGTAAAGCCCTTTTTACCATAGTAAAGTCTCTAGTGTGACCTCAACCAATGTTGAGCTGTGATTTTGCATAGAAGGTCTAATTATTACTTCATGATGATCAGTGTTGTATTGAGTAGGTCCTGGATTCTTCTCAACATCTTTACTTAGTTTGAAATTCACATAATTGGTCATATGACTCACACAATTGCAAGAAAACAATGATAAAGATCGACGTGCTTTACATTATTTTTAGTTTCATTATCCTGTGATAATGCCTGCTAAAGAAAGACAACAAGTAAGCTTTCTTGGGTATAGCCATTTTATTTAAGTTAATTATCTTTGGATCGCGTTTGTTATTACATTTATATCGTGCATGAGAAGTTTTCTCACCTTATTAACATAGCGATGGAGCTTTGAAGTCTTCGGTATGTCAATCATTGAAATCTTTTTGAAGACAAATTTTGATAAGTGTTCGCTTTGATTCTCGATAAATTTCACGATGGAAGGTTCACTCAATTTCTCGATAAGTTTCACGATGGAAGGTTCAGTCTCAGAAGTGATCGCTCGTAAATTTGTCTCTCCAAATATTCACTCTTAAATTTTCGCTCATAAACTAGTTGGGTTGGGGGAACGTGTCGTTCCCCAAAAAAGCTATAATCTTTCTTTTGACTGTCCTCCATGCCTCTTCTTTTCAAAATGGCGGATAAGATTTCAATGAGCCAGCGATATATCTCAGTCAGCGATATATCCCTAACAATGTAACGTTGAAAAAAACGGACCGTCTGCATTTTAAGACCGGTGCCAGCCTTCGGCTGGGCCCCGGTAATTAGGCCAGTTCAGAGAAAACGGAGAATTCATTGACGTTCGTCTGAAGGTAGATAAGTCCATCTTTCCTGCTCACCGCAATGTTCTTGCTGCTTATAGCGACTATTTCCACGCAATGTTCACCAACGGAATGAAGGAATCAAACCAGGAAATGATTGAGCTCAAAGATGAAAACATTTCAGCTCTGGGGTTTAAGGTCTTAATGAACTCCATTTACAGTGGAGAGCTCCTCATTAACAAGAAAAACGTGTTTGAAGTTCTCACAACTGCCAGTCATCTCCAGATGCCAACTGTTGTTCGACAGTGTTGTGATTTCTTGGACAAGGAATACATTCAAGGTTGTATTGACATCCAGACGTGTCTCCGTCTTCATGCATTTGCTGATTTGCATGGTCTGAGAGACCTAAAGGAAGATGTGCAACGTAAGATGGCGTCGTTGTACAGTCAGATCTGTGAAAGTGAAGAATTCTTCTACCTTATTGACGCTGATCAGTTATTGACTCTTCTCAGCCGAGATGACCTCAGTGCTCCTTCCGAAACATTCGTCTTCAAATCCGTGATGCTGTGGATCAAGTACAAGAAGAAAGAGAGGATGCCAGTCGCGGCTAAAGTTATCGGAGCGGTTCGACTTGGGTTGGTCGACACCAAGGTTGTGGTTGAAGAACTGAACACAAGGGAGATGTAGCGAGTGCCAGAGATTCAAACGTTGATGTGTGAAAAACTGCTGCATAGCAACATGCCTTCGCCCAACTCAAAGTTTGCTGTTGAGAAGACAAGGCCACGTTCAATGACCCCGGTAAGTACATAAAAGAACTTCAGTGATTTATAACAAAAAGCATTTGCAATACTAGTAGTAGTATTGGGCTATCGACTGAGCTCGGATTCATGTTGAAATAAGCCGCATCGGCAATGAATCTTCAGCATTCGTGAAATCCGCAAAGCATGAATGAAGAGAAAAGAATTTTAAGCGTTCATCATTAAAGTCAGACTGAATAAGTTTACGCAAAATTACATGTTTGATAACATATTCTCTAGCTATGTGGCATAAAAAGCGAAGGTAGTTTTAAACTTCCGCAATTTCCTCAGATACTCATTATTAATTACTTATTAATATGTCCATTATGCGACGACTGCTGACTAAGAACTTCGGGTGGACGAGCGTTGTCCTTGTTTGTAGCAATGGGTTGAGTCATGCAAATATAGAACGTTAAGATTGCAGTACAGACAGTAGACTACGAGAGAAGAGGCGGAGAGGGAAACAACACCCAAAGATTTTCTTGTTTCCGTGTTCAGTTCACAAAAATGCAAGTATTTTGCATGTGATCTTGTCTTTAGAATAATGAACAAATTCTTCCATGCTTGAGGAAGCAATTACGTCGGGTGAAATTGGTGAACAAAGTTACACAGGTTACACAGTTTTTTTTTTCACCCATGAATATTTATGTCAAATATTAAAGAAATAAACAGAAATAGTAATAGTTCATTTATTAGATTTAGAAGATGGACTTCTCTGATTACTGATGTAGTTTGAAGTACCGAAATGCCGAGTTTCGATTATCTCAAAGATGTTTATGTCATTTTCATTCAGCAAATGTGATATAGAACTAAAACTCGCACACACACTAATCAATAGGTCATTTGCACGATGTCGTCATTTTACTATTACGACCAGAATCCTTTTCGTTTTTCTTTTAATTTTGTAAATCCCAGTGAGCAGGTGAGGTTTGAAGACCCGTTTGAAGAACAAAAGCCCTAATTTACACAAGAAAGAAAAACCGTGAAGGATTCTGATTGTAGTCACTGTGGCAAAGTGATGTCATCGTGCAAATGGCCTATTCGAACAAACATTGAAACTTTTCAAGTGCGAAGAGAAAATAAATTACCTGCATGATTTCTGTTCTCGGCCGTCAATCTGAATTCTGCGTATTAGTTTTAGATAAAAATGTAGTCACAACTTATAAAGTGGTTCGAGTATATTAAAAGCGTAAATATGAGCAGAAATTAAACACAACTTACATATTTCGCTTTCCTCTCACTTAAAGCGGGTGAATTGAAAACTTTTTAACGAAAAGACGAGATTCTAGAATTACCGAGGTGGCAAAATGCGAGCAAAATGTTGTCCGTAGTCGCGACTACGCGAAACAGCTCAACAACTCACCGTAACCGTAGGACAACGCGGGAAAAATGAACAGTCACGTGGTTCAGATCATGCGCAGTAGCATGTTTAACCGTAGTCTTTCACCGGCGAAAAATGTCTGATTGGTCGACGCGCGACCACGTGACATTCCCAAATTCAAAATGGCGGAAATACCGGCAACGTTTGTTTATTCCAGTGGAAAGAAGATTAATTGCGGCTTAATATGAACTGAAAATGCATATACAGATATTTTTAGAATATTATCCTTTTCACCTGTTCCTATGGGATTCGTTCCCTGCGATGCTCGCGTTTTGGCCGGTTTACCGGATTCAACTTTGGACTTGTTTAAGCGATCACTCTTCACGATCACGGAGGACAACAATATTTCTGATAAAAGCTGCGCTGGTCACTAGAAAGAACAACCTTTGTTCACAACTCAATGCAGCGGAGAAATAAGACACTATGGGTCCTTTGAAATTGCTTAGACACCTGGAAGGTATTTTATTATTATTTTTTAACCGAAAAGATAAAGAAAAATTATGTTTTCTCCAGTAAGACTTAAATGAACTGTAGTGTCTGCATCCATGTTCTTTTCGTTGTGAACGGGTGCAATTTTAATATCAAAACTTTAAAGCTGTCAATGACCGAGCAGGTTTTTTTTTCTTTTTTCTTTTCAATGGTTACTGTGCTTGATCTGCCGGAATAAGACAATGAAATTTTTAAAATTAGGGGAATACTATATATAAAAGAAGAGAACTTCGATTGCAAATATGTTAGTTGGAAAAAATATTGATTATATCTTTTTAGTATATAGGTTAAAAAAGTGATGCGTAGTCAAAAGTGCTACAAAGGAGTAAAAACCCAGATCTTCCCATTAATAAATTTTATTGACACTGTCAGGGATATATGCTTTGTTTGAGCACACATTTGTTCCTCAAAAATCTTGTTTGTGAGGCTGCACTTTGTTTGATTCAGGATCAATCAATCTTTTCGGAAGAGAGATGAACAATAAAGTATGTAATCAGATACTTCAACACTGCCTTAGCCAACAACTAAGAGGAAACTCAACTTCAAAAAAAAAACAAAGTCAAAACTTCTTCACTGTGAAACAACAACCCCTTCAAATATATACGACATTAAATTCATGCAAAATGTACACCTGATGATAAGTTTATAGGAATAGAAACAAACGATAATTATAATGAAGCTATAAAGTTTGAATGAGATCTGTATTTGAGTATTCTCTCACAATTCTGACAGAAGATCAAAATTGGAAACTGCATATCCTACACAATTGCATTCATCAACATGATCCAACTAAAATTTCTAGCATACTGATTACACTGGCTGTAATCCACCAATTGTATTAGTCCGAGAGAAAAATAAATCTTTTCAGTTTATAACAACAATTTTTTATAAGAACATTGAGGCCCAGAAATTAAGAGCAACGTAAGAACAATGGAGGTTCAGCCAGGGGGTGCAAACGTAATTTATATGTGTGTAGATGCTCGTGATTATCCATTTGGCTCCGGTTGTTCAAAAGATGGATAGCGCTATCCATCGGATAAATCACTATCCAGCGGATAAGTATTAGGGAAACCAATTGCGCTATCCACTGGATGGAGATTTATCCAGTGGATAGCGTTATCCACCTTTTGAACAACTGGGGCCTGGACGAATAATGCGTCACCAGTATAAAATCGCCCAACAGAGAGCCTTCTGGAGCTGCGTTGCTAGATCTTACTAAGTGATCATGCACTGTACACCACATGTATCAGTAAAATGTTGCAAATTTATGTTTTTGAAATTTTTAAAGCAAAGTCAAAACACCCCAGCTTCCAGACTACGATCAATTAAGGCTCAGTTTGTCCAAAACTGGGGAGTGTAATTTCAGTTAGGTTTTTTCATAAAAAGATTTTTTTAAAAGTAAAAACCGTGCCTTCATCTACATGATATTGGGTCTTCCTTTTTAGCTGACTGAAATATATTCAAAGCTTGTAATTCCGGGATAACGACTCAGAAGACACTTACTATATATTTTTAAAATAAATGAGCAAGAGTCTTTCATCAACTGAGTTTGAGTTAACGTCTTTTGAAAATTCGCTAATTTCACTCGTTCGAGTTTGGCCTTCATTAGTTTAAAGCTATTTTTTTACTTTTCGTTCTACTTCAGGTGCTTGTGGCAATTTTTCCTGGTCAGTCTACCCTGCAGAGGAGAGAAGATTCCGTTGCCACTGAAATGCAGTATTTTCATGCTGAAACAAGTTCATGGAAACCATTTCCTTCCATGGCTAGGCCTTTCCCGATTGCGCTCGTAAAATCCTAAAAAAGTGCTGGCAAAAATGGCTAAAAAGTGCTCAAAAAGTGCTCAAAATCTCAAAATAGTGCTCAAAAAGTGCTAAAAGTTGTGAACAGTTACCTCTAAGCTTTTCGTAAATATGTCAAATGCATTTGTGCAGAGGTTGTTAGCAATTACTTGTACGTAGCTGTAGAAGAGGGGAGTTATCACATTATGTATCGCTATGATACGGTTAGAAATGTGTGGGAAAAACTCCCACGTTTTCGAACAATTACTTAAGTGTAGGTTGTATGACTTCAGTCAATGAATATATATATGTAATTAGCAATCCTGGTCTGCTTCAGAGATATAGTTTGGCTCAGAATGATTGACAAAGTGGTTCCAAATTGCCTTTTTTTAACAACACAGATAATAACCAAGGAGAACAGTTAGTATTTGTGACGGCAGTGAGTATGAGATCTAAAATATATGTTCTTCTTGGATATTACAAAGAGGTAAGAGACTATTGTGTCAGACGTTTAGATCCAAAACCGGCCGTTGTTCACTGTTTTGATCCTCTAAGTAATGTATGGACGAAGATGGCTTCAACCCGGTATCCACACTATAATTCCAGTCTGTTTGTAGATAAGAACAATCTTTATGTGGCCGGTGGAAGTGTTGCTTTTTCTGGAAGTAGGCCGGGGGATATGTGCGCTTCAGGTGGTGATGTACCTGTCGAAGTTTATGATGAGCGACTCGACTCTTGGCGAGTCGTTGAACAAAACCGCATTCCTTCAAACACACTTGGTGCAGTGGAATTGCTAGGAGGGGAGGTCTATTTCATCATCAACAAATTTCCAATGGACAGTGGCATTAGAATACCACCAAATGAAGTGTCCAAAATATCTTTACAGGAGTGGGAAAATTCACTGGAAAGAATTGCTCGTACCGCTGTCTTGTGTTACCTATCAGTGAACAAAGAGATGTTAAGCACAGTAAAGGCTGCAGCGAAGTACCCGCAGCAAGAAAAAGCCCCTAGTCAAAGTAAGTTTTGCTAAATAGGTGCGCCTAAATTCTTTCAGGTTCTTGAAAATATTCAGAAAGAAAATTCAGATCTTTTCTTTGGAAAAGCAATCGGACGAGGCCATTGAGGCAAATAAAAATCATCAAGGATTGCGGCCCCACTTTTTTTTAGAGAAATTTGGTTTGCTTTAGTATTGTTCAACAATAAAAATGCAAGCAATGGAAATTTTAGCTTTGATCTAGTTAACTCTTACCCAGTTTAACTATGCTTAAAATTAAGACGATGTTCTTGAGTGGTTACTGTACGATAAGTTAACTAAGGGATATTTTATCGGAATGTAAATACTATGTCGGGTAATATTAGTTGTTTAGAGTTGCATTGCAAGTGCGACGTTTGGAATAGTCATCAACATAAACCTTCTTCTGACATGAATTCGGTGTAAAGCGGATGTTTCATTTTGGTGCATCTCCGCGGTAACATTTCTTTAGAGAAAGTATTTTTAATTAGAGTTTTTGATAGATGACCAAGCTTTGTTTGAATTAATGCGCACTTTGTTTAGTTTAACATTTTTTGACCTCAATTTGGCCTTTCGCCCATATTTCCAGGCAATGACTACCTTACTCATTTTAACCATTTTTGGCGTGTTTTCATTACTTTTCATCCGAATTCATGGCAGTGATAGCTAAATTAGGCTTCAAGTGATTTTATAGATCGTTTTCACTGTCACGTGACAAAAAATTAAATTGGAAACCGTCCAGTGGAAGAAACCAAGAAAATGAAATGTTATAAAAGACTAATACATAAACAATTTGTCCAAGTCTCAGGTCTTTGTGGCCCATAGTTTCTGAATTATTTGGCGAAACGTTTCACGCAACTTTATAGAGCTTTGTAAGGAGACGCCATGTTGGTGCACCGTTTTGGTGCACCAATATGGCCGCCGGAAATCAACAAAAACATCTGGAGTTTACTATTTCTATAAAAGCTCTTTCTTTTCACTCGAGAACTAGCCTACGTACGGATAAACATATCTTCTAATACTTGAAGTGGTTATATTGCTGAAAATCAAGAGGAGAGACTTTTTTTCAACGAGACCGCATTCCTATTTTGGTCTCACGCACTGTGAAAACTCGGAAGTTCAAATTGCTGTATTTTCGAAATGAAACATGCTACGGAAATGGAAACTTGTACAAAGATTTACTTTTTGTTTATCTTCAACCTTGTGTAAATAAATATTCGTAAAACCTCGCTATTTTGACTTTACAATTTGATGACGTCACAGTGAAAACCATCTATAGGTGTTTTGTAGGTTATTAACAACTATATTCCACGTTCTATTGTTCTAAATTCTGCTTGTTCTTAATTTTCCCTCTGAGTAATTCGATCACGTCCGTAGTTAATTTATGGAAAAGCTTTAGCCAATAATTTTCAATGAAGAAGCTTAATTAACACCCTCTGTAAATGACTGGCACGAAGGAATCGCACAGGACATGGATATGTGCTCTAGTGCTATCGTTCTACAACGTTCTCAAATGGATGAATAACTTCGCCGCTTCATTTAGGCCATTTAGTGACGAGATTTTTTTAAAAAATAGAACAAAACCTGGAGGAAAATTTTCCCAGCGTCCGCTTCCTATAGAGCGATTTTCGTATGACCGTGAAAAATGGTTACGGTAAGTCTTCGTTATTTGTTTTTTCAGCCAGATCAAAACAGGGTCTCTTCGTTTTCCCGCCAAAGAAAGCCCTAATATGGAGAAGCCATTGATCGATTGGCCAATCTTGTTGCGGTATGACGCCAAAGCGAAGTATCGATTGATTTCTAGAAAGTTCTCCGACATGTAGTTTTTCCACCAGAGCGTTCACTTAACGAACCAAGAGCCACGCGCGTTTGTATCCGGTCGATAGACCCATCAAATCGCTCTATTTCCGTTCGTTGGTTGTTTCCGTTTAGTTCGCGCGTTTTCATTTCAAGGTCATACGAAAATCGCTCTATCCTATGGAGAATGTTGAAAATACCATTTCAGAGCCTCTAGCCTTCAGGGCTTGTTTTCAAGCCTCCACTAAGTTGAAAATACGCTACGCCGTCCCTGATCATTCTCTTGATAGAGGCGGCGTCTTTTCAGGTTGCGCTTGACTTTAGCTCTACAATTTCAGTTTAAGCCTCTTGCTTATCAAAATTGTCCTAGGTGTGGTAATCGTTTCAATTTGGTGTACACATTGATCAAAATGCTGAATTGAATGTCACAGTTAACCGAATCTTTCGTACTACACCATGAATCCACCCTTTCAGTAAAACTACTTTTTGCCCGGTCCGGCATTTCTCTATTTTTTCAACATCTTTGTCAACACAACTTAATCGTTATTTTCACTAATAACGACCACCCGTCATTATACTCTCTCCTCTCTAAACAGTTAGACATATTGACAAGCATGTGCTTGCATAATTATTGGGCAACTGAAAGAAACTAAAATGACCAGCGGGCTGCTGTAGGGGCAACCTATTATACCATTCGATATAAGCAAAATTTGGCACACTCGTTAATATTCTAGGTCACTAAATTCCAAGTGCTAGAAAAGTAACGTTTCTCTTCCATAACATTTTTGTAGAATGATTTAAATATACGCTGTCGATTGGACTCGGGGTAAGGGAAATGGGTGCTGCTCCTTGTTATTTCAAGCCGCATCATCGCATCATAGTTTTTCGCTTTCGGTTGAAACACTGCTGCATCTCGTGTTTGATAAACTAGTAAAACACCAACTTAAGAAACTTTATAAATCGCAAGAGATAGTACATATACATGCACATGTGTCCCCTACAATTAGTACAAGCCCACTCGAGGCGTACAGTGTGGAGACACTCAATATAGTAATTATATTGTAAATGACAATCATCGAAACGTTGACTTACTAATGTAATAATTTTTGGTTCCAATGAAAGGTCGAAATATTATAGGTTATAGATTTTACGTTAATTTGTAAAGGGCATAGATTACTACTAGGCATTTTAAAACTAAATCTTTTAAGTATAGATTTATGCATTTGTGCATTTTTTTCTTTGTTAAAAACGAGTCCTGTAGAATTCAATATATCAGATATATTGTAGTGAACCCTTTCAAGTGTAATAAGAAAATTAAACATCTATATTGAAACAGAATTGTTTTTTTGCTCTTTCCGAGTGACTAAAAATATTTCTAAATTTTTATCATGCTTTTAAAGATTACCTCCTATTGATCATTCTTTTTGTTCTTTGGCACAGTTTTAGAATACAAAGTCACACTATTTAGTTGTCTTTCTCCCTCCTTTCTCTCTTTTTCTTTCTTCGATTTGTCGCAGATTTCCTCCACTTTTTATATTCTATCTCTTTACCTTATCTGATTACTTAGGTTTTGCTCATTGGGGACATTCAATTACCTTTTAAGGTAGAGATTACTAATTATAAAAGAAAACCAATGTCAAGTTGGGGACAAGATGTCCGAGCATTGAAGGGTTGATTCGGCCGATTTCAAAAAGATAAACTTTTGCAAGGTTGATAATCCGACGGATATAAACAATGACTTTAGGCATATTTCAGTTTTGCCACAATTCGCCAAGGTACTGGAGAGGATCCAGCTTAAGCTAAACCTAAAGGACCTAAGTCTTAATGCTTCCCAACACGCTTTTACGGCGGACAGATCTACTATGAGTGCGCTTGCCAGCATCACATAAGACTGGTATAACGATACAGATTCTGGTAGTCCATATAATGGCGTGCATGTGGTCTTTGTTGACTTCCGAAAAGCCTTCGATCTGGTGGATAATGGCGTTCTGTTGACTAAACTCGCTGGCATGGGCATCACCAAGAGCTTTTGGAAATGGACACAGAGCTACCTAACAGGTAGAACACAGCAGGTTAAGCTCTCGGGAGTACTCTCCAGACATGGTGAGGTGATTGCTGGTGTACCCCAGGGAGGTGTCATTTCTCCTACACTTTTAATGTGCATGTCAACGATATTGAGGACTGCATCCCCAGGGGAATACCTGTATCTACTTGCAAGTGTGCTGATGACTGCACCCTATACGAACTTGTCTTTAAGGACTCTGTCAGTCAAATGCAGGATGCTGTGACTCACTTGGAAAGATGGGCTGTGCAGAATAAAATGGAGCTGAATGCTAAAAAGACCAAAGATATGTGGATCACCTTCAAGACGTCCTGTCAGGAGCCTATTTGATGGGCTCCTGGTCCTGTCCAATTCCTGCTCCTATTAATATCGGGCCTACTGAACTGGAGAGGGTTTCCGACTTTAAACTGCTGGGTGTATATGTACAGAACGATCTCAAGTGGAATACACATGTCTCAAGTGTTGTCAGCAAAGCGTGTAAACGGATCCACTATCTTAGGGTCTATAGAACAGCCCATCTCCCCAGGGACATTGGTCTTACAACTTACATCACTAAGATTAGACCCGTTTTAGAATATGCCTCGCCTGTCTGGGGAGGGCTGCCCATTTACTTCGAGGAAGATCTACAGAGAGTGCAGAATAGATGTCTAAATGTCATTGGTCTCCCTAGGGATACTGTTGAGTCACTTGTAACTAGGCGTCAGAATTTGACGAGGAAAGAATTTAAACGTATCTTAGAGCCCCATAGCTCAGTAAATCTACCCATCCCAGAAAATTCGGTAATCACGTGACCGTACACCGACCGCCGACCGCCGACCGACCGTCCGTCAGCACCACAGGAAAACCAATGATTACTCTCACACTTTTAGCTAGTTTGGGAGCCCAAGAGAAAACTAATTGCACATCAATATTGTGATCAATTGACAGCTATCAAAACAGGGCATCCGCTGACCAGTATTACCTGACCGTACCGCGGGCTCAAGTGTCGACCCTGACGACCCATCGAGGTCGAGTATTTTTTGAAGTTATCCGCTGACAAATTACCAGTTTCAAATGATCGCAGCCTCAAGTTTATTTTTCGCTTGCCTACCTCTCCTACGATTTTTGAACATCTACAAAATGATATAATTGCCCATTTTTAACGGATTTTTACCCTAAAAAGGTCACCTAGAATTTTCGGGAGCCTCTTTTCTGGCTGAAATTTTCGAAAACGTAATTTTTGATCCCTACAATTTTCGGATCACTAGGCTTTCAGCTAGGAAATCCGAACAGATGAAAAATTTTTAGGGGATAAAAATGTGCTTAGGGACCGGTCATTATTTATCGCCTGGGGGGGGGGGGGGGGGGGGGGGGGTCGGAGGATTTTGGGCTAAACACGATGAAATTTAGCCGATCCCCCCTTTAAATGTTATTTTATTGAAGTGATCCCCCCTCATAACTATATATAACTTTCGTGATCCCCCCCCTCATGTCTTTGTACCCATATTCACCTTTCGACGTGTATATTTAGTGTTTTAAACGTTCATATACAGGTAGTATTTCTAACTATGATGTAGTTACAGCATAATACAGCCGTTATCGCGCAGTCTTTTTTTAAAAGTGTCTCATGATCCGTGTCTTTTTCTAGTCTGGATCCAGACATCTGAATTCAGTTGACATACAAGCAGTCTTGCTTAAAACTGCAAAGTGCTTGAAACTGCAATCAGTGCTTGAAACTGCAAAGTTACTTTTTTTAGAGTGCCAAATAGCAGTCCGCCAAGTGCCTATCAGCAGGTCATATTTAGCGACAATTCGGCCATGCCCCACTGGTAGTCCTTGTATGTTAGTTCCTCTTCTAACCTTTTTTTCTCCTTAGCCTCTCTTGTTCTAATATCCTTCCTGATGTTGATATCATTTAGATGGCCTAGGTATTCAATGACGTGCTTTTCCTCGACACTATAGGAATGATGAGGCTCAAGATGAGGCAGATGAAGCAGTTGAATCGAATTTAGTATAGAGCTGACACAGGAGCACGTTATAAAAGGAAAAATATAAAAGCGTTAAAACAAAGCTTTCTCGATATAAATTGAAATGCACACATTTACCAGTGTGACAGACTTCCGTTTTTTAAATAAAGTTGTGTTAGAACAAATTGAGATTGCAAATGCTATCATCTCCCAGCAGAATGGGCACATTTATGTTGTATGCTTTCAAACTGGCATTGTTCAAGCAGATTTGAGTGGTCCCCCCTCTGAATCCTTCCAAAATTTTCAGTGATCCCCCCCTTTTGGGCTCTCAGCTACAACTGATCCCCCCCTCTGTTCTCCTAAAAATCAAGTGATCCCCCCAAAATCCTCCGACCCCCCCCCCCCCCCCCCCAGGTGATAAGTAATGACCGGTCCCTTATATCTACCGTTTAAATACTAAAATACCTTTAACAATGCTATGTTTAAGTGGTTTTGAATTATGTTCTCGTTGGGTACCCCTGATTACGAACAAGGTGCATGCCATGCTTTGCAAACGCACTCTCACTTATGTGAAGTTCAACCCTATGATAATTAACAAAGGTCCGTAGCCTAGTCCCCGGGTTCTCCGGAGCGTTCACTTGAACAAAGAAGCAAGTACTAAGTGGAAAGACCCCCGAAAAGACCCAGGGCATAAGTGAAAGGGATGGAAGACCTGACTGGTAAGAACGGACAACCATGGTGAATGCAAGAGTCATGAGAGGGAGAGCAAAAATATAAAAAAATTCACAATCCTAAACGTGTAAGTTGGAATGCACTGTACAGTGCTGGTGAACTCACACGTTTGTTAAGTGACTTCCTATTTAGAGGCCAGTTACCGCAGTCCAGAGAAAAACGCCAGTTAGCAACAATTCGTTGAAAACAGATCAGCCAACTTTTATAAGCAGCCACTTTTCTTCTACCTAATAGTGTATGATTAGCGATTAGGTTTGCTCTTTTACGGAAGTCAATTTTTTCGATAATTTTAAATACAAAAATCCGCTATACAACCTTATTTACTGAATTCCCTTTCTGACTCAATCTTCATGGGCTACGTACTGGGCCTTAAAGGAAAGCTTTGACCAAGCAGAGAAGTAAATAATCTCTGTGTAAAGCTTTCAACTAGTTCTGACTGATTGCAGTTCAGTTTGACATTGATCGACGTTTTCTAACCTTAACCTTTATAGAATGAGTCATTCAGATGTTAAGTTTTCCCTTTTAACTGGCACATGACACAAAACTGCATTGTTTGGTCACCTCACCTAAATTTTCCCACTCATCTAAGGAAACAAGGTACACCTCTCCTGGTGGGATCCTAATTCCACTGTCTACCAGAAAACTGTCGATAATGAAATCGTATACGCTAATCCCTCAATTTCTACTGCTCCAAGGTTATTTGGGGAGATGTGTGGTTGGTCAACAACAGACCAAGTGTTGTTTGTCTGATCATACACTTCAACAGAACCTGTTCTACCACATGGTTCAGCATAAGATTTATTGTTGGAGGACTTTTCCCCAGCAACATAGAGTTAATTGTTTACTACTAAGAGGCTGGAACCAAAGTGGTTGGTACTTGTTGAAATTAAACCTTTTGTTCCCACATATTCCTCTTTTGATCAAAGCAAAATACGTTTGCTACCTGTGCTTCCCAGAGGTAATAGTATCCATTTCTTCTACTTCCCCAACAACGTCTTACTCCTCGTCCATGAAGTACGTACACCCGATATTTATATACTAATAGTGCTGCTTTGTTGCAAAATGAACTCTCTGGCAAGTTACTTGGCGCCCTTAAGTTAGCTACATATTGCCACTAATTTGTAGAAATATGATATCTGTAAGGTGTCTTAGAATGGTGTTCAGCGTATAAATGGTCGTCAACACTGCACAACCACTGATTCGATTAGCTAAGCCAACAAAAGATGGGATTGTCTCCCATGACCCATTAACTAAGTGATAACAATAATTAACAAAATCGTTCCCTCGTTTTGCTGCTACATCCACTTAATTACCAACATATTCGGCACAAAGGCATGCCCGTTGCCTCAGAAAACTGTGCCATTAAATGCAAAGGTTTCCACGTTTTGGATCGGAAGTCAACGAACTGCATCTAATATAAGACCGAGGAAGAATTGCAACAAGAACCTAAAACACAAAAAGTGAATACATGTAAAAAGTGTTAGCATGAAATGTCATACGACTGAATATTTTTTTTGTACTGATCAAACAACTGATTTTCTATTATTATTATTACTATTTTTTTCTTTTTCTTTTTTTTTTTTTTCCCTTTAATTTTCTATTATTTCGTTATTGTCTTTAAGAAGACAAAGGCACGTTCCGTCATAGAAACTCGGCTTTCTTACCAGGCTCGTAAATCTTGGTTTAGCTTTCTCTAACTTAGAACTGCTGGAGGGCCTATGGCTGTGCACGAGTGTTTCATAAACAAGAGTGAATATTTCTGGAATTTGTTTCATTTCGTCTGTGTCGAGCTCTTTATGATTTCCCTGATGTCCACCAACCCCAAACGAACCGCTCCGATAACTTTAGCCGCGACGGTGTCATCCACTGTTCCTTCTTGTATTTGATCCACTGCATTACGGATGTGAAGACGAATGTCTCTGAAGGAGAACAGAGGTAATCTGGGCTGAGAAGGTTAGAATATTGATTAGCATCCATATGGGACAAGAAATCTTCACTTTCAAAGATCTCCTTGTACATTGACGATATCTTACATTGTGTCGATTAGCAATTGTTAAGATTTGACTCAATACGTTTGCACGTCAATCTGACACTTCGCAAACTCAGTTTCCAGGTAAATGCAACATTGTTGAACAGCACAAGTAACTTGAAGGTGATCGACTGCAAGACGAACTTCAAAAACGCTTTTATCGTTGACATCAAGACCTCTACCGTAGATGGAGTCCAGCATGATCTTCAAGGCAGCTGTTGAAATGCTTTCATTCTTCAGCTCGACCACATCCTCGTATGACTCCTTCACTGCCATGTACAAACATGGCGTGAAAATAATCGCTGCTTGCAGGAGCATTACTTGATGAGCCGAGAAAACGTCTTCGCCCACACCTTCAACCAAACATCAATGAATTCATCTTTTGTCTCTAAACTGAGCCCTCTTTGACAAGAGAAGCTCTGAATCAACAACCATATTTGAAACCAGAGATTACCGACGCTAAGAGAAGTACACTTTGGGAGAAGAAAATATATCAGTTCCAAACTAGATTGGAACCATTAATTTTGAGTCTGATATAAATTCTCATGTCCTAGTTAGAATCTTTATATGCTAATGAGGGAAATAATTAAAAGACATGCAGCAAATTATGGTTTTACTTTCTCAGCTTCCACGTGTACGCTGAAGCATATAATACCTAATTGATTTTTCCACCAAAAAGGGTCAACGGCAGCAATCAAATTTGTTTACGTTTATTGGTTGTTTTCGAATGGGATCGATATTCTTTAAAGCTATCATATCCTAAGGCAACATTTCAGCGGCCTACTACACTGAAGAAATTTATGCTTATATGTAGTATTCCATTACAAGAACTAATTAACTATTGATCCGCTCAAGGCAAGACACGGCTAAAACAAGAAAAAAAATTGAGATTGAAAAAAATAATAAAAAATGTCGGTGCAGTTTCATAGGCACATTGTAAGACTGAAAATAAAATGGTGGTTGTGTGCCTTTTCATATTTTGTCAACGACTCTTGTTAGCAATATGTGCTCATGCAAAATCGTTCTTTTGTGCTCATTCTTTGTGCAGAAAGAGTGCAATAGGGTGCTCAGCTCAGTAGCATTACCATAATGTCAGAATTGGCTTATTAAAGAATCGCCGTGAGGTCTGAATCTTAATTGTCTCGACAAGTATTTTAGAATGGTAAAAGTGGTTACCTAGCAAGTTTCAGTTTTAAATAGATTTAAAAAATATGGAGTTTTAATCGGGGTTCATTTAAAACTTAGCAAGAAATCACATATCATAAAGTAGGTCCTTATAACGACGTTTTCTTGAAACCAGCAAATATTGGCCGTTTTCGCACTAGAGATGGATTATCCGATAATCCACCTTCAAAATCCGTCAAAATTGACGGAAATACAGATGGATCAAGTCAGGCGAATTGTCCATCCAAAATTAAGACCGTTATTATTTTTAAATCAAGACGTGTTATGTGTCTGACGCGAATTATCTAACGGATAACCGTCTCCAGTGTGAATACGCCCAAGATGGCTTGTGCCAGTCTCCGCCTTACACTACAGGTAATCCAACTTCATCTGTGGTAATTTGGTAAACCGAACCTTTTTCTTTTCTTCTTCTTCACTCTTCCTATTTATCTCACATTAAAGCAAAAACAAAATTTTCTTCTAGAAAAGTGGGGGGCTGCTCTCTCAGGAGCCCCCGGTTGTATCAAAATCTTTCTCTCTCTCAAATAGAATATTGTAATCTAAGCGTGGTAGCCTCATTTCGTATTAGGAGGATTGTTGGATTATAGCCTGCAAGCAAAGAAGAAAGGGGTCGCGGATATGGAAACTAGAAGGTTACAAACTCTAACAAAACTCAAGCAGAGCTGGGGATTTTACCCAAAGTAAAAAGTCGAGCTTTTAAAGCTGTTGCACCGCGAGTAACGATGTACGAATTATCGTATCCTGAGATCAGGCCCAATTTTAGCAGTTCTCATACATTCTCTCTTACGTAGTGGCACTAAAATTGGGCTCTCTCCTCGTTTCGCCTTGCTCGGCGAAATGTTATTTACCGATTTACAAAGAGAAGCGAAAATAGAGCCTGATCTCGCGTTAGAAGGATCGCTGACTAGCCTATAGCTTGACGACAGTTTCACCTTATATTCTTCTGCGGTGTAATGGACCCATGAAGTCGAAAAAAAACAACACGAATTTTCACTATATTCCCGCTTAATACTCTCATTTGAGCAAAGCTCACATAAGCTCCTATCTCCTCTTGTCCAGCCTCTTTCCGCGTTTCCGGTGTTGACAATCGCGGTACCATCCTCTCTATGAATCCCTAGGTGGTATGTGGTCAGCTGTGGTCGCATAATCAGCCCAGGTTAATAACGAATTCATCGCCCTGGTGTCGGCCCGGGGTAGGTTTTGATAATTGATTTTCATATGTGACTTTTTAGTGTGATTAAGTATTTTGTACCCACTTTATTTACCGGTTATTTTAATGACTGTGTTAATATCACGTATCTAGAAATTAAGAGTTCTTGTTTTCAGTTAATTTCTTACAATGTTAAGCTATAACACCCAAAATCCAAAAACATCGCCGCTAAATATCATACCTACAAGAACCATTCCCTGATTCAGTCAATTAAAAACCTGAGAACAGTCTCTACTTTCGTTTCGCTTCGTAAATGAAATTCTGGCGGGAAAGCGAAATAGCTGTAGCCTGCGAAAACATCCGTTTCTCCTCGCTCTTCGTCGCTGGGGACGTTTCGCGCGGAGGAACGTCTGTGACTCAGCGACAGAAATTCCATACTGATGACGTAAAATCTGTCCGGAATCCGGTCAGAAGCGCTGATTGGTCGACGCAGCAGTTACATTGTTTTAGCTATTGTTTATGAATGACAGACATAAAACAAAAGGCCACAAAGGTCAAAAGTAAACGCGAAGAATCTCTAACAAAACAGTCAATTTTTGTGGAATATAGACTTCTGTAGAAGAAGCATTTGAATTTTGCTGGAGCTCGTGGGCGGAGCAACACAACACTTTACCAAAATCGACCAAAAGACACGCAAAATTAGACAAATTTATATTTGGAACCCCATGACTACCGGATTTATTATGTAAACATTGATTTGCGTCATCAGTATGGAATTTCTGTCGCTGAGTCGCATACGTTCCTCCGCGCGAAACGTCCCCAGCGGCGAAGAGCGAGGAGAAATGGATGTTTTCGCAGGTTAAAAGAGCTGTGATCTTAGGAAAACATGTAAACACGGGGACTTAAAAAGGTAATGTTATCTATTCATGTGAAAAAAATACTTCCATCTCATACTTATGTGGGGGCAAACAATAAAATTCAACTTATTAACATATTAAGAACCAGACAATAAATACGTAAATTTTTATTCTCTACACTAGTAACTGGCTGTACTCTCCAAGGTTCTTCTGTTTAGTCATTTGAAGTTGTGTTGGGTTTCGATGACAAGAGGTAAAACATAGGCACGTTACACGGGCATGAGCTATTTTGAATGCTTAAGTGTAACTTTCATGCTTCGGTGTAACCTTACCAAGAGTGATGAATCTACCTTTTTCATCCTAAATGTACATTAGGTTTTTGTGCGAAATTGGGTATTGCGGTACATAAATGAAAACGCGAAACGCTGAGCTGAGTCGATCCTCTACCAAGCTATATATTCACTTTCCTCTGTCTTTCCCTGTTATATCTGGTGCAAGTTAAACAAATTGTTAAAGTAAAATAGATTTCTACTCACCAAACGTTGATTATAGAAGGAAAACTCTAAAGTTTTCTCGGAGTTTCTCAAGCCAAAATGTGACTCATCGAATACTGAATAGTTACGAAATACCAGGATATTTATCATTGTGGTAGATGGTTGCATCATCATAATTCAAGAGGTTTTCACGTGCGATTCTACTCAGTGAAACAGTCTTTAACTCTGACAACTTATTTCTTCATGTTTTAAAAGCTATTGCAAGACAAGAGCCTTTTTTTAAGGCATTGGTTACAAAACCAAACAGATCTTCAGACGTCCAAGTTACTATTTATTATTGTGAAAAGCCAATCTGCATGGGATGTACTGTCACACAGCTGGCACGAGAAAGTGTTGGACTTTGCCCCTTTCGTGGTTCGCACGTGAGGGAATTCGAGTTTATATCACACATTAAAGGAGTAAACAGAATTATAAAAATAAATCATGCACACAATTTGCACGTGAAGATGTTGGTCTTTGGCCCTTTTACAATTCGTACGTAAAAAAAAGGCAAATTGTTTCACTACAAAATTTTCTCAAACGACTTTAAGAAATCACCTCGGCTTCATTACAACATCTGCAATTAAATTATGTTATATTCAACGTCAAGGTTGATAGCCTAACATTTATTAACTTCCAAGAAAATTATCAAACTGCCGAAACTCAATACAACAGTATCTAATTATTGTGTCAACTAGCTTCTTTCAATTTTATTCCCTAACGCTACTGTTTCTACTTAAGTTACGCATCTTTACTAAATAAAATACGTTTCAGTAACTATAATACTTAGTATACAGGAAGGATGTATCATGTGCCAGAACGAAAAAGGTCTGTTGAACTTTGTAAGCGAGAGAATAATATTTTTAAAGCTTGTTTGCAGGATTAACAATACTCGGTACAGCTTTCAAAAAACTAAGCTGCCTTTTAAACTTCTAAAATCACATTTTATAGGGCGCCGGCATACTTTCGAATTAAAGTCTATATCTAAATATTAATTATTGCTTCATTGGAAGAGCTTTGAAAACTTATGATCTTTTATACTCTACTCAGATGTAGCAGGTGACACAGAACTCATACTGACGTGCGTTGAACCGATAGCCGAATAAGGTCAGAAATGCCTTGAAGCAGCGTCCACACTAAAATATGTACC
>OZ037779.1:21273916-21316416 GCA_964035525.1 Porites cylindrica | reverse complement strand
GATCTGAGCTCGTTAAAAGGGAGAAACTAACAAGATTTTTTTAATATGTACCTGTCTTAATGAAATACACGCAATCTTCAAAAGGAGAGGCCGTTCAATGGGTAATTTCTGTTCTTGAGATCTTGTAGATTGCAGCATGGCGTCTGCGAGTGGACCTGAGTCTAGGTCTGTTTTCCCGTGACTGCGAAATCAGAATAACATCATGAAATAATTCTCGCTCGAACCTTCGTAAATGAATCAGCTTTGCAGTGCCTTACCTGGGATAAAAATTGGGCCGAATAGGAAAACATTCTAGCGCAATTTGGATCCTTTGCAGCACGTAGTGTATTTTTAATTAGTTACTCACCTCCGATTGCGTGACCAGGCAATTATCGATTGTCTCCTGCGAAAAATAGGTGCACAGGAAACCAAAGCTTTCGGGATACAGTAAATTCATTTTCCTGTGTGACCAGTGTCCTTTTGTCCTATTTTAAAAGCGGTTAACTAAGATGATTAGCAAACATACTGTCCCACTTTTAAAAATGGTAGAGTAAGTGAATGTTCTGTTCTTCTGATTTTACCCCCAACCCCGGAGTGTTCAGAAGATATATTTGCACTACGCATGAAAGGCAAATGGATTAATTTTTAAGGTTCAAGGCGGTTTTAAGGCATGGGTTACCAGTGGATTAGTCAGACTTGTCATAAGGTGCATTGAACAGAAAATTACAGGCATGATATCTCTGCTATTGTATGGCCATTAAGTGATTTTCCAGCAAACATTATTTTTTTGACTTTTTTACCCGACAACTTTTTTCCGTTCAATTCTTATCTATGAGATCTAAACTTAGTTAAATTTCTGTAATTTGTTGTTAAATGCAATTCTGCAAACAACTAAGTATTTAATTTTGCGTAAAAGCTACATGAAATTGTACTGTTTAGCCGTAAATCATTAAAAAAAGAAAGCATAATGCATGATATGCTTTCTCTTTTCAAGTCTAGTAGGACTTAAGCAATGTTGTTCTCCATGTCTGCTAAGGAGGAAATAGTTTGCTCTTTTCAAGAAATTGTTCTTGCCCGTTGCGGTTTCAAACCAAGGATAGCTAGCAGCAAGTCTGTCGTGGTCTGCATATACTGCTACTTCAGTGTAAACGAAGCATATAGGCGCACAAGTCAGCGCTTGCGTTTAGTCAGGTGCCGAAAAAGAAGTGGAAACTTAACCCCAAGGGCGTCCATGTTCGCTCCGGCTCGAAAAGGTAGAATCAGTTGTGCAGGAAAAAGTAATGCGAAAAACCTGCGGGGGCTGGGAAAGAAAGGCGTCTTATTTTTCTTTGGCTTGTTCTATTTTCGCGACGTGGTACAGGTTACGAAATACTGACAAGCTCAGTATATGTCTTCACCACTGAGAGTCACTTACCCTTAGCCGGACACGCCCCTCACGTATCATGTTTCGTTCCTAAAGTTATTTCAAAGCACAGAACCAAACCTAATCAGCGGCCGAAGGCAGAAAGGGGGATGGGCAAACGGATGTCACAGCATATTTTGCAAGAAACCGGTATCCTTGTGCCTATCGGCTCAGGAACGATTGATTACTACTAGAATTAATATCAGGGTCAGAATTTGAGTGCTACAATGGGAGGGAAGAAAGAAAAGGAAACCGCCGCGCACCCCTGTTAAGTCTTTTATAAACTTTCTCGTCCTGACGGTTTCAAAGAAGGGCGTTGTGGCTGCTATTTAATTTGCAGTGTCTGTTGCAGGTGTCGAATTAATCTTACAGCAACTGGGAACGTGGCCACCGCTGCTGAAATTGAGATTGCTTGTAGGATGAACGGTTATAGTTTGGTATATTCACGAACGCGTTTTGTCCAGTGAACTGAGTGCGTAGTTTTTCTTAACGAAGGGATGGGGTTGGTCAAGTGAATAGTTCGGGGAACGTTTGCTCTCTTTAGGGCGGGGGGGGGGGGGGTATATTTGTTGATATCAGGAGTTCTGGCCTGGATAGAGTCGTTGTAAAGCTATTTTTGCTTCGGAGTATCGGTTTACCGGAAGCTGAGCAAGGAAACGTCAATGGTGCATTTATGGAATAATAATAGAGATTCTCATGGTCTAACAGTGCGAAGATTAGACTTCTGGTAAGGTGGCAACGATCAAGGCCCGCATTATAATTCATGATAATTGAAGGTCATGATGTGGAAAAAGCGACTGAAATGGTGGATGCCATGCAATCCTCTCGGGTGGGGGCGGCGTACCTGGCCTTAACGGTTGCCCCTGCGACAGAAGGCAAGCATGCCCAGATTGTCCACGGGTTGCTAAATGAGACCGTCCCTTTCTTAGTACCCGTTCTCTGTCTTATAATTAGACCGGGGCAAATTTCTCGAAATTGCACCATCATTTTGGGCTTAAAGCTTCCAAAGTCCAGCAATAATAGCGCATGTTCGCGACGGTTTTTTAAGTCAGTCAAGTTCTTAAACCAGGCCTTAAACGGCCAGTTTTAAGTGTCGATAACAGTTAAAAAGGCATACAAGCCTCATGCAAAAGACAGTGGGAAGGAAGTGCACATTGGTGATGGGGAAAAAGGAGTAGCCCAGAGTTATTTAGGGGTGGATCTTTCGAAACATTCTTATACTCTTGGACAGATTTGCATTGTTTAAAGTTTTAGACAAACCAGGTGTAAATTTATAGTAACAAACTGTTAAATATACATCAGCAAGATTTTTGCGAATCCTATTTTTCGACGGAGACTATCGTTTACTGGCTGGTCACGCAATCAAAGGTAACGTACTTTCCCACGTTTGTTTACTCACCCTTCGCTCAGCAATACACTGCGTTCCGCAAAGGATCCAAATTGCGCTAGAAATGTTTTGCTATTCGGTCCAATTTTTATCTCAGGTAAGGCACTGCAAAGCTGATTCTTTTACGAAGGTTCGAGCGAGAATTATTTCATGATGTTATTCTGATTTCGCAGTCACGGGAAAACAGACCTAGACTCAGGTCCACTCGCACTCGCCATGCTGCAATCTACAAGATCTCAAGAACAGAAATTACCCATTGAACAGCCTCTCCTTTTGAAGATTGCGTGTATTTCATTAAAACAGGTACATATTAAAAGAATGTTGTTAGTTTTTCACTTTTAACGAGCTCAAATCGATGGATAAAACTAAGGTGACGTGCACTTGTCAATTGACCCTGGGGTCAATTAGCGGTTGTTTGGGGCAAAATAACCTCAAAATAATCAATCTATTTTACAAGCGTTCGCAAGAACACCAGACTAACTTTCAGATAATGTTGAAGTACTATATCTCATTGGTTAGTAAGCGGGATTTGGGGTGACTTGGAGAATTCCCCCATATAGAAAATTCGATTTTGGTTTTAGCGGTAAATTGTTGTACTTATAAGCATTATGCAAATTACGTTTCAAAATTCTGCTGTTTCGTCGATATTTTATACTCTAAATCTAAAAAATGTGCCGTTCAGAAATTGTTAATATCTGTTTTTTGATATTTAAGTGGAAGATTGCCGATATATTCGCTCGTTTATAAAAGTCAGCTCAATTCTGTCACAGGGCTATTTTCCCGAGTTCGGCGGCTCATTTTAGGCTCACTGACCGTTGAAATTGAAAATCTCAAATAATTCCCAAACTCGGCCGCATTTTGAAATTTAAACCTCAGCAGTGTTATAAACTCATTAAAACCTTATTACAGACTAAAAATGAGGGCAAGTTAGGTTTTGAGCTGTGGCCACGAGTTGCCGATTTTGCTCGATTTTTCTGTGCATTCGCTCTTAAAACATAAACTTAAGCTGTAAGCTTGAAGACTCAGGATTTTTAGAGACACTTAAATTAATACTTGTCTTCGTGAATGAAAATTGTTGTCTCTGTATATGTTTCACCGAATTATATTCCTTTTATTGATTGTTTGTAGCCTCTCTTGCAATTTTAATCGCTGTGCCGTTTGTTTTCACAGTCGTTCATGAACATCGCTTGCAGGAGTACTCAAAATGCCGCGCGTATCAAACGCTTTTGAAGATTACAGATCGTTTATAAAACCATTAAATAAAAAATAAACATCATAAATTCTTTATTATGTTGAAGCGTAACTCTATAATTGTTCATTCATTTGGCGGATGTGAAAAGTGAGAGCCGGCTTGCCGTATAGGTGCACTGTAAAATGAAAAGAGCCAAATCGACCCCAAAGGCCAAATCGGCCCCAATTTCTCGAGGGCCGATTTGGAACATGCTGGGCCGTTTTGGACAGAAAGAGTCAAAACAGTTGTAGATGGTACCAATTCGGCTAATCTAATTTCTGAATCGGCTACACTAAAAGCTACTTTGGCACTTCCTCTCAATTTGGCCCTTCCGATAGCCAAATTAAAATTCCGATTTGGCCCCAACAAGGTCTACTCGGAGCGACCGCGGTGTTCGGTTGAAGTAACCATAGTCACGTCTGACACAATCCAAAGTACGGTCCGTTTAGTCGAGTAAGGAACTAAGATAACTTTAACGTAGACCTAAAACCGTGGCGACAGTCAGAGACAGTAAGGTAAATCATGATTTCGAGCGAACCTTTTCCTCGAGCGAAGGTGCAAATCTGAAACAAAGCTACAATCACGCTCCCGAACGTTCTGCACGTCAATATCGATAACATTACATGATGCGTCACGCAAACTAAACGCTGGGAGGGCGTTACAGTACAATATCTAGACTTTCTCAAAGTCGTTCGCTTGGTTTTCTGGTCTGGTGTGGTAGGACCCGGCACGAACTTAAGAACGAGCTTTCGCTCGCTCGCGCTTCGCGCTCACAGTCGCGCTACGCGCTCAAAAGCTCGACTTGTGAGCAAGTCTATACAATATCCCTCGGTATTGATAGCAAACAAAGACCCAGCCATCATGTACATATATTTTCTGATTCATAAGTAAAAGGTTTTTAAAATTTCGAACGCCTGCCACGGGATAAAAATGACACGACATGTAAACAATCGAAAACAGATTTTGGAAACAATACACAACTGGTCAGCGGGCTGTTCCTAAGCACATGCTCTTTGGTGTCGTCCTTTTGGCGTCCATTTGAAAGTACTGCAACGGTTGGGAACATGCCAGTTTCTTTGGGGATCAGGAGTCTTGTATTATACTTCTCGACGGCATCAAAGGACATTCAAGGTGTTGTTACTAATTATTTTCGAACTATGAGCCGTCGTTGATCCATCACTTCGCTCTTGAAGTTCGTCGTGAAGAATCGGAGACAGAAGCCTCGTGAGGCGCAACGGTTTTCAAGATGAACTGCACAAAATTATAATAATAACAAACGCTCTCCAAGAATCAAGACTTTGCTGGAAAAAGCCGATAGTAAGACCAGGTAAGCCGCCCTGATTCGCTCTCTTTCTACCAAATGCAAAAGACTGAGCTATTTTAACCACGTTTGATGAAACAGAATTCAGGGTCACTCAAGTCCACCTTGTTGGAACGCTTTGAAGAACGGGTCATTAGATGCTTTTAATTTTATTATCTAATGATAAGGAAATAAGTGACCCTGTATTCTGTAGTTAAGCCAGTGGAGGAGTTAAAAAGCACTTCTTCCATCCCCTCACTGTCCCCTATTTAAAACAGGGAGAATGATAAACATATCTAATGAAAAAACCTTAAAGCCATTTCAACTAAAGAAGATGGTAAGGATGGTGTGGTCTGGTTATACATTTACACTGTAGATTTCAGTACTTGTTTTGTTTTAAGTAAGGTTTACCTTACCAATGCATTATTTCTCTTGTCTGATAAATAAGTGCAAAATAAATGCATTAAAAATAGAGAAATTTAAAACCCTTTTAACCCTAAGATCAAAATTTGAATGCTCATTTGTTGCCCCTATTCATTTCCTACAGAAGTATTGGGAAGAAGTTGATAAAATATCAAGCAAATTGTGTGATCATGTTCATAATTCTCATGAACACTCTGTTATACAAAGCATTGATATTACAAGGAGAAATTTGATGCTGATGACTCTTAAGGCTTAAAGGGTTGAAAGAATAATGTGAATTATAATAATAAAGTTATGCATAAAATTAAGAAGTAGAATTTTAGGTTGCAGAATTCTGCAGGTGTGATTGAGGTAACAGGGTCTGTCAGTCAATTTGCTCCCACAATTACTCATAACTGTGTGTAAATAAACTTCGTGCTCCAAGTCAACCAGTTTTAATTTAATAACATTTCTCCTATGGCAGAAATAGAAAGGCAGGCATCCTTTTGGTAGTGAACAAGGTTCTGCGGCATTGATAGGAGTGCTAAGAGGACTTCGGGAGGAATTTATCACTATTGTAGAGGTAGGTGTTTTGGGAATACAATGTTTTTCCTGATATTGTGATACAAAATACCACAAGAGTGCTACAAACTCAACTGTACATTGAACCCTAAATGCTTGGGAAGCCCAGATACAAGTGGAAGTCAGACAAAATTGAGATGCAATTTAGCTTATGTTATGACGGTATCCCTTGGGGGCCATTGCCGTCACCAGACTACACCAAATCTCACAGAATAATAATGGCTACATAATACTTAATGAATTTTGATTTACAGCTGCAAAATGTCTTACTTGGTGAGAAATACATGTACTGAAAGAATCTTCTTGTATCAGGACATGCACACTGTAATTACCTCCTCAATGATGTGTGAATGTATTAGACATAATTATGCTGTCATTCTTTTTCCCATAACATAAAGGAAGCATAATTTCAACAAACTATAATTTATACAGTATACCATACATGCATACCTGAAAACTGGAAAGAAGTAATTAACCCATTCGCTCCTGGAGATTTTGCCGGAAAACGCGTTTTGAAGCTAGTCGAGTGGTTTTCTGGTCACTGTCGTGCTATAAAGAGCTAAAACTTACCACAAACCGGTTTACAGGTCGTACACTTGGCGGCCTTCTGATCCAGATGCAAAATATCAGCTTGCGAAGTTCGGGCATGCGCAGAAAGCAAAATTTCGAGATAGTTTTTGGGTTTAAAAGTGACACAGCAGTCTTGACTTTTACTTTTCGCTTTCTCTCCTCCCTTCTTTTTTCGCTTTTCTTGCCTCATTTTTTTTTTCTCTTGCTGGGCATTTAGTAGGCTTCATTTTGGTGGGAAGAGTTTTTAGGAAAGCTTTTAGGATCTTAGGATTAGGTGAAAGGAAAGGTAGGTGGGTAATGGAACAAGATTTTCATGGAGATTTTCAGGTCCTTGTCACGTGGTTTTTTGCTTCTTTCTCCGGTGTCCTTGACTGAATTGTGCTCATTCTGGTATGGTTTGAAAGATCTCTTCACTCTACACAAGTTAGCGAAGAAAGTTGTCCTTGACCGTTAAAACTGATGACGTCACAAAGGGTAGAAAGGACCTGGATCCGCACGGGCGGTTACGGGCGGTTCAGGGGCGAATGGGTTAAACCAACATTTTTTGACAATAGTATTGTTATGACCATACTGACTTTTTATGTGTACGCACTGTTTGTCGTGTTTTGATTATTGTTTTTATCATTTCTAAAATTACAACATTTGTTTTTATTGCAGAGGGATGCAGATGTTGACAGGAAAATTCAGGATTTTGTTGTGACAAAGGGAGGCATTATTTGCCAGTTTCCTCAGAAGAAGATTGATTCAGTGATAATATTGCTTGGGTGTTTTTATGTATTTAATGTATCATACACCCAATGCAAAGCCATCTTGACTTTTCTAGATCAGGCATTGTTTGAAAATGGACTGGGGTAGACACTTGTCAATGTTTCCTCCCTTTTTTAATGACTTGGCAAATACCTCAGTTCTTGCTGAATGTTAACTCAGGACAACCTCGCAAGGTGTAGCCAAATTGTCAAAATGTTTTTCATGGAAGTTTTCCTTCACTCTTATAGACCAAGATTTGGCAAGATTTTTTAAACATAATATCTGTGGAGTAAAATATAGTTTAAGACATTTGCCAAGTCATTAAGGGCTGGGCTGGTTTACTAGTAAGATACAGAGTCGGAACTGTACAAATCAAAAGCATAGAGTGTTGATCTAGATATAACACTAACAGGGTATAATTACTCCAATTATGACTCCTTCACTTTTGATCTAGTGAAAACTATAAAGCATGGGAACAAGAATTTTGACTGGTAAGTGGTTTATCCTTCGACGATTACACCCCTGCTTAATCTGGTTTTCTACATCATAAGCAGAATCTGAAGAGTAGAAAGTTGTGATGACTCCAATTCCATCAAGCTTCTAGTTATGACTTCCCTTGCAACTCTGATTTTTGATTTTCACTAGGTGATGAGTGCTCTGACTATGACCCTGACTTTGTCACGAGTGAAAACCACCCTTCAAAAGGATTAGGTCAAGTCATTAAAGGCTCGCACTAGCAAGGTAGACAGAGTTGGAGTCATAATCAGAAGCTTGAGAATTGATATAGCTAAAGCATCTTAGTTCATTATTGCTCTTACAACTCTTTTGCTTCAATCTAATGTACATTGTCGGAATTGTTAGCAGGAGAACTTGACCAACTCTGACAATCTTTTATTTTTTTTTTTTGTCAAAAGGGGAGTTATAAAAGAAACCTTAATTGACTCCAATTCTGGTGAGCTTTAATTAATGAAACCCTTTACAAATCCAATTTTTGATTTTCACTATAGGTTTTAAGTGTTCCTATGATGCTGATTATGATTTTGACTTTGTTTTTTGTGAAAACCGTTTTAAGAAGTAGTTACTTTGATCGCATCGAAGACAAGTGTCTCTCTTGGCCAATTTAATTCCTCCAATAATTCTAAATGTTCGATCTAGAAAAGTTGAGATTAACCGAAGATAATATTACATAAATAGGTTGGAATACGGGTTGTTATCATGTACACAGATCACAGTAACTTATTCAGAACTGAATAAATGTTTGAAATAAGCCTTAGTTTGGTTTCATTATTTATCAGTACCCTAATTAAGGGAAAAAATCTGTAGGCCCCCACCCAAATTAAAAAAACCATAAGGGCCCGATATGGGGCTGAATCGGCTACTTTTTGGAGGGGTAGTTTTTAAGAGGGCCAAAATTTGAGGGGGCTGTTTTGGCTACTGGAAAATCCAAAATGGCCCTAGTGTTTTCCATATTGACCCTTTACATGGTCTAATTTGGCCCTGATGCAAGGGTCAATTTAGCCCCAAATTTTGGTACCAAAACAGCCCCATCTCAGTGGGGCTGAATTGGCCCCAAAAACAGTACCATTCTGGACTCACCCGTTTCGGCCCCATTTTTGGGGCCAAATTGGCTCTTTTCATTTTACAGTGTGATTTTGAAAATTTTTTCAACGATTTCGCTAACAGCCCACGCGTGCTTCCATCGTCCTGAATATTTGTATTGCAAAAGTGAGAAATACTGCATTCTGTCCGAGGTCTGTATGATAAAAACAGCGCCTCAAAGAACTGTTTCTCCTCAGATGTGACAAATAAAAAGTATAAAAGGTTGGTTTACGTGCCCCCAGATTTGTTGGCAAGTAAACTTGTAGCCTGTGTACAGACGTCCCCTCTCCCTCAGGAAAAATCGGGAGAAGAGACGTCTGTGAATCGCCGTCGTTAATCGTGTTCCGGTATACATTTGCATAAATTACTTTTTTGTTCTTTCGCTGACAGTTGAAAAGGCACGTGTAGGTCGAAAAATAGCTCTGGCGTCTGTGTACAGGCTAGCCGAACATCTTTACGCAATGTCCGTCCAAAATCCAGATATAAGATCTCTGATTACATTCAAGCCAGGTCAAGCGTACCTCCCAAGATCCCACTAATGTATTTTTTATTCGAAAGTTGAACCGTTGGTAGTTGTAGATTTCAGATTCATCTCTGTGTGCATTCTTGCATGCGTAATGAGCCGTGAATTCACAGGCGATTCAGTTACGAAATTTCTACCAGCTCCGTTTCCCTGAATTTGATGTAAATGTCTTCTAAGACATTTAATCCATTCAAAGATTTTCAATCTCACCAATGCAGAGAAGTTCTCTTAAAATATTCACTGCTCATTACGCATAGAGGAATGCCGATTTAAATTTGACACCAGTTACGGGAACGACTAACGGATTCATTTTTTCAAATTTTTGAGGGGTATGCTTGACCTGCCTTGGCTGTTAACGTTGGATTTTGTATGCCTTCTCTTTTATTTACAATACCGACCGATATAGACAGACGCACCCGCAACCGGTGCAGCAAACATCGGTGATCTTAACTTCTCATACCTTTTCGAGAGAGCCGAAATACAAATACCGGTAAACAAATATGAATGTCCAGAAAGGCTGAGCTTTTCCCCGGGGAATCTATTCTGAAGTTCCTTCACCAATCACAACACCGGAAATTATTTGCGTCATGGCATTAACATTACAACCAATCAGAGGCTGCCCCCAACATTCCGGGGAAACCTGAACACGATTATCGTCGGCGATTCACAGACGTCTCCTCTCCCGATTTTTCCTAAGGGAGGGGGGACGTCTGTACACAGGCTAGTAAACTTGTCGAACGCAAAAAATTCGGCCTGATTTGTTTTCCAAGAATTTATTTTCTCGGCCTAATCTACTGTGATCAAGAGCCATTATGTCTCTTAAATGTGATCGAAGATGATTGCTATTTTTTGTGTGTACATATAAGGCTATCAACTCGATGCAAGATTTGGTTCACTCTTGGACTGTTTGCAAATTGTTTTTCTTTAAAATAACCTGAGATCAGGCCCAATTTTAGCGGTTCTAATACATTCTCTCTAACGGCTACCGCCGGAATGTAATTTTCAAAGCGAAACGAAAATAGAGCCTGATCTCAGGTTACTCTAAAATCACTCAGCCTTTCCCTCAAAAGTCACAGGAATGTCCTCTAAAGTTAACTGATTTGCTGGAATACAAGTTTATTGTTTAATTTAAATTATAAATTTATTAATGGGAGCTTCTTTTTTAATTTCATTTTTTTAATCACCAAGGTTAAGTGAATGTTTCAACTTGGTTTGAATATCGAGTGAGTAAAAGCAATGAACAGTAGAATCCCGATTTCTCGAACCCTCGGTTTTTTCGAAATTCCCGCCATGATAACTCAAACCAAACCGAATTTCCCTTTACCAGCTAAAACCGTAATTTTACTCCCAGTCTTTCAAACCTTCTGATAATTGGAACCCACTTGCTTTCCCAAGGTGTTTAAAAAACTTTTTTTGGTGATCACTGTAAACAATTTCGCGCGGAGAGGGTCAATGCACTCAGTCATGTAAATTCTATAAACGTTTCCAGTCTGATAAGGTGATGGGTGCATTGGACCTCCGGACCCCCCAGCCCCACCCACTGGATCCATCACTGAGTGTCTAGTGCCTAAATGCCCGCAGAAACTAGAATACGAGTAGTCTCCCATTTGTCCTCAGGGATAGTAAAGCGAACGAACGCGAGCGCGCGTGAAAATCACCCCACGCGAGGAAAGGCGACACGCGGCGGGGAGAGAGAAATATGAGGACATGATATGTTCTGAACTTCACACTCCAAAATCGGTCGGCCGTGAAGGGTCAAAAGGTTGGGCTTTGTCTGTAGTCTCTCATTTCTCTCTCTCCCCACCGCGTCTCGCCTTTCTCGCGTGGAGTGATTTTCACGCGCGCTCTACTATCCCTGAGGAAAAATGGGGGACTACTCGTAGTCTAGCAGAAACTCGCATAGAAAATACACAAATACTATGTAAAGGGCTTCTGAGTGTACTTCTGTGAGTTAAAATTACAGGAATAGCTGATTGTTCTTGTTAACCAGGTGCAAACGTTTTCAAAGAGTTCCTCAAGAGCTTGATAGATTCAGGAGTCACTGAAGAGCTTGAACAAATTTCTCGAAAAATAGTCTTCATCCAGCTGAGAAAAGGGAGAGAAAAAAAACTGACATAAAAACGTGCACGTGTCATAATAGGGGTTATAAAGTTATAACGCAATTCCGTTAACATTAGTAATATAAACATTAGTCAATACAGTTCTTTGTACAAAATCGTTAAATATAAAAGCAAAAGCCAGACAGTTTTTACTAAACTACTCTTACTTGTTCTGTTCCAGAATAGGTTTTAAAATTTTAATCTAACCCCAGATTGAGCAACCACAACGAAAGCTTCAAAAAATCAATGAGTTCAATTGACAAATCGGCTACTCTTACGCCACACGTTTTTTCATCACTTGCTTCTGGAAATACGCAGGACATTGCAGCTAATAGATATCACAATTGGAAGTAAAAAAATTACAAAAGATGAAACATAGACTACCTACCACCGATGCGTGATTTGATTTTCCAATTCTAGTGATTTTTTAGCGGCCGTGTTAAGGATTTCCCTCGGAATTCCTGCCAGACGTTCAACATTTAGACCGTAACTTCTCGCAGCAGCGCCATTTACCACGTGATACAAGAAAGTGACTGAAGGTATAAAGTCTCTCTCCCCTCCCTTAGTACACTGTTGGTGTCCCTGTTGGTCTTGTACCCCTTGTGACGTCATAAAGGCCATATGATTGTTGGTGACATGCTTTGGGAAGATGACTTCCAGCTCGGCCAGTGATGGATAGTGTGTTACAAATAGAGTCAGGCTGGACACCTTTTGGTGAAAAAAAAGAAAAAAAAATTAATAATAATAAATATTGAAAAGTGCTTTCAATGCTTACGATTTTTGAGCAGCCCATCATCTGAAGAACGTTGTTTGCTACTGTAGTGAGGAAAATAGCCTACCAAAAGCGGTGAATACCCTAACAGATAACTTGGGATTTAAAAGCCCTGGCAACAAGTCACGGATGTCCTTCAGATAGATTTACCACTCCTACACTAAACTGAGGTAATGAAAGCTGTTGAAAGAATGCCAACCGACCTCTCCCAGGTGAGATCGGCGTACAAGTTTTGCAAGATATTGCGTCCGTAACTGCTATTTCAGTCTAGAATATGCGGAAAACTACGAATTTACAGCAAGTGTCAATGAACATATACCTTACTGATAAAGTGATGCAGTGTAGCATAAGCAATGGCCGTACCATCATGGGTACTAGTACCCCGGCCCAGCTCATCCAAGATAACCAGCGACTTTGGAGTGGCCTGGGCAATAATGTCGGATGTTTCCTGAAACGGGAAAGAACCAAGTTTACAATCAGCGAGCATTCGCAGCAAGAAGTCTCCTATTGTATTGTTAGTGTGCAAAAACATGACTCCAAAACATCTTACTTACTCATAGTACGACCATAAGGTAACGACGCGATAATCATAAAATACTGACTCAAGAACTATTACCCTTCACCCCAAAATTAAAGTAGGAGGACTCGTGCAATCCATTGTCAGGTTTGGCAAGACCTAACAGTTCTTTGTTTCTGTCGACGATTTTAGTTATAGTAAGGTGAAATGTATATAAGTACAATGTACCTGAAGTTCGGCCATAAACGTGCTCTGCCTTTTGTAAATGTTGTCTGAAGCTCCCATCCTGTAAACCATGCAGTGACAATTTCAAACACTATTGGAGAATGACTCCTAACAGTAGAGTACTACCTATCAGTTGTCATTAAAACCGCACCAGAAAGGACTGACAAATCCATATACGAATAAAATATGAATGGGAGGTAAATTTTAGCCTTTCGTTTGTTCTCTATTATTTGTAATGATAATACAACTGTACCTGGTAAGAACCGCCTCCAAAACTCTAGCTTTCGCCTCCTCGGCTGGAACATAAGAGCCGGTCTGAGCCAGAATTACAATCAAGGCAACCTGTGTGGGCTAGGGTCAGTCAGCTGGTTTTAAAATAAATACCTTATCACATTTTTTCAGCCGGGATATGGGTGGTGAAGCTGCTCGCTAACTCGAACTCACTCCATCGCTTAGTTTTTCGTTCGTTATTTCCTTACTTTTACGACGTTCGTGAAATTATTTTGCGGCGCTCGCTTCAAAAGGACAAGATTATTTTAAGTTCTTACCAGCCATTAGACTACCTTGCAGTTCGCCATAAGTGAAAGTAGACGTTGTAAAGGAAACAAGCTGAAGAGAACTGAATTTATGCTTACTTTAATTGTTTGATATAAGAGCTCTTTCCACCCATGTTTGGTCCAGTAATTATCATACAACGATAAGCATTTACCTGAAAATAAGTGACACTACAGTAATTACTCTTTGGAGATAAGCCTTTTCCGGTCTACAGGTAGTGTAGTAAATTACTCGTTCAGTAACCGCAAAGGCGGATAAACTGCCTCCAACCCGGGAAAAACGGCAAGGCTATCCGGTAGAGTGATAATGCTTAATACAATGATAAGGAAAACATGGTCCCCTCGACTATATATTAGAGACCTTAAGATACACCGTTTCCGTGTACGGTTGCGGGTAAATTATCCCTACTTCAGCCGTAAATACGGGAGAAATGGGTAGGCTACCGAGTAGAATGGTAAACGCCATTATCACATCAGTCTGAGAAATCATGGTTGCCTTTAAAAAACTACTAGGTAAACATGTTTGCTTACCCATACACGTAGGCTGAAACGGTGTATCTTGGTCACGATTAAAACAGGAGAGTATGATGATGATGATGATGATGATGATGATGGGAACTTTATTTTTAGCACGATAAAAGATCAGCATTACTGGTGGGGTCGTGCATACTGACAATTACAAGAAAAATGAGAAGTACTAAAAGCAAATGTACGATTAAAAATTAAAAACTGTTAAAAATGTTAAAAACAGGTCGTGAAAATGTAAAATTAAAAATTAAAACTGTTAAAAGTATTCGTAACTGATATCTCTATTTTTAGTAGTAGCTAAGATTGATTCGAAATGCATTTTATCGGTATCAAATTTTACAAGACAGCGTTTAAATTCTTTCAAGGTTTTGGCTCTTGTTTCCTTGTTCGTTTAAGTGTTCCATGCGATTGCTCCTCTAAAGCGTATGGAGTTCCTGATAAAACTTGTTTCTGGTCTTGGAAGAATGATGTTCTCATTTCTTCTGCGACCTGAATTCATCTGTAAAAACAAATCTTTAAATTCCGTGACGGTGAAACCTTTTAAACACTCGAAGACACACTCCGTTAGTCGCAGTTTGTACATTGTTTCCAGACTATCCCATCCAGTTCGTATTAAGACATCTTCGGCGCTGGTGTCCCATGGCAGCCCATATACAATCCGTCCAGCCCTTGCATGGAGTTTCTCCAGGTTGGTTAGGTGCACGATCCCCACACTGTCAGACCATATGTAACTGATGGCAGTATCACTTTTGTGTAGAAATCTTCTAATTGCTTCTGAGGAAGGAATCTCATGCGTCGGAGTAGACTTAACTTGGATGCGAAGGATTTCGCTACATTTGCAGCATGATCTGACCAGGACAACTTGTTATCAACTTGTACCCCGAGGAGTCTTTCTGAGGTTGTCCACTTTATGATGTTGTTGCCAAGGCGAAGAGCTTGGATAGGGCCAGTAAATGTTGATTTGCGCTGCATGATCATTGCTTTACATTTTTCTTGGTGTTGTACCGTCGAATTTCTGTCGCACCATTCCTGGAGTTCAGCTACTATGCCTAGAACATTGTTTAGTGAGTTTGTTAGCAAATCCATCGTTTCTGCGATACAGTATGTTGTTGTGTCGTCTGCATACAGGTAAGTTTCCGCAGAGCGTAGTGATTTTGGGAGGTCTTTTGTGAAGAGGGAGAATAACGTGGGTCTGAGGACCGACCCTTGCGGCACTCCGTGAGCTATAATGTGTGTATCGGAGTCGGATCCGTTGATTCTGACGAATTGTCTTCGTTCTGTAAGGTAGTTCTTTAACCACAGCAAGATATCTCCTCTGATTCCAAGGTCGTTCAGCTTTTGTAGCAATATATTGTGCGACACTTTGTCGAAAGCTTTAGTGAAATCCACAAACAGTATTCCCACAAAAAGTTTCCTTTCTACTGCTTCTCTCCACCTCTCAGTTAGGTGTATTAATGGCTGTTCTGTTGACTTTCCCTTCCTATAAGCACATTGTCTGTTATCAAGTAAATTTTGCGAAACACCTGCATGTCTAATAACCATAACTAAACTCATACACGTAACCGGCGTTCAATCAGTAGATATCCAACTTGTCTTAGTAAATGAGTGCTATGAAGATGAAAAGGATTCACGCCCTGGTTCGTACCGGAATTGTTGGTTCCAGATATCGAGGAGTTTTCGAATGTAAAAAGGCAACAAACCACGTAAGAGCCATGTTAAATATTATCGACTTATATTCATGTCTGTATCATTTGGTACAAACTGCTCGTTTTCGGGCAAAGGATTATCTATCAAGGGGTGTCGTCCTTGTCTGATATAAATATGAGATTGACAGTCCCTCACAAACCTCCTGAAACGACACAACAAAAAGTTAACCTGAAAGACATAGAAAATGAAATAAATTTCAGAAGCATGAACAAAACAAGCGGGATAAACTTGCTTTTTTTTATAGTGAAACCTCACAGTTTCTCTACCTCGTCGCTTTTCCTGTGGCCTGTGCCAGGCTCTCAAATAGTAGGGAATAGGGACGTCGCGAAAATAAAACAAACTAAGCGAAAAAAAGACGCGCATCGGTAAACGGTACTGTACGGTTGCTGTACTGGTAAAAGCATACGGAAACCAATTCTCGAATACCGCCTACCAATATCTCTTAGGTGAGATTAACAACAACACAGATTGGTACACAAGTTCTGCAAGATATTATGTCCGAATTGCTATTTCTGTTTAGAATATTAAAGAAAACAAGGGATTTACGGCAAGTGTTAATGAATACATACCTTACTAATAAAGTGATGCAGCGTAGCACAAGCAATGGCCGTATCATCATAGGTACTATTACCCCGGCCCAGCTCATCCAAGATAACCAGCGACTTCTCTCATTTTGTACGTCATCATGCTGACGATTGCCTATGGCGTGAGCGCCAAAAAAATTTTTTTGCTACCTTTTGCTACCTTTATGTTGCTCGCTAGTTTGTCTGCTGCAGAGGTTATCTGATGTATTTTAGAGTAAGTATTCAACTACCTTTTATTCTCAAGACCTTTCAGTACTTTAATGTGTCAATACCACAGGCATTTTGTTACGGTTATAACTAGTGGATCTGTTTGCTCTAGAAACCTGTTTCCCTTCCAAGTCCTTAAGAACTAAGCTATAGCTATACAATATTCTAACCCTTCAGTTCCTTTTGTCTTATTTTGCACTGTATATAGTGTTGGACGTGGCTGCATAGCAGTTTGTTGGTCTCTCAATATCAGTGTTTTTTACTTTTAACATTTTATTTTGCACTATATATTTGTGTTTGACGTGGCTGCATTGCAGTTTATTGGTCGCTCAACATCAGTGCTTTTTCTAACAATTAACTATTAACCATTTTTATTTGTGTTTTTATGCCTACAACACTCCCATTTACACACACCCTCCCTCCTAACTTGAGATCAGGCGTTATTTTTTTATTATTATTATTTTTTTGCTTCTTTGCTTCTTTGGCTCGAGAGGAAAAAAAATAACGCCTGATACATTCATTTAACAAGCCATCAACCTCCCCCTTATTTACATAATCTAACGTCTGCTTGACCTGTCATGTTATTAGTCAATCAGCGTTTACCAGACGGGAAGCAAATTTTGGCGGGAATCATGTTTCTTTCGAAATCAATTTTAGCGAGAAGATAATTTTTAAATACGCTTCCTAAAAAAAAATTTAAATGTTTTTTTTTTTTTGTGATGAGATACTGCTAGCTGGAGCTGCCGTATCTTTATTCAAAGCTATTTAACAGCTACAAATAATAAAGAATTTACTGGTAAAAGCTCGTTGACTTCGTTCTGTGCCGAAAGCAGTGAAAAAAAAATTAGGCTGAAGCACCATATTTCACGAACTGAAAAGTGTAGTGAAAGCGAAGATCGCTCAGAATAATTCTCAGGTTTCGGAGGGAGGAATTACGGTCAAACCAGGTCAAGATTCCAATTCCATTCATGAACTGATTACTTGAAAAGTGAACCCGTTTGTCGCTTCTGTAACTTGTAGCCGGTATCAAATTGTATTCAAATGATCGGTGAATTTTTGACTGCAATTTTTAGTATACGATGAAATGGAAAATATTTCAATGGATGAAATTTCTATTTAGACATTCTTCAAATTCAAGAAAACTGAGCCGGCAGAAATTTCATAACGAACTCGCGTGTGTATTCACGGCTTGTTACGCAAGCAAAAATGCAGACTGAAATCAACAACAACTAACGGATGGCGGCGTTTTGGCCAATCGGAAGAGCGCAAATCATTCGTATGGTTTCCTATCCAATCAGAAAAAAGTCAAGATTCTGGCTTTTTTGCATGTGATCTGTAAAAGAAATGTATCATGCCCTCCTCCCGAAAACAGATTACAGAGATAAAGGGAGATCGAGGGCATGATCGCAAGCTACCTCCCTGCCCACCTTACCCACTATTTTAGAGGAGACTTGCATGGGAACCCTTCCGTTAAGGATTCCATACTAAACCTGTAATGCCACAAAGGTTGCTAGATAAATCTACTTTTTTTTCACAAAGGAATGGTAAAGCATCCGGTGATGGATGGATGTCAAGGCCTGCACAGGTGTCTGATAAGCTAAGTGAGGGTTAGTGTTGGTATTTCGATTCTTAGTAGCAATTTGGCTTCCATTTGACTGTGTGAAAAGAGATTGTCTTTTGACATACATGATACTATGATTTTTGCCATTATGTCAAAGTTACATGCATCATATCCTTCATTTTTCATTTCAGCTCGTTACTTTATTATGAAATGCAACAATCAAAGAAATTTAGACTTATCTATGGCAAAGGTAAGTACCCCTTTAGTCTGGCTTGCGTAAGCAGCGAGACTCATAATCTGGAAGCCGTTTTTCCTCGTATTCATGACACAAAAAGAGATTCATGGTGCCAGGCGTTCCTAGTAGAGACCGTGGAAACTGGGAATAAGAATCTTTGCGTGACCGAAGCCACGCATGTTTTGCAAAGAAAGTGAAAGCGTTGGTTACTTTGGAACAAGTGAACACTACTGAGTTGTCGAAAAAAGTAAGAATCTTAATTAGCAAAACTGCGATGGTCGGGTGTTGCAAACTTTCATTTTATGCAAATGGCTCCTTGTGATGAGCATGCGGTTTATTTTCAGCAATGATTGAAATGACGTGCTATCATAAATCACTTTTTTGATCCCTGGTAATGATGTAATTTCTCTGGAATCGAGGCCCTTGAATTTTGGCCTATTTATACACAGGTATAGCCTGCGACCGCAGACGTATTTCCGGTCATCGCTCGGCACGTGTACTAAATCAATTTAGAAACAAATAAAAAGTAAACAACCTGAAGAATACTCGACGTCGATAAAGTAGGAAGTAAAAAACCTTTAGCGAGTACATCTTGTTTTGTGTAGAATTATTCGCCTCCTCGTTTCTCGATCTAATCTACAAGCAAGCCAGACTGACCACCACTGTAAGAGCGTTCTTTTTTTTAATGTTTGGACTGCAAATAACTCCTAAAGCATTAAATACTATTTTTCCATTATCTCTCTTCATCCAAACTCCTTTATCCCTTTAAGTCCTAATAGTGACCAACATCAATTTTCTCGTAACAAGATCAATACATTGTCGAGAGAAATGGTTATGAGAATTTTTGAAATGATCGCCTGAGAAAAATGCTTTGATCTTTTATCAAATTTTCGCCATTAATCCTTAAGGAAATGTAAGGAGTTCAGTCTGGAGGAGGTGTAGTACAGGTGAAGTATGGATATTGGAGCTTTATAGGGTTACAGTAATTCATGACCTTTGTCAGGAGCCAAGGACCCGGAACGACCAACGCCCATAGTAGGCCTCAGTGTCATGGCGTTTTTACGGACCAGTTTATCGTTAGACACATTTTAGGGCACTTTTCCCGCGATAATAAATAGAAACTCCGCCATGTTTATGAGCGCATTCGAAGTATAAGATATCAAAAAGGAAAACTAAACGTTGTTAAAAGGCAGAAAATATCATTTTTAGGTCTGTAGGTTTTGCTGACTGGTTTGTGGAGTTTAAAAGATATTCAAAATTCGCACCAAAATCGTTCTAAAAATAAACTGGTCCGTGTAGACGCCGTGACACGAGCGCATGGAAGTTGCTCGCTTCGAGTTATGGGCTCCTGCCTTTGTTGGGTTAACTTTCGTTCTTACAATGTTTTTTTTTTCTCTCTATTGAAGGCATCTGGGCAACAACCCTGGCAAATGAACAGAAACTAAACAGAGCTTTTAAGGTAAGTTCCTTGGCCAGTTCATCTGAGACTTAATATATGGTTGTATTTTAAAATTATACCAAGTCACTGAAATAGAACGAACTACTTAATGTTGTATGGGTTTTCAATGTCAATATGCGACTGCGTCTGGAAAAGCAATTTCGAGGGTGGATTCTAATCAATCATGTGTTACAACAGGTTTACTCAAACCCTACACTTTTTTTACTTTTAAATAAAAAAAGGTAGCTCATCTATTCTTTGTTGAAAATACTTATATAATTTTTGCACTTGCCCAAAAACTTCAATCCTTTATGAATTTACACCAAATACTTGCTACAGGTGCACTTTGTGTTGGAGAAACTGCGCTATCCAGGACTTTTTATAGTGAAAATGGACGCTGTTAAAAACGCTATCTAAGTTTAGCTTTTGCCCCATTATCTCAAATGTTGTTATAGGAAAGCAAACGAGTTATTCTTGTGTTCTCTATGCAAGGAAGTAGACATTTTCAAGGTGATGGTTTAGTTAAAGTGATTTGCTCTATCTTTTGTCCTGATTTCCCGACACAAAGTAAAAAGCTCTTTGAAGTCAGCTTGTGTGTTTCTCGTCGGTTATATACAGGTTATATATGCACAGATGATATCCGCCATTGGTAAGGGCAAGTCACCCGAGTTTGGCTCAAGCTCCCTGAGTGGCGTTTTACGTGTTGAATGGATAAAAAACTACGGTACTACCTGTTTTGTACCTTTCCATCTCCCAGTCTGTTAAAGTGTGTATGACACGAATTTTTTTCACTGTTATTGGTCCTTCCATATGTGTTTTTAATTGTTCTGAAGTAAAAATGCATCCTCCAAAAAAATCTTTCAATTTTGGCTATCAAAAACTGCATTTTTCGCTATAAGAAATTTCTGAGAGACTGGGAACGAGATAAAGGATCCGTGCCAGGGTGATGATGTCATATGACGTCAATTGATTTGTTTACCTTTTGCCCACGCTTCGATCAATGCGAATCATTTCCTTGGGATTTCCTTGTTGTTTTGGCAAGAATTAAATGATTTTACTGACTCTAAGGAAAGACCCGATATAGGCCAAGATTATGAAGATGATTGGGAAGTCGTAGTCACTGAAATTTTGTAGTATCATTTCGATAAAAATTAAGGTACTATCCCCTTACATTACCGTGTGAGTGAACTGAACTCCTTCGGAAAGATTGTACCAGAAATTTTCAAGGTCTGCCTAAAACAGCGAGTGTAACTATGATTAAAAACGCAAACAGGTATTCCATTCCAACAAGCTCGTCATCTGGTAACCCCCTGGAATGACCATAAGAAGGTTCAGATCAGTCGTGGTGGTCAGGTACGTAAGACTTACATCATCGCCACTCTATGTTGAACATTGTGTCTGCATAGACCTGTACGTACAGATGAATGATGTGAAAGGTATAGAATGGTGTGATTTATTAATACAGACACTGTTAGTGGAGAGACGAATATTGAGGCTGTTCGTGACCATGTGCTAAGTAAGAGCATGAAGTGAGAATGTGGAATAAAGAGCATGGATGTCTCAAAATTGGCGGAAAGTTAGGAATTTTAGAGGTTGAAATAACTGAAAGTAGGTTTTTTAATTTTGGAGGCAGACATCTGTCTTATTTTGACAAACGTACTTTTGGGTTCTTAGGAACTGGAGCCCAAAGTTGGCGAAGAGCTTTGCAAGTTGTGGGACTTCTTGATCAGGCTACTCCAAGTGGACGCACTCCCTGGTCAAGGACAACCAACAACACCAACAGACGTGGCACCCCTCCCCCAGTCAATGGCAAGCCACACAAGCAAATGTTTGCTACCCCGCTATACAAAAAGTGTACACTACAAACTCCCTCTCACTTCCTATTCCTGTGCCTATTCCATCTGCGCGACACGCCATCCCTGCACATCATCCTCAACAAGTTGTGTCAGCCCAGCCCATGGCTGTACATATTCACGCGGCTGTTCCGTTTGGAGCTCACGCTCAGTCTCAGTTTCGTTAAGCGGCTCCTCGATACCCAGGAACTATCGTGCAGCCGCCACACAAGAGGACGATGAAGCCGCCACGACTCGGCACAAGAGCGCCATATAATGCTTCTCGGAAAATGGTAAATTTTCGAACGTTGAGTTGTTTTATTTCTGACTAATCTGTCAAGAATTGGAGAAGAAAGTTATCTATAAAAAAAGTGAGGTTCACGGTCAATTTAAGACAGTACGACAATTACTCGCGTTCGATGGGTGAATTAACAGCAAAACAGACATCTTTCTTCATTATTGAAATAGAAAATAACAAAAATATTAAATTTTAATTGATTAACCATAACAGTATTTTACAGGAAATAGAATACTAGAAAATTAATCTGGAGTTGGTGAAAAATACCCTGTATACTTGCTAAAAACTTCTTAATAACAACATAAACAGGATTTTTCACTGGACGAAAAGTGATTAACCCACAGAGCAGTATACAGTAAAGATTTACACTGCTTGCACTGATAATTCAAAGGCTAATCGAAGTGAGTAATGCAGTTACTAAAGGAGTACAACAACCGTTATATCTAGCTTACGTTTTTGGATGTATCTGATCACATTTTTTGTAGCTCATTGCATTATCTGAATAAAACCCTCCGATTAATTTTACCTAGATCTTATTGGATAAAGCTGATTTCTTTAAAATTGAAAAGCTTTTATTCATAGGCACCGCTGTTGTATGACGCAAACCTATTTTCGATGGCTTTACGGCCAACTGTTTAGACTCCGAAGGCTTTTTACTTAGTACGTTGCATTCTCAGACCGCTTTAACGCTATCCCTCTTTAAAGGTACGTAACACAGGGCTGCATTGTTGTCAACGTTTCCTAAATTTTTCCAGTCGCCTAGATAAACCGGATAAACCTCCCCTGGTGGGATTCTAATGCCACTATCAATTGGAAATTTATTGATGATGAAATACACCCTACCCTCTATCTCCACTGCACCAAGGGTGTTTTCTGGAATATGTTTCTGGTCAACAACCGACCATTTGGTGTTTTCTTCGTCATAAACTTCAACAGCTGCTGGGTTACCAGATGGCCAATCGCTACTAAGAGATTGATAACCCCCTGCAACACAGAGTTTGTCATTCACTAAAAACAGAGTAGAACCAAAGTGAGGACAACGGGTTGAAGCTTTATGCTCCCACAAATTGGTGTTTGGATCAAAACAATGTAAGACTGCATTATAAAAACCCGTGGAGTTCGATAACCTCACTCCATTAAGTACATACAATTTAGAGTGAAGTACTGCTGCACCATTGGTGTAATAATAGCAGTATTGATAAGGACCAGTAGTTAATTGAGCGAAGCTTTGCCACTGGCGTTTTGCAAAGCTATACCTTTGAGGCATATTTCTGCAGTCAGTAGGTACTGCATACATGTAGTCGCCTACAGTGCATAAGCTGCGGATCACGCCACATGGAAGTGCGTCATGCTTTTGCCACTTATTTGTTTCTATGTCATAACAGTAAGTAGAATAACCGACGCCTACGATATATCCTGCAACAAACAGTTGCCTGCCGAGAGTCTCTGCACAGAGACAATTTCCTGCATCAGCTGCTGGTGCTAGGGACGATAGCTGCTTCCACTGTTTCTCTTCAATATCAAAATACACCATGTTAGTCTTAGGGAGAACAGCAACAATTATCTGTAATGAAAAGAAAGTTGGCGTTGGGATTAGAAAATATCACCAGCATATTACAGCTACAACTCAACCTACATTGGCAATAAGGTTACTATTAAGTTGATTAAGCTAATAAAAAATCAGCAATAATAAAGCGTAAAATGCTCAGGGGTTTCACGCTTTAACTAGTCTGAGTAACAACTTCGCCCGCTGGTGCAAAAGTATTCGCTGTAAGTCGAAATGTACGCAGAACAGCGGTATTTGATTGTTGATTTATTGTTCATTTCCCACTGAGGTTTTATATGAGTGTTCAGCCGTTGAAGGAAAGTAAAGTATTCGCGAATTTTCCCCGGGGGTGGTGGTAGTGGGGGGAGAGGGGGGGGGGTAGTCTAAGATTTTGGGCGCGGGGTGTGGGGGTGGTTAGAATGTGAGCATATATACCAACTTCAACTTTATTGCCTCCATGATATAGTATTATTATGCTTGATTATAATATTTAACTCTTCTTAGAAGTACTAAGTGATCATGGAGCCTATAACGAAAGGCAAAAATCTTTTAATTTATAGATCCGGAGAGAAATTGTACCAGATCCGCAGACTATGTTCCCCAACAATATCCTATTCGCGTGACATGAAACACTCCATGATATCTCACACGAAACTGCTTGACCCCATATACTTACTGGACTGGTTGAGCGTAGTTTTGCTTTCTCTTTGGCAAACTTGGAAGTATTTGAAGGACAATTGTGATATAAAGAGGATTCAAACAGAAGCGTATGAATCTCTGGTACTCTTTGCATCTCCTCTGTGTTAAGTTCTTCAATCAAATCCCTGATGTCCACCAACCCTAGACGAACAGCTCCAATAACTTTAGCCGCGATTGTCATCCTCTCTCCCCTCTTGTGTTTGATCCACTGCATCACAGATTTGAAGACGAATGTCTCTGAAGGAGCACTGAGGTCATCTCCACAAAGAAGGTGAGTGTACTGATCACTTTCACAGATCTCTTTGTAAATGTAGGCCATCATAGTCTGCGTGGCTTCTTGAAGGTCTTTTAGACCATGTCGAGCAGCAATCGCGGAGACGAGACAATATGTTTGCACGTCAAATCGAAGCTGATCAACAAACTGGGTTTGCAAGTAATCACAACACTGTTGAACAACACTGGTAACTTGGAGATGATCGGCTGCGACAAGAACTTCAAATATGTTTTCATCGTTGACTGGAAGGTCTCCGCTGTAGATGGAGTCCAGCACGGTCTTTAGAGCAGCTGCTGAAATGCTTTCATCTTTGAGCTCGATCACTTCCTGGTTCGACTCCTCATGCCATGAGCAAACATGGCGTGAAAATAATCGCTGCTGGCAGCAACCACAATGCGATAAACTGAGAAAACTTCTTCTCCCACTTTTAAACCCACGTCAATGAATTCACCTTGCTCTCGGAACTGAGCACACTTTGACAAAAGAATCTCAGAATGCGCAACCATATTTAAATCGGCGAAAAATCGTTAGAGCCAGAACTAGTTGGATCTGTCAATTACGATATTTAATGATAATGATAACGTGAGCTATGAAGCGTCACGGAAGACCCTGGACGAAGTTGTTTACAAGAAATCTTATGCATTAATTGTGCAGCTGTGTTTATACGACTTTAGAATATTTCCTCTTTGAAGGTTTACGTGAACACTTCAACTACAGAAATACGCTGTAGTGCAGTCCGGCATATCGATGATTAGCGTGCTCATCGAAGTAGAATGAAGAATGTTTCAACGTGGTTTGAATATGAAAAGGATAAATGCAATGAAATAGACATTCTCTTTCTTTTGTGATGGTGTAAATATAAGCGTAGGACGGATTAAAAGAATGAAGTTTCACATTAGACATATAATAAATCGTATTTTGACCAAGCCTCTTCAGTCTGACTATGGTTGAACTATGGTCCAACGTAAAAAAAACTGACTAAAATCTAGCCACATCTTGACCTCACGCTTGGTCAATAACGTATCTATATAACTCTGAGTACAGAATGTTGCCTCAGGTCGACGGACATTTAATGTCGGTCTAAACAGTATTCATCTCTGGGGAGGAGCGGTTGGGGGGACTGTCGTAAGGAACAAACTGTTTTATACGGTTTAAAAGTCCCAGTGAACAGACGTTCTAACAATTCCCTTACCATGCATTTGCAGATGAGTGTAACAAATGCAACGCATTCTCCTCAAAACTGGCTGGTGTCGAGCTGCCTACCACACAGCCAATAGGCCATTTCTGAATTCAAAAACCTCTCACTTCGACCAAGTAGCAAACCTATCAAGAAATGAGTTTTACGTGCACGAGTGAGAGTGGGGAGCAAGGGTGGCGCCTCCCACCATTGTTCCCTAATCCTGGCGTCGATACTCGATAGCCTGGGACCAGGTTCCGCATTAGGGAAAGAAGGAAAAAATGTGTGGGTTGAATTTGTTGTTTGTTCTCTCCTTGCTACGAGAGGTTTTTCTACGGCCGAGCACTCAGTCTTAAAAACCAATGCAAAGGCTTCACCCTTCCAGCGCTGGCTTAAAACAGAGTCTTGTTCCAACTTGGAAATGGCCTATTGAGCTCACCATGCCAGTAATCTCGTTCCCATGCCAGGGATGATGGAGGAAAAGAAAGGGTTGGTTAACCAGCCAATGGTGAAACGTGCCTTTCATGACCTAATTGTGACACAATGACCCTCGATTGTCTGCCTCAGTGTTTCATAAAATAGATTGAGCTCATTACCATTTGATTTTTCTTTGTTTTTTTTCTTCTCTCAAACTCCGTAAGAATCAATTTACCATTATTCTACTTGGTATTCAAGAATTTTTAAAAATAATTCACTCGTCTTGCAATAAAGGATGTGGAGTTTACAAGTATTGAAATCAGCAGCGAAACAAACACTACCACACCCGTTTTTAAGGTTAATTTGCAAGTTATGGTCAGCGCCTTGCGCATGTGCACATCCATATCACCTGGCAGTTATGAAACCGTCAAGGATAGCTGTAGTTCTTGCCAGAGGCCCCACACTCATGTAACCCAAAACCACAGAGCAAGATTGAGTCTGAAACTGTAACCTGTAGCCCTAGCCTACGTTCGAGTCTTTGGGTCGTAAAGACTATGTATTAAGCAGTTCCTGTGGTTTAAAGGGCTATGTCATGATGATATCACTGTTTGAGGTCAATTTTGTGCTCAAGTCATTTCTTAGTGCCTTTACCCATACACAAAATGCTCTTGTAGAGTTTTGATAAAGATATCAAGCAAATTTCATCAGGGAACAATAACCCCAATAATGTTTTCTGAAACTTGAAAAAGTTGACCAAACTTTTCCAACTTTCAATCCACTTTCATCCTTTTTATCCGTTACAACAGACGGCAGGAAACAGTTAGCTTACATATAGTCTTAAATAACAGAACTGGACCATTATTTTTTTAAAATTTCAACTGATGGCAAATAGCGTCGGATCTAGTCCCTTTAAGGATATTTCACTGGCAAACTGACCGAGAAAGAAGTAAACGGCAACACACAGTACAAGCAGATCAACGTACATGGTTGATCAGAGAAATTTTATTCGAATTTGGAAAATGTAGAGTAGTACATTGAAGAAAAACTTACTCATCATAATAGTAATGAATTATTAAACAATTCAAGTTAAGAGTATGGAATTCATATTAACAAATCTAGCTGAAGCCTAATCCGTCCGTGTTAACACCCACCATTATAGATTCATCACGATTTTTATAACCTCAAAAAATAAATGCTGCGCTTTTGCCAACAAGTCGCAAACGTTTTCAAGTCTATGTCACACGAGCTCGAGCTGATCAATACTCATAACGTACCTTCTATTACCTTACATCTAGATCCTGGAACTGTGTTTTCAACCAGTAGAACAGTTTCACTTCAGGTATTTGTACATAATCAATAAAAAACTTTTTTTTTTAAATAGTTAGTTTCGCGAGAATATGACGAACAAGGTGACATGCATGCAGTTATAAACACATTTTAAATTTGAGTTTAACTCCATGATAATAAACAAAGACCCATAGCCTAGTCCCCCTGAGGTTTTCTCGACCCGATTAACGTGGACCTTGTCTAATAGGCAGCAGCAGAAAGGCCTCCTGGGGAACCTCAGGGGATTCTTTAAGTAAAAAGAATAGCAGGCCTGACGGTGAGAATAGAAACCATACTAAGTGCAAGGGTCACGAGAAGGAGGAAATCCTGAATTGATGACGAACGCATTCTAAACCTCTAACTGGAATATACAGATCGGAAATGCTATAAGGACAACAGAAGCTTAATGGGCAATCTGGATTAGGATTTGTACTCTTCATAATTATATAGCAGTCAGTTAATCCAGTATTGTCAGCAGGGCTATTATCCTTTAATTTCTCAGAACTGTCCAATTTGGGATTTAATCATAACTATAACAAAATTCTCAAATCTGATTGGCTATCAACTGCCCTGATTTCAGCCTTAATTGGACAGTTTGATAGAACAGTACGCGTCGTGCCTAAGTAATTGGACAGTACGCGCCATCACGCGCGAGCTTAAATGGCTTTTTTTTTCACTGCTAGCAAAACAAAATTTCAAATTTCTTGTGTTTTGATTTAAAAAATAGCCTATTATATCACAATTTTTTTTTAAGTTATGATTAATTGTTAACAGAACTTCGTGTCGTCCAATTCGGTCTGTAATCATACTCGTGATTAAACAAATCGGACTCCCGCTACGCGCTCGTCCGATTTTGTTAATCATTCGTATGATTACAGACCGAACTGGACTCCACTCAGTCCTGCTACCATTACTAATTTGGACAGTTTTCAATATGGAATTTGAGTAAAAATGCAGAAACTGTCCTATTTGGGAAAAAATAGGACAGTTTGTTTCAGCCAATGAAATCCGAGAAAAAACAATGGATTGTGAAACCAACCAATCAGCAGTGAGCAAACGTCAGCCCTGAAAGCAGGACAGGTCGCCATTGTTGTTGACAACATGGAGGAATTCAGTGAAGAAAATTTGCCAAATGTTTCCATCTTTAGCAGTTCTAACACAAATGAGAGATTTCCATGGTTGCAGGAAGAGGAAATTAATACTCTTAGAAGAAGAAGCGAAAACTCAAACACCGCCAAGAGCACAAAAACGTGGCTGAACGTTTTCAACGAATGGAAACTCCAGCGTAACGAGGCGAGACGTTTTGAAGATATCCCTCCAGAAGAGCTAGATGCAATTCTCTGCCGCTTCTTTGCCGAAATTCGAAAAAAAAGACGGCGGCGAATATGAACCAGAAAGTCTGGCAGTGATGCAGAGCGCGTTGGACCGACATTTAAAAAACGCTGGCAAAAAACACAGCATCTTGCGAGACCGCGAATTTGAAAAGTCAAGGCAACAACTTGAGGCGAAAGCAAGAGAATTGAGAGTGAAGGGTTACGGAAAGCGAAAAAATGCCTCTCACGCTTTGAATGAAGAAGACGAAGAATTCCTCAGGCAGTTAGGTCAGCTCGGTAAACATTCTACTCAAGCTCTGGTCAATGTAAACTTTAAAAATGTCACTGAACACTTTGGCCTCCGAGGGAGACAAGAGCACTATTCAATGATGGTGGAAGATTTCAGCATCATAACTAGTCCTGAGAGCGTTGTCAAATACATAACTTTTAAAGAAGGTCCGACAAAAACGAGGCAAGGAGGTATCCGGATCGCCCACAGAGCTGTACAACCCAAAATGTTTTCGACTGGCGGCGAAAGATGCCCTGTAATGCTTTTCGAAGAAATGCTGTCTAGACGACCACCAGAAATGAGAGACAGGGGGCCATTCTACTTGACAACTATTTCAAAACCCAAGGGCCAAGTATAGTTTAGCAGACAACGAATGGGTGAACACAAAATTGGACAGCTTATGAAAGACATGGCTGTCAAGTCTGGTTTAACTGCTACCACTGGTAAGAAAATTACCAATCATTCGAGCAGAAAAACTTGTGTGCAAAAGCTAAAGAATGCTGGTGTCCCGAGGGACAAGATTATTGATGTTACTGGACACCGTAATATTCTCAGCCTTAATTCATATGAAGGAGATGACGAGAATCAGGCAAGGGAACTGTCAAATATTATCAGTGAATGCAAGCAATTAAGTGATATTCAACAACAACCTGCTAACAGCAGCCCCAATAAGGATAGACTACCCCTTCAAGCCAGTTCTTCCAACAACAGTTTCAGTACCATCAACAACTTTACAGGTACAGTGAATTTCTATGGTGCATTTCCTGGCTTTCCAGGTCTATCTACTATGCCAGTGCCAACTCACCAAAGCGCAGAGCCACGACGTACATGGAAAAGGATCAGAGCTTCTGTACTCTCAGACTCAGATGAGGACTAGCTATTGCTGACCGTACAAAAACTTTAAATTTACACCTTTCTTGGATTCATCGTAGTTTTGCTCTTTTTTAATAAAAATGTGTGGTTGTTCTGTACAGACGAAAATAATTAATTTTATTTTTTCTACACTTTGTTAATTGCATTCTTTTCTTAATCTTTTCCCTCTTTATTGTGCGTGTGTTATTTCTTTACACACTTTTATTTCTTGATATTGAAAACTGGATAGTTTCAAAATAATGAAATTCTAAATTTTTTTACCTTAAAGTTTTATAGTATTGTTATATTTATTATATTTATCAAATTCAATTGTGATAATGAAATTCATTTCTATTTGGAGTACAGCATGTATTTAAAAATGATTAAAATAAAAAAATTATTAAGATTTTAGTCTGTTTTTTATCAGAGACAGTTCCCATAGTTTTCCTTCCGAAGCTGTATTTCCTCACTAGCTATATAATTAATAAGTAAGAGGACTACATGCTTGTCCAATTTGGAAATAATTGGATTCAAAAAATTCCTCTGACAGGCAAATTGGACTCGGCCTACGGCCTCGTCCAATTTTGGCTGTCCTCGGAATTTTTTTCATCCAGTTATTTCCAAATTGGAACGCATGTAGTCCTATTACATATACTTAGGGACAGGAAATTGTAGCGCAACATTCAAAGGTGGAAGTTTGATGACGAGGCTCACGTCAATGAAGTGTTTGACAAGTGAATATGACAGGTAATTAATATATGAATTAGTTGGGTTGGCTACAGCAATGGCCTTGAATCATGACCAGACGATCAAAAGATATGTTTGACAACGTTGAATGGGTTTTTAAATCCCCAAGTTGAACTAAGAAAACAAAGCCTATTATTCCACGTTGTGTTGGGTACAATAATTGCACGAGCATTTGAAAGGACGGTTTACAACGTTTTCAATTATTATTATTAGTAGTACACTTATGGTTGATTATTAAATTTAGGTTCGCTCTGACAAGTGATAAGGGAGCCTTACGAAAAGCAATTAAGAAAAAAAATTTTTACAGATCCCGAAAGAAATTGTACTGGAGCCGCAAACAGTGTTCCCCAGCAATATCGTATTTAAAAATATCAGCAGTCCAGGGCGACAAACCGTTGAGTGGTGCTGGATCTCCTAGTTGAAGACCTGGATCAATACAATAATAACTTGTAGAAAATGATGAAACGGAAAACTGAGTGATCCTTACGGCAAGTCGATGAAGAAGTAAACAAAAGAGTAAAACAAAAAATATATATTTTATCAAATACTCCTATTTGCTTTCTTGGCTAGGCATCAAAAATCTTTACCCAAACTAAGATTAAACCAAGAAAGACTCCATGACATCCCAGACGAAACTCCTAGACCCATTTAAGGACCATAATGATATCAATATAACTCTATACTCACCGGACTAGTTGAGCGTAGGTTTGCTTTCTCTGTGGCAAACTTGGAAGTGTTTGAAGGACTGTGGTGATAAATAGCGGAGTCAAACAGAAGTGTATGAATCTCTGGTACTCTTTGCATCTCCTCTGTGTTAAGTTCTTCGATCAAAGCCTTAATATCAACCAGCCCCAGACGAACCGCTCCGATAACTTTAGCCGCGGCTGTCATCCTCTCTTCCTTCTTGTGTTTGATCCACTGCATCACGGATTTGAAGACGAATGTCTCTGAAGGAGCACTAAGGTCATCTCGACTGAGAAGGCGAGTGTACTGATCAACATCCACATGGGACAAGAATTCTTCACTTTCACATATCTCTTTGTAAACGTAGGCCATCTTTGTCTGCGTGGCTTCTTGAAGGTCTTTCAGACCATGTCGATCAGCAATCGCTGAGACGCGACAAAATGTTTGCACGTCGAATCGGAGCTGATCAACAAACTGGGTTTTCAAATAATCGCAACACTGTTGAACAACACTGGTAACTTGAAGGTGATCGGCTGCGACAAGAACCTCAAATATGTTTTCATCGTTGACTTGAAGATTTCCGCTGTAGATGGAATCCAGCACTATCTTCAAAGCAGCTGCTGAAATGCTTTCATCTTTGAGCTCGATCACTTCCTGGTTCGACTCTTTCATTCCATGAGCAAACATGGCGTGAAAATAATCGCTGCTGGCAGCGAGCACAATGCGATGAACTGAGAATACCTCTTCTCCCACTTTTAAACCAACATCGATGAATTCACCTTGCTCTCGAAACAGAGCGCACTTTGACAAAAGAATCTCAGACTGCCCGACCATATTTAAATCGGCTAAAACTCGTCAGAGCCAGAACTAGTGGGATTGCGTGATCGCGTGATCTTGTTTATATCCTATCAATTACGATAATGATAACGTGAGTTATGAAGCGTCACGGAAGACCCTGGATGAAGCTGTTTATGAAAAAGCTCATGCATTAATGTACAGCTGTGTTTATACGACTTTAGAATATTTCCCTGTTGTAGGTTTACGTGAACACTTCAACTACAGAAATACTCTGTAGTGCAGTCCGACATATCGATGATTAGCATCGTCATCGAAGTAGAATTAAGAATGTTTCAACGTGGTTTGAATATGAAAAGGGTAAATGCAATGAAATAGACATTCTCTTTCTTTTGTGATGGTGTAAATATAAGCGTAGGACGGATTAAAAGAATGAAGTTTCGCATTAGACATATAATAAATCCTATTTTGACCAAGCCTCTTCAGTCTGACTATGGTTGAACTAAGTGGAACTAAAAAAACTGACTAAAATCTAGCCACATCTTGACCTCACGCTTGGTCAATAACGTATCTATATAACTCTGAGTACAGAATGTTGCCTCAGGTCGACGGACATTTAATGTCGGTCTAAACAGTATTCATCTCTGGCGAGGAGCGGTTAGGGGAACTGTCGTAAGGAACAAACTGTTTTATACGGTTTAAAAGTCCCAGTGAACAGACGTTCTAACAATTCCCTTACCATGCATTTGCAGATGAGTGTAACAAATGCAACGCATTCTCCTCAAAACTGGCTGGTGTCGAGCTGCCTACCACACAGCCAGTAGGCCATTTCTGAATTCCAAAACCTCTCGCTTCGACCATTTGCAAACCTATCAAGAAATGAGTTTTACGTGCACGAGTGAGAGTGGGGAGCAAGGGTGGCGCCTCCCATCATTGTTCCCTAATCCTGGCGTCGATACTCGATAGCCTGGGACCAGGTTTCGCATTAGGGAAAGAAGGAAAAAATGTGTGGGTTGAATTTGTTGTTTGTTCTCTCCTTGCTACGAGAGGTTTTTCTACGGCCGAGCACTCAGTCTTAAAAACCAATGCAAAGGCTTCACCCTTCCAGCGCTGGCTTAAAACAGAGTCTTGTTCCAACTTGGAAATGGCCTATTGAGCTCACCATGCCAGTAATCTCGTTCCCATGCCAGGGATGATGGAGGAAAAGAAAGGGTTGGTTAACCAGCCAATGGTGAAACGTACCTTTCATGACCTAATTGTGACGCAATGACCCTCGATTGTCTGCCTCAGTGTTTCATAAAATAGATTGAGCTCATTACCATTTGATTTTTCTTTGTTTTTTTTTTCTTCTCTCAAACTCCGTAAGAATCAATTTACCATTATTCTACTTGGTATTCAAGAATTTTTAAAAATAATTCACTCGTCTTGCAATAAAGGATGTGGAGTTTACAAGTATTGAAATCAGCAGCGAAACAAACACTACCACACCCGTTTTTAAGGTTAATTTGCAAGTTATGGTCAGCGCCTTGCGCATGTGCACATCCATATCACCTGGCAGTTATGAAACCGTCATGGATAGCTGTAGCTCTTGCCAGAGGCCCCACACTCATGTAACCCAAAACCACAGAGCAAGACTGAGTCTGAAACTGTAACCTGTAGCCCTAGCCTACGTTCGAGTCTTTGGGTCGTAAAGACTATGTATTAAGCAGTTACGTTCCTGTGGTTTAAAGGGCTATGTCATGATGATATCACTGTTTGAGGTCAATTTTGTGCTCAAGTCATTTCTTAGTGCCTTTACCCATACACAAAATGCTCTTGCAGAGTTTTGATAAAGATATCAAGCAAATTTCATCAGGGAACAATAACCCCAATAATGTTTTCTGAAACTTGAAAAAGTTGACCAAACTTTTCCAACTTTCAATCCACTTTCATCCTTTTTATCCGTTACAACAGACGGCAGGAAACAGTTAGCTTACATATAGTCTTAAATAACAGAACTGGACCATTATTTTTTTAAAATTTCAACTGATGGCAAATAGCGTCGGATCTAGTCCCTTTAAGGATATTTCACTGGCAAACTGACCGAGAAAGAAGTAAACGGCAACACACAGTACAAGCAGATCAACGTACATGGTTGATCAGAGAAATTTTATTCGAATTTGGAAAATGTAGAGTAGTACATTGAAGAAAAACTTACTCATCATAATAGTAATGAATTATTAAACAATTCAAGTTAAGAGTATGGAATTCATATTAACAAATCCAGCTGAAGCCTAATCCGTCCGTGTTAACACCCACCATTATAGATTCATCACGATTTTTATAACCTCAAAAAATAAATGCTGCGCTTTTGCCAACAAGTCGCAAACGTTTTCAAGTCTATGTCACACGAGCTCGAGCTGATCAATACTCATAACGTACCTTATATTACCTTACATCTAGATCCTGGAACTGTGTTTTCAACCAGTAGAATAGTTTCACTTCAGGTATTTGTACATAATCAATAAAAAACTGTTTTTTAAAATTGTTAGTTTCGCGAGAATATGACGAACAAGGTGACATGCATGCAGTTATAAACACATTTTAAATTTGAGTTTAAATCCATGATAATAAGCAAAGACCCATAGCCTAGTCCCCCTGAGGTTTTCTCGACCCGATTAACGTGGACCTTGTCTAATAGGCAGCAGCAGAAAGGCCTCCTGGGGAACCTCAGGGGATTCTTTAAGGAGGGGGACGTAAGGGGGGTCTGAAAACCGCAAAACCGCACAGAAATACGCCAAAAAACCGCAAACTGCATCGGATTTTTACCCGAATACCGAAACCGCGAGTACAAGTAGGCCACAATATGAAAGCTGACGTCAGCAAGACTTGTGATATATTCTGATAACATTGTGCGTTAGTATTAAACACACCATCATGACGATAACGATATATTGTACTACACTATTATACTCTATTTACTACTAACCAAATGCTATATCGGCTGAGACACATCTGGAACGACTATCGACCGTGTCTCGACCGAGTGTCGACCCACTATCGACCGACTATCGACCGCTATATCGACCGAGTGTCGACCGATTATCGACCGACTGTCGACCGAGTGTCGACCGACTATCGACCGAGTGTCGACCGACTATCGACCGAGTGTCTACCGCTATATCGACCGCTATATCGACCGACATCTCGGTCGACATTACCCACAGTAAACAAGATCAATCGGATCTTTACTTTGAAAAACTCTGTCACTGATCCTGTACGTCTTACATTGGGTGACTGATTACTTTGGACGACCCTGTGTTAGTTGTGGAACGCGGAATAAATGTTTCTTCTGGAATTGGGACCTTTTTGTCTCGTAAAGAGTTCACGTTCAGTGGAGAAGACGATTGTTAAAACGTACAGCTCTTCTGAAATTCTCTCCTTCCTTTCCTTCTTTATAGAAGATTGTCACGCAATTAATTATTACGTCTTCTTCGCTTTCAGTTGCGACCTCGACGATCTCAGTTGCCATTGTCGCGCATTGAATCAAAGCAACGAGAACACGAGGCTGTACGGCTGTGCGAGCTAACATCCGGCATTGAATTTCACGAAGTCTACACATCTTTGGCCAAAACGGTTAATCATATTAAAGGGGCTATGTCAGCTGGAGAGCATGCGCTCTGAGGTTACGCAAATTACTTTCAACTGTCAAAATTCTATTGTTTTTAACGCGTGACTTTCTCCATGTGCGCTCTGAGGTTATGCAAATTACTTTCAACTGTCAAAATTCTATTGTTTTTAACGCGTGACTTTCTTCATGTTTGTCACGTCCAAGGTTCCGAATTTAGAGAGGTTAACAAGCGAAATGGGTTTAGATAAGGGATATTTCGATAGAATTTATGGAACGTTTCTTCTCTGGTTATGCTAGATCAAGAATAAAATTGTGACGACAATTTTACTTGTAGTTTTGAAGTAAAAACGCATGCCATTCATAAAATAGAGCGCAAACAAAAATTCAACAACAACATATTGTCTTATTCAACAAAATAAATGGAAGTTGTATTTTACAAACGAGCTACAAAAGACGCTAGACCGAAGATAAAGACCAAGACTGTTTCAAATCATTAACAATTAGCCTTGTCTGTCGCTATTGATTTTATAATTTAGATGCTGATAGAACAAGAGACCAAGTCTTTGTTTTGATCTTAGGGAAACATACATTATCGCGCAAAATTGTTCGATCGTGCCGAATCACTGCGACGTCGAGAAAAACAGAACCCAGCATCATTGGTATACTACTCCACTATAAGCAGTCCGTTGATAAAAAGGGAAAGTAAACTCTGCTATTTTGTAAAATTATGCTCGAACACAAACAGTTAAAAAACATGGCATTTACAGGATCTAACTCGTACTAAGGTGCCTCTCTAAGTCCGTTGAGAACAATCTGGACGAGCAAACGGTCGTGTTTATCTTTGCCGTGAATCGAGATAAATACAAGAAGGAATCTAGCCGAATTTTAGAATGTTTCCTTCGCCAGGAGTTTAGTTTCGTCACGAAACTCATGGCCTGATGCTCTTGTAATCGTTTACAAAAAACGGCCGCCGCCAACTCGATAGCCGCTTCATTATATGTCCACATACTTTGAGTACAAGAAAAATCCAAGAGCCAGCAGCCTCTAAAATAACTCAATAGAAAGGTCCTGTGAACTATAGGGAAGATTCCATCAAAGATTCCATCACTCATTGTGGAGTAGCCGTCATTAACTCTGCCATTACAACGGCCGCTGATAAGACGACACAGTAAATCCACGTAAAAACATTCCACAGGCAAACAATTTTAAAATAACGTCAAAAATTGTTCTGTAATCACCATAGAACGATTCTTAATACAAAACTTCGCTAACTATCGGGCGATGGCTGAGATTTAGACAGATAAAAACAGCCTTCCAAAATCTCCGACACAACTTGAAAAAGTTGGGCCGTCTTTTTCAAGTTTGTTTTCATTGGCTCGCGCATGCGTGTTGTGTGACACCACCTTACAGATACACACAAGAGAAAAAGAATAATAATAGGAAGAAAATTGTATAAAAAGGATTCGAGTATTGACATTTTGACACAGTATACCATTTTCTTGATTGCTTATTGTTTCTTCTTTGGCTTCGTGGCTTTTTAACTTTTGCTGTTAGTACGACCAGCTCTTCCCACAGTTTTGTGTTTTGAAACAGATATCCCTTTAGCTTACCCGTAAGGTTTCAGCTTTTAAATCTTGCAGTTTTTTGCTGATTTTTATCTTTTTGCAGCGATTCAGCCGCGACTAACCAATGTTTGTTTGTGTTTTTGCCAAAAAGTTCCTCGCTTTAGCCTCGCAGTCATGCTGCGAGGTCTCTCGTCCCAGGGCCGTCGGGGAATACGAATATCGTCTATTAATATATGAATTAGTTGGGTTGGCTACACCCTGGCTACAACAATGGCCTTGAATCATGACCAGACGATCAAAAGATATGTTTGACAACGTTGAATGGGTTTTTAAATCCCCAAGTTGAACTAAGAAAACAAAGCCTATTATTCCACGTTGTGTTGGGTACAATAATTGCACGAGCTTGTGAAAGGACGGTTTACAACGTTTTCAATTATTATTATTAGTAGTACACTTATGGTTGATTATTAGATTTAGGTTCGCTCTGACAAGTGATAAGGGAGCCTTACAAAAAGCAGTTAAGAAAAAAAAAATTTACAGATCCCGAAAGAAATTGTACTGGAGCCGCAACCAGTGTTCCCCAGCAATATCGTATTTAAAAATATCAGCAGTCCAGGGCGACAAACCGTTGAGTGGTGCTGGATCTCCTAGTTGAAGACCTGGATCAATACAATAATAACTTGTAGAAAATGATGAAACGGAAAACTGAGTGATCCTTACGGCAAGTAGCCTGCGAACAGCAGATGCATTTCCGGTCGTCGCTTCTCTGCCTCCAAAAAATAGCTATTTTTCGGAGGAAGAGAAGCGACGACCGGAAATACGTCTGCTGTCCGCAGGCTATACGGCAAGTCGATGAAGAAGCAAACAAAAGAATAAAACAAAAAATATATATTTTATCAAATGCTCCTATTTGCTTTCTTGGCTAGGCATCAAAAATCTTTACCCTAACTAAGATTAAACCAAGAAAGGCTCCATGACATCCCAGACGAAACTCCTAGACCCATTTGAGGAACATGATGATATCAATATAACTCTATACTCACGGGAGTAGTTGAGCGTAGTTTTGCTTTCTCTGTGGCAAACTTGGAAGTATTTGAAGGATTGTGGTGATAAACAGCGGAGTCAAACAGAAGCGTATGAATCTCTCGTACTGTTTGCATCTCCTCTGTGTTAAGTTCTTCAATCAAGGCCTTGATATCAACCAGCCCCAGACGAACCGCTCCGATAACTTTAGCCGCGGCTGTCATCCTCTCTTCCTTCTTGTGTTTGATCCACTGCATCACGGATTTGAAGACGTATGTCTCTGAAGGAGCACTAAGGTCATCTCGACAAAGAAGGTGAGTGTACTGATCAGCATCCACATGGGACAAGAATTCTTCACTTTCACAAATCTCTTTGTAAATGTAGGCCATCTTTGTCTGCGTGGCTTCTTGACACTGAAAAAACATAGTTTATTTGGTGTAAACAAGATTTGGCACATCCACTTATTTATTAAGAGGGAATCCATTAAGAAAATTGAGTCATTTTAATTTTCAGTGAACTAAAACCTTGTACCAGAAAAAATTAAGAATATTGCATCCCTTTAAAAACTTTTCGAGGGCTATAAATGTAACACGTTATCTGAAATCATGACTCCAAAGAAAAGGTTCTTATGAGAGCCCGAGAAAACAAACTTTAAAAGCTTCAAAGTTTTCACAAAATAAAAACTTACGCATGACGATTTTACCTCGGTTTTCTCAAATCCTGTGAAATCTGAAATTTATTTTCTCGGGCTCCAATAAGAAATTGTTCTTAGTGTTATTGCAGTTAACGAATTATATCTATAGCCCTTCAAAAGTATAAAAAAGAATGCGATATTGATTAAAATATTCTGGAACAAGGTTTTTGTCCACTGAATTAATTAAAATTACTCAATTTCCTGATGAACTCCGTTTTAATATCCTCTGTAACTTAATTCTAAGAGCTGATAACGCCTGTTCCTTTCGATAAAGTTTTAAGAGGGTGAAATTATATTGTAAATTATGTTGTAAATGATGATCATCGAAAAGTTATAGGTTAGATTTTACGTTAACTTATAAGGGGCATAGATTACGATTAGGAATTATAAAACTAAATCTTTTCAGTACAAATATAAATTATATTAGTTCGAAGCACTTTAAAACGAGTCAGTAGAATTTAATATACTGTGGCGAACACCTTCAAGTGCAATAAAAAAATCTTTTATTGAAATAGAACCGTTTTATTGCTCATTCCGAGTGACCGAAAATATTTCTAAATTTTTCTTATCCTTTCAAGGATTTTCACCTCCTCGTCAACGTCTTCATCATTTGCCTGGCCTGTTCTTTGCCAAAGTTTTAGAATGCGTAGTCACACTATTTAGTATACAAAAACTCTCAGCCACTGCGTTTCGAAAAAACTATACTATACCTTTTATGTACCATACTGGGATCCCAAGGAAATGCATACATCTATTACAGGGTAAAGGTTGCTGATTGACCCCCATGTATGAATGTAGATCCTCGTGAGTTTCCTGACTATAATTATTATTGTTTCCATGTGAAAAGAAAGACAAAGTCTTCGAGTCAAAAAAGATTAGGTGACCATACTGACTAATATTTTTTGCCTAGTAACTAAGCGAAGCCAAGCGATTTCTCGCGCGCTAATTGGTCGAGAGCTATGTTCGATAAGAGTATAGACCATAAAAGTGGTCTTCAAGGCAGTTGCTGAAATGCTTTACATCCTTTACCTAGATCACATCAGTCCTCGTTTGATTCCCTCATGCCATTGTGCAAACATGGCGGGCGAGCATAACGCGATGAGCCCAGAAAATTTCTTCACCCTCTTAATTTCAACCAAACCTTGCTCTCGAAACTGAGCATACTTTCACAAAAGAATCTCAGAATGCGCAACCATACTCGACACCGGAGATTACCACCGCAAAGAGAAGTACACTTTAAGCGCAGAATGTCATTTCCAAACTATATTGGAACAGTTTTGCGTCGATTAATTATTATGTTCTTGTTAGAATCTTTTTTATGCTAATGACGGAAATAATAAAAGAAACACGCAGCAAATTATGTTTTACTTTCTCAACTCCCGAATGTTTGCTGAAGCGTGATTTTTCCCCAGAGAAGAGTCAACGGTAACAAGCAAGTTTGTTTACTCTTTATTGGTTGTTGTCGAACGGCATCGATATTGTTTAAACTTAATTAATATCCTGAGGCAACATTCCAGCGGCCAAGGACACTGAAGAAATTTATGCTTATACGTATATAGGGTTCCATAACAGGAACTTATTAACTGCCTGCTGATCCCCTCAAGGCAGGACACGGCCAAAGCAAGAAAAAAAACTTGAGATTGTAAAAGTAATAGAAGGTGTCGGTGCGGCTGCACAGGCAAATTTGCGAGACTGAAGTTAAAATTGTGGTTGTGTGCCTTTTTCTTTCCTAACTAATAGTCAACTATCTTTTTTAGCATACAAGAATTTACTCCGACAAAATCGTTCTCACGGCTCTTGTGTTCATTCTTTATGCTCAAAGAATGCCGCCATTATGGTGCTAACCTGGCATTACCAATCGCATGTCTTAACAATTCCGATCACGCGAGCTCAGAATCTTGATTTTTCAGGAAACGAATTTTTTATGGTGCTGATCTGCTGATCGTTACCTAGCCTGCATTGCAGACAGTCTAAATCTAGGTCTCGCGTAAGTCCGGCTGCAACGCGGGGTAATCATGACCTAGCAGGGTTCAGTTTTCACTAAAAAAAGGTGGAGTATTCATCAGTGTTCCCATTAGCAAGAAAATACTTCCCATAAAGTATTAGTCCTTGAAAGCGATGTTCATTATAGTTTTCAAACCAGCATTTAAAGAATATTACTATGGCCAACCACGGTTTTCATTGATCATCATTTGTTTCGTGGACCAATTGTATCAAAGTCTCACTCTCAAATATTTAAACGCGGTAGCCTCATTTAGAATTAGGAGGATTGTTTGGCTTAACTCGACTAACCTTTCTCCGGGAGAAGAAAGGGGTGGAAGACATCATGTAAACTAGGTTACAAACTCTAACCGAACCCTGCAATCTCGAGCAGAGCTGGAAATTTTACCCTGAGTAGAAAGTCGAAGGATCGCCGACTAGCCTATAGGTTGACGACAGTTTCACCCTGCAGTTCTACGGTGTAATGGACCTATGCAAATTGAAAAGAACACGAATTTTCACTATATATTCTCGCTTACATGTAATGTACGTGTAAACGGACGTAACATTGTTGGCCAACAAATCCCAACATTGTTCGATGTTACATGTTGCGTCCGTTTGCGCATCTTGTTGCATGTTGTTAGGTGTTGTTGCGCTAAGTTTGATGCTACGTTTAAACGGACGCAACAACTCCCAACAATGTTGGGAGTTGTTGGCCAACAATGTTGCGTCTGTTTTCACGGGGATCATAAGCGCTCATGTGTCTCTCATGTGCTTTTATTGCCTCTTGTCCAGTCTCCTTCTTCGTACTCGGCGTTTACAAAGGCGTGGTACCTTATCTCAAGCTATGAATTCCTAAGTGGCCTGTGGTCTCACGTCCAGCCCAGGTGAATAGAGAGATTAAGCATCGCGTTTATACGGCAAACGGCAAACGTGAGATTCAAGTTGAGAAATTTTCAAAATGAGAAATGAGCAGATAAAAACATCTTAACACAATTCTTATGGATAAAGTTAGCGTGAATTTACCGATTTTCGGGTAGTTATAATAAATAGTAAACGACAAGTAAATGGAGAACTTGGTCACGTGGTACAAATTCACGTTTGCCGTTTGCATCGCCCTAGTGTCCCGCGGGTGGGTTTTGATAATTGACTTTCATATGTATTATTTGACTTATTAGTCTGATTAAGTAATTTGTACCAACATTTTTTACCGGTTATTTTTTATGATTT
>OZ037779.1:21186416-21271416 GCA_964035525.1 Porites cylindrica | reverse complement strand
TAACGTTCCTGTTATGACCTAATAAAGCAATCATTAGAACTGGGACAAAAAAAAATTAATAATAAAAAAATTAAAGAACTCGCCCTTGCATGTTCTGCCTCAGTGCCTCATAAAATAGATTGAGTTCTTTACAATTTTTCTTTTTTAATCTTCTTAAGAATCAATTTACTATTTTTCTACTTGAATTTCGAGAATTTTTCAAAATAATTTACTCGTCTTGCCATAAAGGATGTGGAGCTTACAAAGTAGTAAAATCGCCAATGAGGCATACACTACCACTTCGTTTCTAAGGTATGGCCAGCACCTTGCGCATGAGCACATTCCTATCATTGGGGCAGTGCCAGAGGACCCTCAGATATGTAACCCAAACCACGGTGCAAAATTGCCTTTTTAGGATGAAAACCCGATCGTGAGTCTGAAACGTGTAACCCTAAGATAGCGCTAACCTACTTTCAAGTTACTGGCTGGATCATAAAGTGGAATGTGCATCAAACTCTTCCTGTGCAGTTAAGGACGACAATGGTTAACTGACCGTAAAAGAAGTGAACGGCAACATAGTACAAGCAAATTGTACAAGCTGATTAACGTGCATGGTTGATCAGACAAAATTTATTTAAATTTGAAGAAAATGTTATTAAGCATTACAATGTTATTAAGCATTACAATATAACAAAATGAAGGAAAAAAACTTACTTATCATAGTGCTATAATTAAACAATTGAAGTTAAGAGGATTCATGGATTTCACATCAACAAATCTAGTTCAAGTCTAATCCGGCTGCGTTAACAACCTCATCATAGATTCATTACAATATTTACAGCATCAAAAAATAAATGCTGCGCTTTTATCACCGATTCGAAAACGTTTTCAGGAAAAAAAGAAACAACCTTTACCTAGACAAATCATAATATGTAGAAAAAATATCGGTTATTCTGAATGATGATTTCTGCTGTTTGTTTAAGTTTATTGGACAAGCCACAGGATTTGAATCCCATGTCCCTTTTATACTTTATTAACCACGTGACGTTTACTCCGATCGCCAAAAATTTTGAGCTATATTGTAGATTGATCTATATGTTATCCATGCTATATGTTAGACTTACGATCAAAGTAAAAGTGGGGATACCAGCGAGCTTCAAAGCAGGATGGTACTCTCACAAAATAACTGGGTCGAGTCACCTTAACTTAAATAACAGGGAAAGAGGAAAGAGCTAGAGCGAGAACTAAATAACAACGGAGACCGATTTCGTTGGAAGAAAAACATGAAAATTATATAGCGGCGGTTAGAAAATGAGAAATGCTAGCGGCTACCAAAGTGAAAATGAGCGGCAGTGAAAAAACAGAGTAAACAGAAACACAAACATTTCCTCCATAAAACGTGTAAATAGGAAGTTAAAAGAAGTTTCACGTTTTAGTTGTGCAAAACAACGGCAAGGAAATGTACAAAAAAGTGTGCTGCACGTGCAAAGCTGGTTTTTTGCTAATTAGAAAAAAAGTGCGCTTCACGTGCAAAGTTTTTTTTTTTACTCTATTGTTGTTGTTTTTTTACCGCTCTCGTTGTTATCACCCTGTCTTTAGTATTAATCGATTTTATATTTTTTTTGAGGAAACAGGGATAGCAGGCATGACGGGTAAGAACGGAAGACCCATGCATGGTGAATCAAGAGTCACAAGAGAGAGGAAAAATTGATGACGAACCCAATCCTAAACGTGTAACTGCAATGCACTGTACAGTGCTGGTGCAATCTGGCTTCCTACTTAGCGGCCAGTTACCGCAGTCTCGAGAAAATCGCCAGCTAGCAACAATTTATTGTAAACAAAATCTCTAGCAATCAGCCCACTTTTTAAGACAGCCACTTGCTCTTTACCTGATAGTGTATGATTAGCGATTACGTCTGCTCTTTTACTGAAGTCAATTTTTTCGTTAGTTTTTTGAAGACAAAAATCTATATAACCTTATTTACTGAATTCGCGGTCTCCTGGGCCTTATTTGCTACTGGGACTTAAAGGAAAGAAACGGAAAGCAGAGAGGTAGATAATCTCCGTGTCAAGCTTTCAACTACTGTCTGACTGTAGTTTGACATTGTCGACGTTTTATAACCTTAACCTTTAGAGACTGACTCATTCAGATGTTAAGTTTTCCCTTTTAACTGGCAAGCGACACAAAACTGCATTTTTGGCCACCTTCCCTAAGTTTTCCCACTCATCCAAAGAAACAGGATACACCTCTCCCGGTGGAATCCTAATTCCACTGTCTACCGGAAAATTGTTGATAATGAAATATACACTCCCTTCAACTTCTATTGCTCCAAGGTTATTTGGGGGAATATGTGGTTGGTCTGCAACAGACCAAGTGTTGTTTGTCTCATCATACACTTCAACAGAACCTGTACCACCACATGGCTCACCACAAGTTCTATCGATGGAGCACTGTCCTCCAGCAACACAGAGTTTATCGTTTACTACTAACAGGCTGGAGCCAAAGTGCATGGTGCTTGTGCAAGCTATTTGTTCCCACACATTTCTCTTTGGATCAAAGTAAAATACGTCAGCTACCTGTGACTCCCAGTAAGTGTCTATATAACGTCTTAAGTATTGAGTGCGTTGGGTTCTTCGTCCATAAAGTACGTACACACGGGAGTTATAGGCTGCAGCTGCTTTGTTACAAAATGTACTCTGAGACTGGTTACTTTGAACACTTGGTCTAGCTACACATTGCCACTGATTTGTAGCAATATGATATCGGTAAGGAATCTGTGATTCGTATATAGCGTATAAATGTTCGCCAACACTGCAAAAACAACTGATTTGATCGGCTAATCCAGCAAAAGATGGGAGTGTCTCCCAAGTCTTATTAACTGTATGGTAACGATAATTAACAAAATCATTCCCTCGTTTTGCTGCTATATACATGCAATTACCAACATATTCGGCACAAAAATATTCGTTGGCCTCAGACAGCTGCACCATTGAAGGCAGAGATTTCCACGTTTTTGATTGGACGTCAAAAAACTGCATTTGTGATTGTGGAAGAATAGCAACAAGAACCTAAAGTAGAAAAAGCAAATAGAGAGTCAAAGATATAATTTTCTTTTGTATCTTTAATCTAGTTTGTGCCGATGTGACGGCTTGTAATTTACTTTTATTTTTATTTTTCATTTGTTCCACTCGTAAGAAAACTGAGGTACGTGCTGTGAAGTGAAAACATGTTGTTGTTACCTGGCTCATGGATCTCGGTTTAGCCTTCTCCAAAGCAAACGTGGAGCTGTTGGAAGGCCTGTAGCTGTGCACGAGTGTTTCATAAACTAGGCTGAATACTTCTGGAATTTGTTTCATCTCCTCTGTGTCGAGTTCTTCAATGATTTTCCTGATGTCCACCAGCCCCAGTCGAACCCCTCCGATGACTTTAGCCGCGAATGACATCCTCTCCTCCTTTTTGTGTTTGATCCACTGCATAACGGATTTGAAGACGAATGTCTCTGAAGGGGCATTAAGGTCATCTCGACTGAGAAGGTTAGAATATTGATTAGCGTCAATATGGGACAAGAATTCTTCATTCCCACAAACGTCCTTGTACATTGACGCCATCTTGCTCTGTGTAGCTTCTTGCAGGTCTGTCAGTCCGTGCCGATTTGCAATGGTGCAGATTTGACAATATGTCTGCACATCGAATCGAAGCTGAACAAACTGGGTCTGCAAGTAGTCGCAACACTGTTGAACGACACTTGTAACTTGGAGGTGATCGGCTGTGACAAGAACTTCAAATATGTTTTCATAGTTGACTTGAAGATCTCCGCTGTAGATGGAATCCAGCACGATCTTCAAGGCAGCTGCTGAAATGCTTTCATCTTTGAGCTCGATCACTTCCTGGTTTGACTCTTTCATTCCATGAGCAAACATGGCGTGGAAATAATCGCTACTGGCAGCGAGCACTATGCGATGAGCTGAGAAAAGTTCTTCCCCCACTTTTAAATGAACATCAATAAATTCACCTTGTTCTCTAAACTGAGCACACTTCAACAAAAGAATCTCAGAATGGGCAACCATGCTTACATCGACGAAGAAAACTGACTCGGAGTTCACAGGATTCGTGATCGCGTGACGTTTAATCTTATTAATTACGTCATTTAAGGCGTCACGAAAATTGCTTCTTAGGAAGCTAATGCACATGCAGAAGCAGCCGTGTAGACATGAATTTTTTCTTAATTTTCCTTGTCTTCGTTGAGTTGATTGGAAAGATAAGTACGGTGCCTTCGTAAGCGTTTGTTTTTTCCAATGTCAACTCGTTAGTACCCCCTATCCGCCACTACAGATCGACGCAACACCAACTTCTTTTATAGCATCGAACGCCTGTATGTCAACTTGTTTTCTTTCTTCAAGGTTGACTTACTATTTTAATGAAACCTAATGCGCCCCGTTCCTTCGATAATACTATCATTACTTAATAATCAAGGTAAAGTAACTGTTTCAACTTGGTATGAATATGGGTGAGTAAAAGCAATGTACAGTATGTGGTCCTTGGTCTGCGCAAGTCTGCGATGCCCTTGGTCCGCGACTTTTCCGAAAATGACAAAATATTTCGTCGAGAAAAAAAAAATACGGGAATAATGAAAGATATCGTGATTTACTGATTAGCATTCTTTCATATGACGAAGTTTCGGCTTTCTTGCTGTGGGTGAAGACGCGAAATTAAAAGTTTGTTGACAGGTAGGTTAGTTTGTCTTTCTTGAAGTTTGGATTTTTGCGGCACCGTAAATTACATGGTCATGTTTACTTAGCCTGCGAATAAATAAAACGCAACGGGAAGACGTGCCTCTTTGCAGAACAGGTTTTCAGATTAACTTATTTCTGCTGTTGGAAGCATGTTGCTGTAGACTCTGAATTTTTTGTTTTATCGACTCTTGAAAAATATCACCAAATTTCGCTTCGCGGTCCTTGGTCCGCGACCTATGACCTTGGTAGAATAAAACTTCCCAAAATAAAAAGCGACGGCCTTTGTTCTCGAAGAATGTTTTGAAAATCGTCCCTATACATGTCTACAAGTTCTCTTTTTTTAATACCTCGAATACATACAGAGTTTTTGGTAATTATTTTCGACCGCGCTGAAAACCGCTCGTCGACGCTCGTGTGGGAGACTCGAGGAGACTGTTGTCTGAAGTCTTTGAAAGAAAAGCAGATTATTTTATACTCACAACATCTTCCGAAAAAAAACTTTAGCCTAATTGCATCGAGAAAAGAAAAAAAATACATGAAATATTGTGAAAATCACTGTTTCGTGTGGAAACTGTAACATTTGGTAGTCACTTGAAGGGATAGACGAGAGGGCCCTTCCTCGATCCTGAGACTGGGACCGAGTTATACGATCGCCGACAATTTTTCCGAGTGGATCTTCGTACGTGAACAATTAAATCATGAGGTCTTTTGATATACAGTAAGTGAGCAGAGGCTACAATAGAGTACTAAAGTGATGACGTCATAAAAATGAAATTTCTGAAATTATGGGATTTGTCAGGATATTCTGAAAGAACAATGTCCAAGAGGCCTACTTGCCAAAAATGAGTATTTGGGGGTAAATTGTCTCTGAGATCGTAGCCCAGTTGTACTCAGAAAACTCCATACAAACCCTTCTAATTTTTTTTTGGGTCGACCCAAAAAAAATTTAGAAGGGTTTGTATGGAGTTTTGTAAGCATAACTGGGCTACGATCTCAGAGACAATTTGCCCCCAAATGCTCATTTTTGGCAAGTGGGCCTCTTGGACATTGTGCTTTCAGAATATCCTGACAAATCCCATAATTTCAGAAATTTCGTTTTTATGACGTCACACTTTAGTACTCTATTATCTCTTCCCTCGAGTTGAATTAAGGTGAGTTTTAAAACGTTGCTTGGTCGTTTGCAGTTCTACTCAATTCGTAGAAAATTTGATTCATAGTAATTGCTGATCAAGCTTTGCAATTAATTGACAATGGGCCCTGTGATTTCACGTCACATAGATGAAAGGTACCTCCAGTTTCAACGTTTTTTCTTTTGTTTAAAAATATGATAACAATAATAAAAAAAGACATGAAGCCGTGCAGGGTAAGAGATTGTTAAGAGAATTCCTATTCAGAGGTCACAAGGCCCATACAATGGATTATAATACTTAATTATTATTATTTTTAAGCTTATTCTTATTTATTTTTGCCAGTGTTGGCCGGCACTCCTCTTCTTTGACATTACCTGTTATTTCAATCTGATGCCATTTCACCATACTAAGTGACTACCAAGAGAATGTGCAAGTTCTGTCTATTGCAATGTACAATCCCAGTTTGAAATGGACTATTGCATAATTGATATCCGCACTCCCCTTTGGTTAAGAAAGTGAGCAAAGATCAATGGAATTCTCTAGGGGGTATGTTGTAATAGTTTTGGAAATCCTTGGGGAATACCCTTAAACATTGGAGTTATTCAGGGTAAACAAAGAATTCATGGAATTTTATTAGGAAAAAAAAGTACTGTTCAGTAAGTTCCTCAGGGGTAAATTCATATCTTAAGGAAGTCTCCCGGGTGAATGCAGTCTAATAGAATTCCTCAGGAGTAAGAAGGAAGTTTATTATATGTTGTCAACTGGGAAGAGGGTGTGGCTATTAAAATAATGTGATAGCCCAATTTTTTTCTGCCATTGAAGGAGGACAACCCGTACGAAACGCGCAGCGCTGTTGCAGCGCTGCAGAATGGCTTCAAGAAGCGCTGCAGAATAGCTGCAAAGAGGCTGGCTGCAGCAGTCGCAAATTTTGGCTGTTCGGGGCAGCGCTATGAAGCCGTTTGAAAGCGATAAGCAGCGGTTTAGCAGCGGTGGAAAGGACACACAAAAACGCTGTCAGCGCTGCCAAATAGCTGCAAACGTGTACAAAAATTCAAAGAATTATGGCATTTGCCTAAACCGGCTAAGTAGCAGAGTAAAAACCACTAGAAAGTCAAAATGCAACTTATACTTTATTGGTATCCACGCGTACACGTTACAAAAGCACGTGACATAGAACAAGTCTGCAACAGTCTCGCTTTGTAAATATTTAGCAATCACGGTCACTCATCTGAATGTAAGAACATCCATTAACATGCAGACATTGAAAATTATCTTTTTTAAAAATAAAGAGAATAACATCGATTGTTCTACATAAAGTTTACATGCACGGCCATTAGGCAAATGATATTTTGATTCGTTGCAACGGGCTAAGCTGGACATTGCTCACCTTGACGTTTCGTCCATGATCCACGATCTTCTACACTTTTTTCATGAAAGAAATCAACCCAATTTTACTTTGGTCGTCGTTAAATTTTACAATGGACTAAGGAACGAACATAACCACGAGCGTATAAGAATCTTGTAAGTGCGAACCCCATTTGAGATTCTTGTATCTGTGTTCCTTGCTCTGGTTCGATTCGTCGATACTTAGCGTAGAAGTCACTGTTCAGTGCGTTGTTTGCAAATACGCTTGAGCTGTTCCATCCAAAAACTTCAACAGAACTTCCATCTCGAAACAGAACTAGATGCAAACAAACTTAGAATGTTTGCGCCTTTCATTCAACGGTCGCAAATGTTCTGTGTTTGTCTAGAGATGTAATGGGATCTCATGCAAAAGGACCGACCAATTAGATTACGGCCTAGAATGTCTCCAGGGAATTAGCGATAACATTCCCACACTCGCCGGTCACGGAATGAAATTTATTGAAATCTTTATTCCGAAAGCATAGGATTTGGAGGTTTATTCAATAAGTGATCTTCTTTGCGAACAAGCTTACTCACATTTCTTAGAGGTACAGTCAAAGTTTTCGCGTTATAAAAGCCGTAATCTGTGAAAAGGCTTTATCTGGCGATTCATGTTATTGGCGCTCAAGAAAGTCAGATCGACCGCAGCTGAATTGTAGCGTTACTGCAGCTACTTCGCAGCGTTTGAAAGTCGGCAACTGCGCTGCAAAACCGCTGCCGAGAGCTTCAAAGAGCCTTCAAAGGCTGCACAGCGCTTTTGCATCCCGCTGCAACTTGAATGAAGCTGCTGTTTGGCTTCTAAACGGCTGCTGAACAGCTGTAATTTAGCTGTACAGCTATTTTGCAGCGATTTTGTGGCGCTGTACAGCGCTGCAAGTTTCGTACGGGAAAACACACACAATGACCGCACACAACAGCATGCAAGGACTAGACAAAGCAAACATGATGTGATTTTATTTAGTTGGATAGTAAACCTTTTATTCAATGGTCGCATTGTAAAAGTATAATGGACATGGGTGTTTTGCTCATTGCTCGCCTATACATGAAACCATCCAACACATGATTGATAGAATTCACATACAAAAGTTATTCAAAATAACTAAGAATCACGAATCACCAGTGCCACTAACAAAAGGAGGGATACAACAATCTGTTAGTATGCCAAGTTGTGGTGGTTTCTTTTTGCATTACCTTGTATTAATTTTGTTTTTTCTGGCTTGACTGTTCATTAGCCACAGGCATGTGACTCATTGTTTGTGATAAATAAACAATTTTTTTCCTCCAAAAGGATTCATCAAAGAGAAGAGATTCGCCTAAGTCTTAAAATTCACATCTAATTTCTTCCTTACATCCTTGGAAGTTATAAAAATGGGCAATTTTTCAATCTCTAAGTTATTTTTTTTTTTTTGTAACAGCTGAGAAAAAAAGTTCTGTCTCTGCTGTTTATTGAACTGATCAAACCAGAGAAAGAAGCTTTCAATGTATGTCAAGTTTTAAATTTACACAATATTTCTAGTACAGCCACAATAACCTAATCAATACTTTGTTACAGGTGTAATTAGTATTTTATATTAATGTAATATAAGGTTTCCTAAAAGAATTGCTTCATCTACCGTAGAAAGGGGCAAGGTTTTTGCTCACAACAGGAAGACTTGTTTTGATATCACGTGAGTTTAAGTGTTTGTGTTTTTCTGGTTGCATTCAAAGCACAACCATTTTGTTGTTGGATGGAATGCAGATTCAGGGATATTAGCAAAATCTGGATGGTACCACTCACAGCATCCACAACACTTGACATAAGCAGCATTGTTGTTAGGTAATTGGCATGTGCAGTAAATAGGTACATTTTTGCCTACCATAGGATGAACAAGCTCAACTGTGTCATTAGTTGGTGGGAACTCGGTCATCCTTGAAGACTCCAGGCAATAAACAAGGTGCGGGCGCATCTGGCTCTCTGGTCATATCTCTTGGTGGTGGGGTCACCACCATGGCATAGAGTGGTGGCAAAGGCTATAGCAAAGAGTGCACAGTCATTGTAGCCCTTCTGCTTTTGCACTTTCTGATTCCTAATTTTAACTATGTTGCCTTTGTAAACAGGCTGATCTGGATTTGTCTTTTATTAAAGTGTGAAATATTAAAGCAATGAAGTTTTTGACAATATTCTTCTAACTGGGTTGTCCATCCTCACCACCTGCATCTTTGAAGTTAATTTATTTCGTAAAAGTAATCCCATTTGCAAAAGCACAGACAAGACCCCTTACAAAACCTAAAAAATCATGACCCCCCTATTAATTGTTGGAAAAAATTTGCCCCCCCTCTAGCCAATCTAAAACAGCCTTGACCCCCCTTCTTTTTTCCTTCCCCCCCCTACATAAATAATGACCAGTCCCTTAACTGAAAAAAAGTGAAAATAACCTTGGAAGTATTCCTTCTTTCTTTATCTGCTGCATGTCTGTCAATGCCCTGATGCCAATCATATACTCGTTTTCCTGTTATGATGAATGGAATTCCATCATATTTGACCCTTGATTGGGAGGTTACAGACTAAGGATCTTCAAAAAAACACCTTCTTCCCCTTCATTTGCTCATTTTGTGGAACAAAGCAAGGCCTAATCTTAATATAATATTGTACATATATATAAGCTTTCACAGTTCATTTTTTTCTGTAAGTTTATGTTTCTGCTCTGAACTGACCCTGGTATAGATTTTATCAGTGTCCTGTAGCCATTTTCAGCAGGAAGGAGGCATGAAGAGTGAAGGCTTCTTTCCTCATCCCTTTGAATTTTATATGGCTGCACAAAATGTTTTTGCCCAGGGCACCTACAATTACAACCTTTTTTGTCAAGATATTTCTGTTTCTTATTTGAACCTTTCTTCCATTTTTTTGCCTTTTATTTGGATATTAAGTTTATTGTTCATCTAATGCATTATTCAATTAACATTGTTGTTATTATCATCATTATTATTCTGTTAGTTTGTTTTGTATTTAAAAACCTATTATGGTATTGCCAGGAATTTTTTTTGTTTGTTCCCCCCTCCCCCCCCCCCCCCAAAAAAAAGGGTTCTTCTGTGCCACGTGCAATATTCTGCACCCAGATATTCCATTTTGGTGTACTCAAACCAGTAATTAGTAAAGTCACAGAATACACTGACCGTACATTTAAGCTTACCTTTGCCTAAACCGTTGTTGTAGTACGTAACAAAACTTGTTGTCGTATCCAACTCATGCTCGTGGAGCACCTTTTCAGCTGATTTTACATCTGGTACGAACAAAAAACTTCCAGGTCTATTTTCTGAAGACATGTCTAAGTAAGGGACTAGTCAGAAATTAGGAGGGGGGAGGGGGGGGGGGGGGGTGGAAACAGAGGGAGGGTCACAACTTTTTGAGACTGCAGAAAAGGGAGGAGTTATGAAAAATGAGCTGTTAAAAGGGGGAGGGTCATGTGTCCCTGATCATGTAGAGGTTCACCCAAAGAAGAAAAAAGAAGTTCTTTATTTTGTAAAAAAAACTTGGGAGAAATAGGAGAGTCGAGTGATCAGCTGTCAGAATCAGAGTCGGACTCTTAATGCTGTCATCTAAAATCTATGTATATGGCATTACAAAGAACAGATTAGATTTTGAGCTTTCATAATACTGACTCACCCTAGTGTATTGCAAGCCCTAGATTTTATAATTTATACAAGAGGGGGAGGGTCATGATATTTTAGGCCAAGGTCAAGGGGAGGGTTAGAAAATTTCACTCCCATTGCAGGGATGGGTCACCTCATTTCCGAACCCAAATTTAAAATTTCCACCCCCCCCCCCTGCTAATTTCTGACAAGTCCCTAAACAGCTACTGCAGTACGCCTACTCTTGTTTGGATTTTACTTTTCCCGCTCTTTCGGACGCGTTTTTAGTTAATGTTTCACAGAGTATAGGACCGGCCGTCCAATCCCGGAGAGGTACTTGTCCTCTATCCCTTGTAGGGATAGGTCAGGGAACACTCTGCTTAGAGATTAGGAAGACAAAAATAATTTCCATTTTTGGCTTTGAGGGGGTATATTCGTTTATTTCAACAGCACCTTGTCATAAGACTCAAATCCATCTGTTTTAATATTTGTGAAGAAAAATAATTTGTCACCCCAAGTAGTTTTTCCGTTTAATATCAGTGGCGGGAGACAGTAATATTTTTCGAAGTACGAATAGGTCAATGTTAAGTATATTTTAGATGGAAAAAACAAGAAACAAAATAAATCACATCGCATCTTTTTGAATACGCCCGCGAGTATTCATTCTGACTCCTTTACGCGCCATTTTTTGGCCATTGCGATGCGGTGATCGATGCAGAAACGAAGATTTACTCGGCGATTAAACTCGGCGATCGTATAACTCGGTCTCAGTCTCAGGATCGAGGAAGGGCCCTCTCGTCTATCCCTTCAAGTGACAACATTTTTACGTTTTTTTCGTGCTGCTTACCTGAGACGCGGACCAAGGACCACATTCGCGGACCAAGGACCATCGAAAACGGTCGCCTTTTTTTGAATTCCAAGCAAAATATTTATGTCTGCAGGGGCGGATCCAGGATTTTTTTTAGGAGGGGGTGCACTCGTCTCTTGCTCTACTTCAACACCAATAAACCATACAGTTTTTTTTTTTGCAGAATACCAGTTGTATTAGAAAACCGCAGGTCATCTCAGGGAAGGGGGGGGGGGTCCGCACCCCCTGCACCCTCCCCCTAGATCCGCCCCTGTGTCTGGAACTTGAAACTTCAGGATTATCGAGAGGAACATAAAAGCTATCTTCAGGGAGTATTTCAGCTCGTTACATGAAGATTCCGGTAAGACATTCAAGTTAATGACTTTTAGACGCGGACCAAGGACCACATACTGTACAGTACAATCCCGATTTTTTCATTAAAATACTATAAATGTTGTTAGTCTGATGGGTTCATTGGACCTCCCAACCCCTCCCTAAATCTGCCAAGGAGTGTCTAGCGCCTAAATGCACGAAGATACTCGCGTACAAAATAGCAAATACTGTCTAAAGGGCTTCTTTATTTCTATGAGTTAAAATTACATGGGTAGCTGATTGTTCGTGTTAACCAGGTGCAAATGTTTTCAACGATTCCCTCAAACGCTTAATAGATTCAGGAGTCACTGGAGAGCTTGAACAAATGTCTTAAAAAATAGTCTTCATACAGCTGAGAAAGGAGAGAGAAAGAAAAAAAAAGAGAACTGACATAAAAACTTGCACATGTCGTAATGGGCGGGGGTTATAAATTTATAACCCAATTCATAGTTAACACTGATAAACATTAGACTAAGATACGGTAACTTATAGTTTTTTTTTTAAAGAAATGGAGTTCATAGATTTCTTTGTAGAAAATCGCTAAATATAAAAGCACAAGCCAGACAGTTTTTACTAAACTACTCTTAGCTGTTCTATTCCAGTATCTGTTTTAAAATTTTAATCTAACTTCAAATTATCCTATACGTGTTAGACGAACCTTTTCAACGTCTGAAAGTCACTGATCATCGTGATACAAACACTTCTCATATTGAGATAAACCAGAGATAAGAAAAAATGTAAGGCTGGAAACTGAAGTGAGGGAAAAGGGAAAGCACCCAGAAGGAGATTCGAAACCACGTGACGGCGTGACATATGTTTAAGAAACCGCAACGGTAACAGCAAAGACAGCTTCAAAAAATCAGTAGGCAGCTCTTGCATCACACTTGTTGGTGCTTTTCTTTGTAGTCACTACACGACTACGACAGGAAATTTGCTGAAGCGACTTTTACTTTTAGAGGACGGAAACACGCGACAACGAGTTCAGAAAAATTGGCATGCTGTAAAAAAGTTACGAGAGTAAATAATCGTAATGAAGCTTCCTTAAAAGAATGCGACTAACTTTATAAGTGCTGTTTCACCGCCATCGCCCTCATCGCCTTTATATAAACTCGCTATCACATCTTCATCACTTGCTTCTACAAAGGCCGCGCAGGAAATTGCTTATGGATATCAAAATTGGACGTCATAAGATGAATCATAGACTACCTACCGCCGATGCGTGATTTGATTTTCCAATTCGTGTGATTTTTTGGCGGCGGTGTTAAGGATTTCACTTGGAATTCCTGCCAGACGTGCCACAATCAAACCATAGCTTCTAGCAGCAGCGCCATTTACCACATGATACAAAAAGTGACTGAAGGTATAGGGTCTCCCTCCCCTCCCTCAGGGCACTGTTGGTCACTCTGTTGGTCTTGTGACATCATAAAGGCCATATGGTTGTTGGAAACGTGCTTTGGAAAGGCTACTTCCAGCTGGGCCAGTGACGGATAGTGTGTTACAAATAGAGTCAGGCTGGACACCTACCGGTGAGAAAAAAAATTGACGAACTCGTTTTTGAATGCTTAAGAAAGCACCCCATCATCTGCTCGCTGCCGTGGCGAGGAAAATAACCAATTGCAAATACAAGCGGTGAATACCCTAACATATAATTTAAGATTTCCAAGCCTTAAACGATCTTTTGACTTGCATGAAAAAGATCCGGTTTATCTCTCGTACACTAGACTGAGTAATGGATAGCATTTGATAGAACGTCTACCGACCTCTCCCTGGTGAGATTGGAGCACAATGTCAGTAAGATCAGAACACGGAATTAACGTCTAGAACACATACCTTACTAATAAAGTGCTGCAGCGTAGCATAAGCAATGGCAGTACCATCATGGGTACTAGTACCCCGGCCCAGCTCATCCAAGATAACCAGTGACTTTGGAGTGGCCTGGGCAATAATGTCCGATGTTTCCTAAAACGGAAGAGAATCAAGTTTACAATCAGCTAGCATTCTCAGCAACAAGTCTCCTACTTTACTGTTAGTTTTCCAAAACATAACTACAAAACATCTTACTTTTCTCCATTCTTAATGTTCGTAATACGTTCGCAAAGTAACGACGCGATAATCATTAATAGAACTCGAGAACTATTCACCTTCACCTCAAAACTACAGTAGGAGGACTCGTGCAACCTTTTGTCAGGTTTGGCAAGACCCAACAGTTCTTTGTTTCTCTTGGCGATTTTAGTTATAGTAAGGTGAAATGTATGTAAGTACAATGTACCTGAAGTTCGACCATAAACGTACTCTGCCCTTTGTAAATGCTGTCTGAAGCTCCCATCCTGGAAACCATGCAGTGACAACTGTTTCAATCGCTATAATTGGAGAATAACTCCTAACAGTAGGAGTACTACCTATCAATTGTCATTAAAGCCGAAACCAGAAAGGACTGACAAATCCAATAAAATAACAATGTGAGGTAAATTTGAGCCTTTCATTTGTTCTCTATTATTTGTAATTATAATACCTGGTAAAAACCGCGTCCAAAACTCCAACTTTCGCCTCCTCGGCTGGAACATAAGAGCCGGTCTGGGCCAGAATTACAATCAAGGCAACCTGTGTGGGGTAGGGTCAGTCAGCTGGTTTTAAAATAAAAAGAGTTTCTACAACAGCATTTACTACTTTATCACATGTTGTCAGCCGGGATATGGGTGGTGAAGCTGCTCGCGAACTGGAGCTCGCTCCCTCGCTGTGTTTTTCGTTCGTTTTTTCCTTACTTTTACGACGTTCGTGAAATTGTTTGGTGGCGTTCAAGTACTATCCAGCCATTAGACTACCTTGCAGTTCGCCATAAGTGACAGTAAACGTTGAAAGGGAAAAGAGCTGAAGAACTGAATTTATGCTTACTTGTTTGATATTCTTTGTGGTCTATAATAGTTGGAATCAACTTGATAGAGATAAACCTTTTTCGGTGTACAGGTAGTGTAGTACATTACTCATACAGTAACCATAAAGGCTGGTAAACTGCCTCCTACCCCAGAAAAACGGCAAAGCTACGTGGTAGAGTGATAATACTTAAAACAATGATTAGCAAAACATGGTCCCCTTGAGTATATATTAACACAGGAGCAACAGTTCCCTTATCCGAGCCCTTAGATAGAAACGGGGTATCTTAAGTTAGGTCCGTAGTAACATATCGCTTAACAGTTATGTCTAATAACCATAACTTTACTCATACACGTGAGATTACCCGGCGTTCAATCAGTAGATCTCCAACTTGCCTTTGTAAATGAATGCTATGAAGATGAAAAGATTCACACCCTGGTCCTGGTTCGTACCGGAATTGTTGGTTCCGCGGATATCGAGGAGTTTTCGATATAAAAAGACTCTACTTCGCAGGCAACAAACCACGTAAGAGCCATGTTATTAAATATTACTGACTCACATTCATGTCTGTATCATTTGGTACAAATTGCACGTTTTCGGCCGAAAAGGTTATCTATCACGGGGTGTCGTCCTTGTTTGATATAAACATGAGATTCACGGTTCCTGAAACGGCCTGAAACGACACAAAAAAAGTTAACCTGAAGGACATAGAAAATGAAATAAATTTCAGAAGCATGGACATAACAAGGGATAAACTTAGTTTTTTTTTATAGTGAAACCTTACAGTTCCTTTAGCTCGTCGCATTTCTTGTGGCCTGTGCCAGGCTCTCAAATAGTAGGGAAGTCGCAAAAATAAAGCAAGCCAAGCGAAAAAAAAGACGCGCGATCACCACCGTTCCTTCTCGAGTCTTATTTTCACCCCAGATTAACAATGAATGCATAATCCAAGACAAAAAAATGGCCAGGCACTTTTTATTGAGAAAATTCTTCAGGTAACTTTAGAAGTCCTCACGACAAATGCATGAAACACACGGATATTGACTTATTAGGTAAAATTGCACTTGTACTAAAGCCAGTTGATAACAGAGACCTTTAGATTGTAAAACGAGGACGACAACGAGTTCTAAGTTGTGCGCATGCTTGAAGCTGTGTCATTTGAGCGGGAATACCTGACAATCGTCGTCATTCTACAGTGGGTTTTAGCGAGAATGTCATACACAATGGCGGAAACAAGTTTTCGAATGTTAGAGTTTTATCATTCAGTTCGATCGGGAGAGGGCTTGACCTCCTTCAATAAAAGTAATCGTGCTAAGGTTTCTGACGAAAAGAAAGTGGGCAATGAAGCTTTCCGAGTTTTTTTTTTGTTCTTGAGAATACGCGAAAACATTTTATAAGCTAAATCTCCGCCATGTAGTCGTCCTCGTCCTCGAACGGCTAAGGTCTCTACGGAGCTTTAGAAACGACGACGGCGACGGCAACCAGGACGTCAAAAAAGCAATAGGTTTTTTACGCGAAACAACAACTTTGCACGTGCATCACGCTTTTTTGTACATTTCTTTACCGTCTTTACACGACTACGCCGTGAAAATGCCTAATTGCAAGTTTTATGGAGGACGTAAACAAGCGACTACGAATCTCTTTTTCTCTCTCTTAACTTGAGTGCGGTCCTCAAGAAATCAATTCCAGGGAAATTCGCCTACACTTGCCATTTTCAGCAAATTGGAATAAACGCGACAAAGATTGAAAAAACGGGAATTCATTTTAAAACTGACGTTTTCGCTGCCGTTGCCGTCGTCGATGCAACGTCGCGCATCCAGAAACCAAGAGTCCTCGTTATCATTTAAGTATTTACAATATCTTATGACACTAAAAAACAGTGTGTTTTCCTTATCTACAAATACTCTTTGGTCCATTAATTAAGTTATATATGGCTGCAGTTCCTTATCTTCCTCATTTAGACACATTGATTGTTTTGAAACGGTTATCTAGGAAAACCGTCAAAACAAGTTAAGGGGTAGCTGAAAGAAACACGGAGACTTTGTTAGAGACTCTGGCTGTAAATTTGTTGAATTGAGTCGGTTGGTTTGTCCTCAGGAATCGATGGATGGCAGGAAGTGAAATATTTAAAACCAAAATGATCGTTACCCTGTTTTTAAGCTCTTTTTTTAATTGGTGCATAACAGAGGGCGGCTGTCCAGGATATGTTCCCTAGTTTTTCCCACTTGTGCAAGGAAACAGGATACACCTCCCCTGGTGGGATTCTTATACCACTGTCAATTGGAAATTTATTGATCATGAAATAAACCCTCCCATCTACTTCCACTGCACCAAGGTTGTTTTCTGGAATATGTTTTTGGTCAACAACCGACCACTTGTTGTTTTCTTCATCATACACTTCCACTGGTGCAGGGTCACCATACGGTGAACCTTCGGAATTAACATGATCTTTACCCCCTGCTACATAAAGTTTTCCATTCACTACAAAAAGATTGGACCCAAAATGAGGATGGCAGGTTGTTGCTTTTTCTTTCCACACGTTTCTCACGTGATCAAAACAATGTAGCGAGGCATTTCGCACGTACCAATTACCGTGTTCATTTATAACTCTTTTTCCATAAAGAACAAAAACATCAGAATGAAGTGCTGTGGCTCCACTATTGTAGAAGTACATCCCCCCCGTACCCTTGACGTTTGCAAAACTCTGCCATTGACCCTCAGCCAAGCTATACCGCTGAGGAGGCTTTTGACAATTAGAAGCAAATGTATACAAATAGTCTCCTACAGTACACATACTGCTGATTGTTCCAGCAGAGTACGGGTGTGTTTTCCACACATTTCTTTCTAAGTCATAACAAGAAATAAAATCCGTGTTAATGTAATTTGGGTGACCTCCGGCAACATACAAAGTATTACCAACAGTCTCTGCACAGTAGTATGATATTCCTGCAAGTCTGCCTCTTTCCCCTGACTTTCCCAGTGGCTTCCAGATTTTAAGTTCAAAATCAAAGTAGTCAATATTTTGTCCAGGAGGAACAGCAACAAGGAGCTGAAGAGAAAGTTAAAGATTATTTAGTTGGGTCTTCTCATTTATCCAGAATTAACGTGGATATGGTTTACAAGCGATAAACTGACGCTGAAACTCGCGCCTATGTACAACTTTTGATGAATTTCGAGGGGGTGCGTACTGAAAATATTTTTCATAAAGTGAATATTTCTCGTTCTTCACTTTATCCGATTGTTCAGGCCCAAACAATCACGGATAGGGTAAGGATTGACAAGTAGTGGGGATAGTCACTGGCCGGCCACGGAAATATGGAGCGTTAGTGAGGAGCGGCTGTCACTGCGTTGAATATCGAAACTACGGAAAAGTGAAGGTAAATTCATGGCCAATTCAATAAAAACTAAGGACAGCGTAGCAAACATTGCAAGTGTACACGAAAACAATTACTTTCAATCCCACCTCGTGACACCCTGTGTGACATGATAACGCAACGCAAATAGCGTGACATAAGCGCATATGTCTGTGTATTTCGACTGCATTTCTCAAGCGAAACCCTGTGTTTTTGTCTATTGTCGGCAGAGAAAATGAAAAGAGAGCTTTGAAACGTGAACTGGTATTTGAATCTCAAAGAAAACGACAGCTCAAACTGAGGAAAACACTGCTTCCTTCGTGTTACAACGGTTAACCACGTTTCGGCAAACGGAAAGTATCTTAGTCTGTTATGACCTCTTAATGTCGATATGTATTCTCGTGGTTAACCGTTGAAACTCCTTATTTGCACCACATCGCTGGAATTTTTCTCGCCAAGAATACGTATTGCGAAGCACTTTCTACATAGCGGAATCTTCTTTTGCCTTTTGTGAGGAATTAGCGTATAAAAAAGGAAAATTTGCCAGCGCACGGCGGTCATCGATCACGTGTTATCCCGCTTTGCTTGTCATCAAGTGAACTTCTGGGCCAAAGTAATTGCGGTATTGGCGATGATACAAACTGGTGTGTCTATCTTGAAAACAATTTCTTTGGCATTCTGTGATTTGCGAGCTAGGAAATGAAATAGTTGTCCGTCCAACATCAATAAACAATCAGTAGGCGGTCATGTAAAATCATTACAAAAGTACATTCCTAACCTGGTCTAACCTGTTCGACGCCTACCTACGCTAAAGGTTTGGATCAGTTAGGTTAGAAAAGGTCTCAAAAAAATAAAAAACATATCTATATATAGGGCATAGCACAAACGGCTGGCCCGTCATTTATGAGGTTCATAACCTGTATATTGTTCACGTCCTTTCACTAATGGAAAAGGTCAATGTCAAAAATAATGCATGTCCCCTCTGTTACTCTGCAGTACTTCATTCGCTTAAGTTAACCATTTACCAGAACAATTTTCATTGTACCTTAATGTTTCCACCCTTTTTCCACTATTGTTAATACTTGTGAAAACATTACATGCGCAGCAAAGGCATTGATCACAACACAAATCATTTCGTCTTGACCCGACAGGGTATCAGGAACGCGCGCGGGAGTACAAGATTAAGTAATGTCATACGCTTCGTACATTTTACTCTACGTATACTACAAATCAGAACGAAACTTTATAAATTGATGTTTAAAAACAACCAATTTGGCCCATAGAGTAACGTCATCGCACAAAAATTCAGCAGCGTCAAAAATCTAGCCGGAAAACACAGATACATATTTCAGACAATCAGGGACAAAAGTAGTTGACACACTTGTTTAAAAGGGGTGCTTTTAACAAACATTTAATTCATTTATTATTTCATTCCTTTTAAAGGCCGTAAATCCCCCGACCCCCCGAATCAATGGTGTCTGAAATAAAAAAAAGACTTGAGGGTCCAAAATTCAACATTGATTTTGGGGGGAAGGGGTTGGGGTAGACAGGGGAAAGGGATAAGTATATCCACTATGCAAACAGGGGCCATTTTACGGAAGTGTGTCAACACTTTTGTCCCTCATTGTAGTTAATTCGCCGTTTTGAGATGACCATTTGAAGGTCAAGACAAGTCAAGATAATGTTTATTTCTGTGTCTTCTATTAAGAAGCACACCGGAGGGGGAAAGGGGCGAAGGGGGTGGTGGGGGAGGGGGGTGGTGGTTCACAAGTCCCTTTTTCCAACCCAAAGTTTGTTCAAATTCCAGAGTCCCATTCGACGTTTGCCTCAAATCCCATTCCCAGTGGCAAAGATGCGTGGTCAAATCCTAGTATAGCCTGCGTGCAGATGTTTCCTTGAGCGACAAAGGAAGTAGGAGACGTCTGCAATTATACTGACATAAACAATCAAACCCCGCTTTACAGACACCCGCTTAATACGAACAGTTTACTTTGTCCCTGGGGAGACAAAGCCCTTACATTTTCTCTAAATTCAACCCAATACCAGGGCAGCCCAGTCAATAAGGACACTTTCTATGGTCCCTTCAGTGTCCGTTTTAACGGGTTTGACTGTGCATGTACCAAAATCCTATTCAGTTCCAATCTTAAAACTAGGCAACTTCCAATTCCAATTTTACGCCCTTCGACTACCTCCTACCCCTAAACGGCTGTTTCATCTCTAAATTTTATTGAACATACCCAGTACATGCCGGTATTCGCAAAACAAACAAAAGAAGTTTGTTATAATTTCGAATAATTGCACTGTGTCGACGAGAGCTGGTTACGATTCGCTGGGTCAGTTTTTAACTTTTGTTGGATAAGTCGTCTCAAGCATAGGGAACATTAATTGTAATTAACATGGGCATCCAACGACTGTTTCTGTAAAATATCTATTCGGAGAAGCAAATATTGCCTAGAATTTTCTATTGCTTGAGGGCGGCTACAAATTTCTAGATGACCGTTCCATTCATGTACAATTTTCGAAACCTATCTAATAAATTTCCTAGGATTTTCTGAAGCTTAATTTTTCTCATTTCACTCCCGGCCAAGTAATGCTCTTTTTCGTAAAAAAAGGAAACCTAAAAGTTTCGAATTCAAAAGTGTGATTTAGATAGGAATCAGAAAAATTCTCACATTCGTAAGAATATAAATTGCGTCTAAAATTTTCGGGAAAATAATACTGAAGCTCTTGTAATTTCGAAAAAAGTCAAAGTCCCCTAGGATGACCAATTTTATAGCACCGCTTAAGAATACATTTCTAGGAATCTAAGAGTACTCTGGATAGCCTGAAGAGTGTTTTCAACGTATTTAGGAGGAAATCGTCATTTGGAACCCCTGAAATAATTGGCCATGCTCTTATACTACAATCAGGGACAAAAGTAGTTGACACACTTGTCTAACTGAAACGGGTGCTTTTATCAACAATTTCATTCATTTATTATTTCATTCTATTCAAACGCCGTAAATCCCCCAACCCCCGAATCAATGTTGTTTGAAGTAAAAGAAAGACTTGAGGGTCTAAAATACAACATTGATTTTGGGCGGAGGGGGTGGGGGTACACAGGGGAAGGGGATAGGTATGTCCACAATGCAAAAAGGGGCCATTTTACAGAAGTGTCTTAACACTTTTGTCCCTTATTGTAGCTTCCATATCGGACAGGTTGAGAGTCATTCGGCTTTTAGGTGGGAAATGCTTGTTTTATGGATTGATTCAATCACGTACATGTTCACCCAAGCGCAAAGCAATATCAGTTTGATTCTATTTGAAAGGGGCATTTTGTTTAGTTACATTCAAATAACTGTATGATAAAAGCTTCACATACCTGACTCGTGGAACGCAGTTTGGATTTCTCTACTGCAAACTTCGAACTCACAGATGGCATGCAAGTATGCAGAAGTGATTCGTGCAAAAGTAAATGAATCTCTGGAACTCGTTGCATCTCCTCTGTGTTCAGTTCTCGGATGACTTCTTTGATGTCCACCAACCCAAGTCGAACCCCTCCGATAACTTTAGCCGCGACTGTCATCCTTTCTTCCTTCTTGTGTTTGATCCACTGCATCACGGATGTGAAGACAAACGTCTCTGAAGGAGCACTGAGGTCATCTCGACTAACAAGACACAATAATTGATCTGCGTCCATATGGAACAAGAACTCTTCACTTTCACAGATCTCTTTGTACATGGAGGCCATCTTACATTGGGTAGCTTCCTGTAGGTCTTTCAGACCGTGTCGATCGGTAATTGTGCAGATTTGACAATACGTTTGCACATCAAATCGAAGCTGAACAAACTGGGTTTGCAAGTAATCACAACAATGTTGAACAACACTTGTAACTTGGAGGTGATCGGCTGCGACAAGTACATCAAGGACGTTTTCATCGTTGACTTGAAGATCTCCACTGTAGATGGAATCCAACACGATTTTCAAGGCAGCTGCTGAAATGCTTTCATCTTTGAGCTCGATCACTTCCTGGTTCGACTCTTTCATTCCATGAGCAAACATGGCGTGGAAATAATCGCTACTGGCAGCGAGCACAATGCGATGAGCTGAGAAAACTTCTTCACGCACTTTTAAATAAACGTCAATGAATTCACCTTCCTGTCGAAACTGCGCACACTTTGACAACAGAATCTCAGAATGGCCAACCATACTTAAATCAAGAAAGTGAGTCTGACTCTGAGCATAGCGGGAGTGCGTGATCGCGTGACCTTAAATTTTATTATTTACGTCATATAAAGCGTCACGAAAGTCCTGAAAATGTAGTATTGTTCTGACTTTTTCAAAAGAGAATTTTGCTTTTCTTCTCTGAGTGGAAGGGAAAGATAAACCTCTGTAAGGGTTTGTGGTTTCCATTGTCAACTGGTTAGTACCCTCATCCGCCACTCCAGATTGACGCTACACCGTTTCTTTTCTAACATCTAACGTCTTGATCTAGGTCAACTTGTTTTACTTCTGAAGGTTGACAAACTATTTGTAACTAATGCTCCCCGGTGCTTCGATAATGCTAACATTATTTAGTTATCAAGGTTAATTGAATATGAGTGAGTAAAAGCAATCAATGTACAGTAGTATCCCGATTTCTCGAACACTCGGTTTTCGAAATTCCCGATAACTCGAACCAAACCGGACGTCCATTTACCAATCAAACACTGAAATCTTACCCCAGATTTTTCAAGCCTCCCGATACTTTGCACTTCGTATTTGCTTTTCCCCTGGTGGTTCGAAAAATCGGAATTCCACTGGAGACCTTCTTTTCGTTTGTGATAACTGTAAATAATGCCGGGAGGATAGGGTCAGTGCACTCAGTCATTAAACTACTATAAACGTTTCTTGTCTGACGGGTGCATTGCACTCCCGGACCCCTCCCCTCTCCTCCCTGGATCCGCCACTTAGTGTCTAGCGCCCAAATACACGCAGATACTTGCATACAAAATAGACAAATACTGTCTAAAGGGCTTCTCTATTTCTATGAGTTAAAATTACAGGAGTAACTGATTGTTCGTGTTAACTAGGTGCAAACGTTTTCAAAGAGTCCCTCAAGTTCTTAATAGATTCAGGAGTCACTGAAGAGCTTGAACAAATGTCTTGAAAAATAGTCTTCATATAGCTGAGAAAGGAGAGAGAAAGAAAAAAAGAGAACTGATATAAAAACGTGCACATGTCGTAATAGGCGGGGGTTATAAAATTTATAACGCAATTCATGGTTAACAGTAATAAACATTAGACTAGGATAAGGTAAATTAGAGGGTTTTTTAAATAACTGAATTCAGTACATTTCTTTTTAAACAAGAATCACTTCGTGAATTTTACCGGGGCCACTTTTGTCTTGGCAACCCACGTGGAAGGGTCGTTTTCATCAACAAGTTTGTCGGGCGACATGAAAATCTTTTTTATTGCAAATATTCTTTAGAGATGAAAACAAGGTGTAATGAATAATGTGAAAAGGCAAAATGTTAGGGAATCCCGAATTTTGAACAGCTGAGAATTTGCGCATCTCGCTAACGTAAATATTGCGTGACAAAGGTTATTTGAAAATATTTTGTTTTGTTGCTTCATAAGTCAAAGCAGTCATAGACTTCCTCCTAATGAGTTTTAATTGTTTGTCGGAAAATATCTGACGAAGTTTCCTGTTGGGAGTGCGAATTGTAAGGTACTGAAACGCATAAACAAAGCTTGGCGCATGCAAGTTTAATAAGTTAAGATTTTTGCTTTGTCGTAGTGTACACAGTTCTACGTCGACCAAGCTTTGTCATCGCTAGGATGAATACTGTAACAATATTTTGCAATAGACAGGGATCTCATTTATTGATAAGTGGTAAATATAGTCGCATTAAACCATTCCGTGTGCAAACTAATCGAATTAATATTTACATGGTTACAGTTGTTGCTCCCTGCTTCAAATTTCTGAACCAGCGATATATCTCAGCGAACACTCCCAAAAGTAACGAGCCAGCGATATATCTCAGTCAGCGATATATCCCTAACAATGTAACTTTGAAAACACAGAAACGCGTTGCATTTTATGACCGGTGCCAGCCTTCGGCTAGGCCCCGGTAAAAATCGTTAAATAAGCACAAGCCAGACAGTTTTAACTAAACTACTCTTAGCTGTTCTGTTTCAGTATCGGTTTTAAAATTTTTATCTAACCTCAAATTATCCTATAGGTGTTTGACGAACCCTTTCAACGTCTGAAAGTCACTGATCATCGTGATACAAACACTTCTTATATTGAGATAAACCAGAGATAAGAAAAAATGTAAGGCTAGATACTGAAGTGAAGGAAAAGAGAAAGCCCCCAGAAGGAGATTCGAAACCACGTGACGGCGTGACATATGTTTAAGCAACCGCAACGGTAACAGCAACGACAGCTTCAAAAAATCAGTAGGCAGCTCTTGCATCACACTTTCTGGTGCATTTCTTTGTAGTCACTACACGACTACGACAAGAAATTTGCTGAAGCGACTTTTACAGAGGACGGAAAGACACGAAAACGATTTTTTTCTATTTCTTAACAACTCACTAAGAGTCCAAGGAAATTGGCATGCCCTAAGAAAGTTACGCTAGTTAAAATAAATCGCAATGAAGTTACGTTTAAAAGAACGAGATTAACTTTATAAGAGCTGTTTCACCGCCTTAGCCCTCATGGCACGTATGTAAACTCCTTATCACATCTTTATCACTTGCTTCTACAAATGCGCAGGAAACCGCTTATGGATATCAAAATTGGAAGTCATAAGATAAATAATAGACTACCTACCGCCGATGGGTGATTTGATTTTCCAATTCGTGTGATTTTTTGGCGGCGGTGTTAAGGATTTCACTTGGAATTCCTGCCAGACGTGCCACATTTAACCCATAGCTTCTAGCAGCAGCGCCATTTACCACGTGATACAAGAAAGTGACTGAAGGTATAGACTCTCCCTCCCCTCCCTCAGGGCACTGTTGGTCACTCTGTTGCTCTTGTGACGTCATAAAGGCCATATGATTGTTGGTAACGTGCTTTGGAAAAGCTACTTCTAGCTCGGCCAATGACGGATAGTGTGTTACAAATAGGGTCAGGCTGGACACCTATCGGCGAGAAAAAAATATTGACGAAATCGTTTTTGAATGCTTAAGAGCGTGTCTCCGTAAGAACCGACTCCTTGTTACCCCCTGTTACCCCTTGTTAACCTTTTGGTTACCCCTGTTACCCTTTGTTACCCCTTGTTAGCCCTGTTACCCCTTGTTACCCTTTCTGTTACCCCCTTGTTCCCCTTGTTACCCTTTGTTACCCCTGTTACCCCTTGTTACCCCTGTTCCCCTTGTTACCCCTTGTTACCCCTGTAACAACTTGTTACCCCTGCCACCCTTTGTTACCCCTTGTTACCCCTGTTACCCCTTGTTACCCCTGTTACCCCTTGTTACCCTTTGTTAACCCTTGTTACCACTTGTTACCCTTTGTTACCCCTTGTTACCCCTTGTTACCCTTTGTCACCCCTTGCTACCCCTTGTTACCCTTTGTTACCCCTATTACCCCTTGTTATCCCTGTTACAACTTGTTACCGCTGTTCCCTTGTTACCCTTTGTTTCCTCTATTACCCCCTGTTACCCCCGTTACCCCTTATTACCCTTTGTTACCCCTTGTTACCCTTTTTGTTACCCCTGTTACCCCTTGTTACCCTTTGTTACCCCTTCTTACCCTTTTTTATCCCTTGTTACCCTTCTTGTTACCCCTGTTACCCCTTGTTACCCCTGTTACAACTTCTTTCCCTGTACCCTTGTTACCCTTTGTTACCCCTGTTACCCCTTGTTACCCCTGTTCCCCTTGTTACCCCTTGTTACCCCTGTAACAACTTGTTACCCCCTGTTACCCTTTGTTACCCCTTGTTACCCTTTTTTACCCCTTGTTACCCTTCTTGTTACCCCTGTTACCCCTTGATACCCCTTGTTACCCCTGTTACAACTTCTTTCCCTGTACCCTTGTTACCCTTTGTTACCCCTGTTCCCCTTGTTACCCCTTGTTACCCCTGTAACAACTTGTTACCCCCTGTTACCCTTTGTTACCCCTTGTTACCCCTGTTACCCCTTGTTACGCTTTGTTACCCCTTGTTACCACTTGTTACCCCTTTTACCCCTTGTTACCCATTTTGTTACCCCTGTTACCCCTTGTTACCCTTTTTGTTATCCCTTGTTACCCCTTGTTACCCTTTGTTACCCCTTGTTACCCCTGTTCCCCTTGTTACCCCTGTTACAACTTGGTACCCCTTTTACCCTTTGTTACCCCTTGTTACCCTTTGTTACCCCTGTTACCCCTTGTTACCCCTGTTACAGCTGTTACCCCTTGTTACCCATTGTTCCCTCTAGTTACCCCTTTTACCCGTTGTTACCCCTTGTTTCCCGTTACCCCTTGTTACCCCTGTTACCCCTTGTTACCTTTTGTTACCCCTTGTTACCCGTTGTTACCCCTTGTTACCCCTGTTACCCTAGTTACCCCTTGTTACCCCTGTTACCCCTTGTTACCCTTTGTTACCCCTTGTTACCCCTGTTACCCCAATGTTATCCCTGTTACAACTTGCTACCCCTGTTACCCCTTGTTACCCTTTGTTACCCCTGTTACCCCTTGTTACCCCTGTTACAGCTGTTACCCCTTGTTACCCATTGCTCCCTCTAGTTACCCCTTTTACCCTTTGTTACCCCTTGTTTCCCATTAACCATTGTTACCCTTTGTTACCCCTTGTTACCCTTGTAACAAGGGGTAACAACGGGTAACAGGGGTAACAAGGGGTAACAAGAAGGGGTAAAAAGGGGTAGCAGGGGTAACAAGGCGTAACAGGGTAATAAGGTGACAAGAGGAACAAGAGGTAACAGGGGTAAAAAGGGGTAACGGGGGTAAGAAGAACAAGGGGAACAAGGGGTAACAGGGGTAACAAGGGGTAACAGGGGAAACAAGGGGTAACAACGGGTAAAAGGGGTAACAAGAGGGTAACAATGGGTAACAAGTGGTAACAGATGTAACAAGGGTAAGAAGGGGATCAGGGGTAACAAGGGGTAACAGGGGTAACAAGGGGGAACAAGGGGTAACAGGGGTAACAAGGCATAACAAAGGGTAACAACGGATAACAGGGGTAACAAGGGGGAAGAAGGGGTAAAAAGGGGTAGCAGGGGTAACAAGGGGTAACAGGGTAATAAGGTGACAAGAGGAACAAGAGGTAACAGGGGTAAAAAGGGGTAACGGGGGTAAGAAGAACAAGGGGAACAAGGGGTAACAGGGGTAAGAAGGGGTAACAAAGGGTAACAAGGGATAACAGGGGAAACAAGGGGTAACAACGGGTAAAAGGGGTAACAAGAGGGTAACAATGGGTAACAAGTGGTAACAGATGTAACAGGGGTAAGAAGGGGATCAGGGGTAACAAGGGGTAACAGGGGTAACAAGGGGGAACAAGGGGTAACAGGGGTAACAAGGCATAACAAAGGGTAACAACGGATAACAGGGGTAACAAGGGGGAAGAAGGGGTAAAAAGGGGTAGCAGGGGTAACAAGGGGTAACAGGGTAATAAGGTGACAAGAGGAACAAGAGGTAACAGGGGTAAAAAGGGGTAACAGGGGTAAGAAGGGGTAACAAAGGGTAACAAGGGGTAACAGGGGAAACAAGGGGTAACAACGGGTAAAAGGGGTAACAAGAGGGAACAATGGGTAACAAGTGGTAACAGATGTAACAGGGGTAAGAAGGGGATTGGGGGTAACAAGGGGTAACAGGGGTAACAAGGCATAACAAAGGGTAACAAGGGGTAACAGGGGAAACAAGGCGTAACAAGGGGTACTAGGGGTAAGAAGGGGAACAAAGGGTAAGAAGGGGTAAGAGTGGTAACAAGGGAGAACAAAGGGTAACAGAGGTAACAAGGGGTAAGAAGGGGTATCAAGGGTAACAGGGGTAACAAGGACTAACAGGGGTAACAAGTGTAACAAGGGGTAACAGGGGTAAGAAGGGGAACAGGTGTAACAAGGGGTTACAGGAGAAACAAGGGGTAACAGGGGCAACAAAAAGAGTAACAAGGGGTAACAGGGGTGAAAAGGCGAACAGGGGTAACAAGGGGTAACAGAGGTAACACAGGGTAACAAAGGGTAACAAGGGTTACCAGGGGTAACAAGGGAAACAGGGGTAACAGGGATAACAAGGGGTAACAAAGGGTAAAAAGGGGTAACAGGGGAAACAAGGGGGAACAAGGGGGAACAAGGCTTAACAGGGGTAACAACGGAAACAGGGGTGACAAGGCGTAACAGGGGTAACAAGGGGTAACAAAGGGTAACAGGGGTTACAATGGTAGCAGGGGAAACAAAGGGTAACAAGGGGTAACAGGGGTAACCAAAGAGAACAAGGGGTAACAGGGGTAGGAAGGGTAACAAGGGTAACAGAGGTAACAAAGGGTAACAAGGGTAACAAGGGGAAACAAAGGGTAACTAGGGGTACCAGGGGAAACAAGGGGTAACAGGGGTAACAAGGGGTAACAAGGGGTAACAGGGATAACAGGGGTAACAAGAATTAACAAAGGGTAACAAGGGGTAACAAGGGGGAACAAAGGGTAAGAAGGGGTAGGAGTAGTAACAAGGGAGAACAAAGGGGTAACAATGGGTAACAAGGGGTATCAAGGGTAACAGGGGTAACAAGGACTAACAGGGGTAACAAGGGGAACAAGGGGTAACAAGGTGTAACAGGGGTAACAAGGAAACAGGAGTAACAAGGGGTAACAGGGGTAAGAAGGGAAACAGGCGTAACAAGGGGTTACAGGAGAAACAAGGGGTAACAGGGGTAACAAAAAGAGTAACAAGGGGTAACAGGGGTGACAAGGCAAATAGGGGTAACAAGGGGTAACAGAGGTAACACAGGGTAACAAAGGGTAACAAGGGTTAACAGGGGTAACAAGGGAAACAGGGTTAACAAAGGGTAACAGGGATAACAAGGGGTAACAAGGGTTAACAGGGGTAACAAGGGAAACAGGGTTAACCAAGGGTAACAGGGATAACAAGGGGTAACAAAGGGTAAAAAGGGGTAACAGGGGAAACAAGGGGTAACAAGGGGGAACAAACGGTAACAGGGGTAACAAGGGGGAACAAACGGTAACAGGGGTAACAAGGGGTAACAACGATCTTTTGACTTGCACGAAGAAGATCCGGTTTATCTCTCGTACACTAGACTGAGTAATGGATAGGTTTTGATAGAGCGTCTAGTAACGACCTCTCCCAGGTGAGATGGGCACACAGTTTCAGCAAGATATTGCGTTCGCAACTGCTGTTTCAGTCTAGAATATGAAATCACGGAATTAAAGTCTAGAACACATACCTTACTAATAAAGTGATGCAGCGTAGCATAAGCAATGGCCGTACCATCATGGGTACTAGTACCCCGGCCCAGCTCATCCAAGATAACCAGTGACTTTGGAGTGGCCTGGGCAATAATGTCCGATGTTTCCTAAAACGGAAGAGAATCAAGTTTACAATCAGCTAGCATTCTCAGCAACAAGTCTCCTACTTTATTATTAGTTTGTCAAAACATGACTCGAAAACATCTTACTTTTCTCCATTCTTAATCTTCATGAATACGACCGCAAAGTAACGACGCGATAATCATTAATAAAACTCAAAAACTATTCACCTTCACCTCAAAACTACAGTAGGAAGACTCCTGCGACCTTTTGTCAGGTTTGGCAAGACCCAACAGTTCTTTGTTTGTCTTGGTGATTTTAGTTATAGTAAGGTGAAATGTATGTAAGTACAACGTACCTGAAGTTCGACCATAAACGTGCTCTGCCCTTTGTAAATGTTGTCTGAAGCTCCCATCCTGTAAAGCATGCAGTGACAACTATTTCAAACACTATTGAAGAATAACTCCTAACAGTAGAGTTCTACCTATCAATTGTCATTAAAACTGCACCAGAAAGGACTAACAAATCCATATACGAATAAAATATGAATGTGAGGTAAATTTTAGCCTTTCATTTGTTCTCTATTATTTGTAATGATAATACCTGGTAAAAACTGCGTCCAAAACTCCAACTTTTGCCTCCTCGGCTGGAACATAAGAGCCAGTCTGGGCCAGAATTACAATCAAGGCAACCTGTGTGGGGTAGGGTCAGTCAGGTTTCAATTCTACTAAACAGCGTTTTCTACAACAGCACCAACAGCTCCTATTATGGCTCTTGACAGCACTTACTACCTTATCACATGTTGTCAGGTATATGGGTGGTGAAGCTGCACGCGAACTCGAGCTCGCTCCCTCTCTCTGTTTTTCGTTCGTTCTTTCATTACTTTTACATGTACGACGTTCGTGAAATTGTTTGGTGGCGCTCGCTTCAGAAGGACAAGATTATTTTAAGTACTACCCAGCCATTAGACTACCTTGCAGTTCGCCATAAGTGCCAGCAAACGTTGAAAAGGAAAAGAGCTGAAGAGAACTGAATTTATGCTTACTTGTTTGATATAAGAGCTTTTTCCACCCATGTTTGGTCCAGTAATTATCATACAACGATTATCATTTACCTGAAAATAAGTGAAACTACAGTAATTATTCTTTGGAGATAAACCTTTTCCGGTGTACAGGTAGTGTCGTAAATTACTCGTACAGTAATCGTAAAGGCGGGTATGCGTAAACCTCCTCCTACCTCGGAAAAACGGCAAGGTTACCGGGTAGAGTAATAATACAAGGAAAACATGGTCCCCTTTACTATATATTAACACAGGAGAAACATGTCCCTAAACCGTGCCCGCGTAGGCAGAAACGCGGGGTATCTTAAGTTAAGTCCGTAGTATTATATCGCTTAACAATTATGTCTAATAACCATAACTGAACTTATGCACGTGAGATTACCCGGCGTTCAATCAGTACATCTCCAACTTGCCTTTAGTTAGTAAATGAATACTATGAAGATGAAAAAGATTCACACCCTGGCCCTGGTTCGTACCGGAATGGTTCGTTCCGGACATCGAGGAGTTTTCGATATAAAAAGACTCTTCCTCACAGACAACAAACCACGTAAGAGCCACTTAAATAATACTGACTTACATTCATGTGTGTATCATTTGGTACAAACTGCTCGTTTTCGGGCAAAAGATTATCTATCACGGGGTGTCGTCCTTGTTTGATATAAATATGAGATTCACAGTCCCTCACAAACGGCCTACAACGATACACAAAAAAAAGTTAACCTGAAGAACATAGAAAGTGAAATAAATTTCAGAAGCATGACCAAAACAAGGGATAAACTTAGTTTTTTTTATAGTGAAACCTCACAGTTCCTTTACCTCGTCGCCTTACTTGTGGCCTGTGCTAAGCTCTCAGATAGTAGGCCTAAGGACGTCGCGAAAATAAAACAAACCAAGCGAAAAAAAGACGCGCGCGATCTCCACCGGTAAACGGTACTGTACGCTTGCTGTACTGGTAAATCAAAAGCATACGGAAACCAATTCGATTGGTTGGTTGGTCTTTAGATCTCCTTACCTCACAAAACCTGGTTGCTTAGCAACAGCAGCCAGAGAAAAGAGACAGTCGAGAGTAGCGATACAATGAACAGCCCGACGATATCTGGAACATCCCTCTGAGAATAGCGCTAAAAATTCCAGCCATGCCTCCTGAGCTGCGATAGACAGCTGTTCCCTCCACTGACACAAGACCTTGAACTTTTCGTCAACAAAAGGTGTTCTGAATCGCGATACTTGTTTAGTGCTAGTAGATACAAAAACACGCAATCAATCACGCAATCAAAGACCAAACGAACTATTCATAAAGTAAGAAGTTAATGAGTGATGCGTGAAAAGACTTATTCTACGAAAAAAATAATGATTACATGAACTGTCTGTTGAGGAACTAGACCAATCTTAAACAGGGGGAGGCTCGATTTCCGCCGTCTCCTGGGTCCGGTCTTTGATCCTCCCCGAAGAGAGACGGCTGGACGCTTGACCCGTTGACCTAGTCTGTGATGTAATTGGAAAATTGATAATTTAGGCGTCTCCGTGTCACTGGAAGTGATACCGGTCTCCAATTTCCTTATTTATTTGGCTCAAAATTGCATCAAGCGCTCCCTTACCCACCCAAATGACTTTTTCGGTACATTTTCATACATTTTGAAAAATATTCTTCGGTACATTTCTGTACACTCCGACATGTAGTTAATTTTCTTTGATCTTCGAATATTGGTTGCATCTTCTGTGGGTCCAAACTGACTGATTCTCGGAAGCAGACCAAATAAAATGGAAAAGTTTCTGATTTACCAGACCGAATTTCCAGCGCATTGAATGTTCCTTTGTCAAATATAAACGTGGACGGTTACATCTGTAACGAACGCAGTTATCGAGACCTAAAGCGCCTTGAAAAGATCCTTCAAGATGCAAAATCTCTCCAACAACAATCATTAAAAGAAAAGTTCACAACAAACAATCGCACAAAACGTTATGTTCCTTCCGACTCTAGAATTTCGCCTAGTGTCTCTGGGCCGTCGAAATCGCCTCGCCATGCGATGGATCAAGGGAGGACTTTCTGTTTCTGCGACAATCATTTTGCCAGACGAAAATCTGCAGGCGGTGACATGATTGGCTTAAACCAACAAAGGAAATCGCACGCGTCCAGCAGCTCTTTCGGGGGATGAGTGCGGGCTCATTTTCCCGAACAGCGGCTGGTAATCGAGCCTAGGATGGCGCTCAATTCCAATTACCTTGCAACTGGACAAATCTAATCATGTCACGTGTTGAAGGGCCCTGAGGCACAATGTCCCAAACCGGCAAGCTTTCGCTTTCAAGACCAAATCAGCGTGCCTACATATGGTGACCATGGCCACAGTTGTAGCCGAACGCTCTATTATCTTTGCTCGAGATTGATCAAGACTCGAGACTATAGTTTACTGATTTTCTTTATAGAAACACGTCAACTTTCATCTTCCTAAGATGACCTCATTTTTATACGAATTCCTACCCTGTGATGCAAGCCTGCCACAATTTAAGGAACTTCCAACGTTGATTAAAAAGTTATTTGTATTTGCTCATCATTCGCATTGTAAAAGAACAAACAGGTTTTCGCGGGCAGTAAGATGCAAAACATAACTAACTATACTTACGCGCTGATTTTAATCCAGTCAGAAGGTACCATCCTCAAATTTGCATTTCTAACTTCAATTAAGAACTGAAAAAGACAGTGACATTCAAAATTAACAAACGGAAGAAAAACATACTGCAGCTCTATGTGAGATAAATTTATATTATACACCAAAACCATATTATATATTGCCTGGTTTTTCTCAAACACAAATGGTTTAAGGGTAATTTACAATCTGATTCATGAACTGTTTCAATACAGTAGAATGCTGCTATCTAAACAGTTTTACCATCATGCCAAACATGGCCGTGTAGACTTTTAAAGTTTGATGACATTCATGATATTCAAGTTAGCCAAAGCTGACTAGGCAGGTACTAGTTTAGTAAAGGATGCAAAGCATACCTTAGCAAAACACAGGTACTATTCTATAACACTTCTTTTTCTGCTAACTAAGCATAAGTCTTTCTTCCTAAACTTCTCTGATACCTCATTTCCGGAAACACAACAATAGTCCAGTGATGGATGGCGTAAAACTTGTCTGAATTCAGATCGATGGCTTTTCAACTCTGCGATAATCCTATCAATTTCCTGTGCGCCAAACAAAGATGCATGCAAACATTTTATCACAGTTAGTCTCAAACAAAAATGGCGAAAAGAGCTGGACTTCAGCCGGCTCAAACGTCGAACTTTACAAGGCCGCAATGTAATGAACGAGAATAATTAACAATATTATTGAACGAGGTTGAGGAAAATATCGTGATTTGTCAGTGGCGAGCAGAGAGATGGACAAATCAATACATTTCGCGATAACCGAGTTCAATAATTGTTTCATCATTCGATCACCGAGTTTGTTTTTAATGACTATCTTCTTCAAGCGAAGCGATCTACCATTTTCACGCAAGAGCGATCGAAAAAAGGAGAAAAGCGTGGCTTCATGTACGCATAAGCAGAATATTATTTGCAGCCAAACTTTGTTAGTGGACGAATGTGCATGAGCAGACCATCATCTGTAGGCAGTTATTTGCAGGTCAAGTGGTGGGCTCTCAGCCAGTGAAAAGGAGATTGTGCCAGATGACGCGAAACGCATCATTTTTTTGAGACTGGAAACGAGTGAAGCGCATCGCACTAGGGTGAGAAGGAAACTAGCGGACGAAGAGCGCGCGCTTTATAAGTTAAAGGAAACAGCAAAATTCTTGGATCGCTGTAGTGTGGAAAAAAAAAGAAGAAAAAAATTATGACGCATTCTACCTATTCTGCCAAGGCCTTACCAGATTACATTTCATGATTTCAGGGAACTGTGTCAGGTCATCAAACAATCTAGTTTTGTCACCTTCCCTGTCACAAACGAATTAAAGTCGATGGTTTAATAAATAAGAACAATCACTAACTATATTGATAGTGTATATAGCGAGTGTTTCGTATCTCCCAGTCTGAACTCACAAAATCAATTCACGATAGCAACTTTAACGATGGAACGGTGTGGTTTAACAGCTAATCTCCTGGTCGTCTCAAGTCTCTTTTTCAAAACCAGGCTTGGTGCATAGCCATTCAGACTGTATTTGAATGAGGACTTATTTTCATACGAAAGGATTAGCGCCAGGACTCGCTGCTTTGAAAAAGAGGCTGAGAGTGATGTTTATTTGAGTCAATTAAAAAACGTTGGGGTGGGAAACTACAGCAATCGCAAAATTTCTTTCCACACACAACTGGAACCGATCCAATACACTGTAAGTAAACGAAACAATGACAAAAACAAATGTTCATTACTTAGCAGCCTTTTCATTTACTAGCTTCAAGAAATCGCCAACATCATTCAAGTAATTTGGAACCTGCAACGAGAAAAACAAACTGATCTTAGCCTGTGTGGCTCTCGCGCCCTAATTCCTTCCCCTTCCCTTTCGAACGCCTGCCACGCAGGCTAAAAAAATCTTGACACTTGCCTTAATCAATATAAGTACGCAATAATATTTATTAGAAACGTTTATGACACTAAAACGCAAAGAAACTAGCGTCTTCAGCAAACCGATTAAACTGCATATAGGATCACTGCACAAAATTCCATGTCTTAAAAACATTTTTAGAGCATGACTTGTTAATCGAGAATCATCTCAGAGCAGCAGTGTTTATTAAACATACAAAATTAATAGTCCATATACCTCCGCGAAGATGCTTCTTAATAACGGCGATTCTAGTTTAGTGGTAGCAACTTGCTGATTTGATTGAAGATGTTTGGCCAGATTAACGAGTGATTTTGTTATCGTTACAAACTCTGCCGGTGTGCACTGAAATTAAGAAAAACAAACGAAATCATTGATTTCATTAAGTGCGAGACTAAACGCTCAAGATTTCAAATGTTAAAAATACTAAGCCAAGGGCTAATATTGCTGGACGTGCCTGATTTTTGATCTATGTTGCTACAGAGTTTATAAATAGCTTGTGATATAATAACTGTTTTAAGCCGCAACAGTCCAGTTTAGTAACCATCTCGTTTAATACGTAATGTTAACAGTCAATGTACCATATCTAAATTCACCTTTAAAAACAAAAATCTCTAAAACAACAGCAAACAACTTCATGAACCAAAGTATGCTTAGTGACTATCATCAAAATGGTCATAGCAAATATCTTTCAAAGACTAACGAAAACGTACAGGGCAGTTACAGCGGACTAAATGAATTAACAGCGATCCTGGCAGGAAATCGGCACATGTTTTATCAAACTAACCTTTTTATGGAAGATGGTGCAGAGACCTCGCTCTAAATCAGGAAGCTGAGATAACAAGCCCTTCACATGCGACAGACATGATGCATTTGGGCTGCACAATTCTGTGACCGCACTCAACCTCTCTTCAATCGCGCTAATAATAAAAGCCAAAAGCGTTTTAATTACTGAACATTGAAAAGCCGTAACATCGAGAAAAACGCCAATGCTAAAACACACTTAGTGATGGTTTATGAAGTAACCAAACAACAGTTTTTACTTTGAGTGGTTTTTGCCACTTATTTTCGTACACACAAAAGAGGGGTACAGAACCTACGCGAATGAACAAATCAGGATTCATATGGGCCGGCGTGGCGAAGACCAAGCGCAGCAAAAGTTCCCGAGCAGTCGCAAAAGGAAAACGACCGCAAAGCTACTCTTCAGATCCATTCACTAAAGGCACCAATTATATTCGCATTTGTTGAAATTACTTGTTGGAGCGTTTTTTAAGTTGAGTGAAGACAGAAACTTTAAGACTTTTTTTTATAATCTTCTTTTACGTATGTATATTTCGCACTCCGGCGATAATAAGCTCAGAAATTTCTTGCCAGATTCTTGACCAATCAAGAGGAAAAGTAAATCCAGTAGACACTTTCCTGGGTATATTTACTCGCGCTTGACGGCAGCTGAACGTGCAAGTGTTTACTTCAAATTTTAATTGTATCAAATGAACCATGTCTGGAATAAAAATTCTAAAGATTTGAAAAGATACCTGACTGTACGAAGCGGTCGTGAAATCCATTTCTTCAACAGCCTTCGGCCAAACGCAGTTGTAGTGTGGTTAATAACCCAGAATAATGAAGACTTTTCGCTTCCATTTGTCTAAGATCAGAAAGAACCAAAACAAATTCAAGACAAGCCCTAAAAAAGCAACAACAACAATTTCAATAGCTTCTACGCAAGGTTTACTTCTTTGTCGAAGAAAGGTCTGTTTAGGAATGTTAGGACTTCAGATGTCACCAAAATGTTAGGTTTTACTCGCATCAGTTAACTTGCATGTACATACCTGATTCTTAAATATTTCCAGGTTCCTTACAGTTTGGCCACTGAGTTTGACAAACTTGTTTTGAATGGAGAATTTGGAAAAGTTACTATAAAATTTGGAATATGGAAACATACATGTTACATTGCATATAGGATAGAAGAAATATATTCAATAAAAATGAATAAACTTGACATGATCCAGGATCATAGCTCCCTCTCTCGAGAATGTGTTACTTGAGGAGGCAGCTAAACTTCAGGCACCCTTTGAGGGGATCATGAGTATGTCATGACCAAGGGTTATTGACTTCATACTAATTTCTACTTTGTGCATACAAATAATAATCACGTTATAAAAGAACCTGACTTCAAAATCAAAGTCACGTTTAAGCCTGGATTGACATTTTTTAAGGGCGTTTAAAACCCATACATGACCAGCTCCACCCTTTCCTGTCCCCAGAGTTCTCTTTATGTGCTAGAACACAGCTAAAAATGCGCCTACTTCAAAATTTGAGCTGCCTACTCTTTGGGGAAAAATGGTTATGGGAGAGGATGAAAGCCTAAAATTTCCTTCACCAATCGCCTGCCAAGCCACCTACTTTTACATCCTAGCTGTCTGCTTCAAAACATAATCATATGAGAACCCTGCATCTACAACCCCTTACCCCCATCCATTATCTGTTAATACTGTGAATAGGCTGGTGATACATTTATGTCCATTTTTGTGCAACAATTTTGAACAATGTGGAGTAGGTTATAAACAAGGCAAGCTTCATGTGACATTTGATTTTACAGGTAGCTTGCCTTACAAGCAGTCAAGCATACAAGGCAAGCTATATGACACATTCTACAAAATCAACAAAAGGTATTGCATTAGTTGCATGAGCACCTTGTTAATCTGAGAATCTTTTCCAGTTTGAAGTCTTGGAGGTATTGGATAAGTGCAGCAAAACACATCTGCACTGATTTTGGCAAATTCAAGAGTACTTCCAAGGCTGTAGCAGTTTCCTGGTCAGCATTTAAGGGTGATTCCCTTTCAATGTTCACTTTACATAACTCATGATTTCTCTCAGACATATGCTGGTCATAGAATTCAGTGATCTGCTTCAGAACAGCAGATTCTTCATACAGTTGATCAGCCATTCGTTCTAGTCTGATGCTATCTTCTGGTCTGTAACAACACAATTATAGCAAAAAAATGAATTAGAAATATTTAAATTTATAAAGAGCTGCAATGGTCATACAGGGATCAAAACTATGGTTGTGTGTCATGAGAAAGGCACTGCCTTTGTTTTACAGTCAGCTAGACCTTTGAGTAGCATGAATGACCATGAAAAAGGGGATCCCTACATCTCTAGTAGCAGGCATGAAAATGTAACCAGGGTAGCGATATAACAAACAACAAGCAGGACAAACAGGAGAGACACACCCACAGAAACATACATGTAAGCTGATGCTTTTTATTTCCCATGATTCCTACTTGCACTACAATCATACAAGTCATGTATCTTTGGGGAGGGGGGAGGTGGGGTGGTGTCTTAATTATTTTCTTCTCACTACAAGAACAGTGCCCTGAATAATATTCTAGTACTTTATGCTGTAAGTACATTGACACTAAAAGTTGGAATGGAGTTACCTGTAATTTAATTTTACACAAACAAAGCTAAAAATAAAACTATACATATAAATAAACTGACCTTTGCAGCCTTGTGACATATTCTTTAATAAATGTGTTTGTTGATTCAGAAACAGAATATGGAAGCAGTAGTTCTTCTGGACTGATGTGCTCAAAATGTGTTTCCAGTTCAGTGAAACCTGGTCCATCTTCAAATTCATCATATATAATATCACCTGTTGACGGCTGAACTGCCTGGAGAAAATAAGTATCACTAGTGAGCAAATTGGCTACATACAGTAACTTTAGAGAAAATTTACTTTCTTTAAATAGCAGTTGAACTGAAACTAAATTATCTTGGAATCGGTTTTTTGAAAGGCATTTCTCACACTCATTTTATGCATAGTAAACAGAACAATCCTCTAAATAATCACTGGCACTCTGAACGTGTAAACTTTTGCTTGGAATTTTTCTGATCATAAAACAAGCTCAAAGGAGTGTTTTATTCTGTGGTTTGATAAACTTGGCACAACCCACTTCTTGGCAGCTGTCTGGATATATTTCATTCATCTGATCGGTGAATTAAGCACGACTTTTCTCATTTCAATACAAACATTTGCAAAGCTTTTCATGTTGAACAGTATCAACAGGAACTTTGATTACAAAGATACTTACCACTAAGCCAAAAGTTCTTTTGACCATGTCACTACTTGTTTTCTTATCATTAAGATTAGTTTCAACAAGACACATGAGATAGCCACTTCCCATCTCAACAGAATCCTGAGTTTCCTCTAAATCATCCAGCATTTTCAAATCTTTAGATCATTAAGGTCAGCATTTAAACTATTACATGTATATTATCAGATTGATCAATAAGTTCAAAGACATTTTTCCATCTTAATGCGTAGTAGCTGGCATTCAAAGATTTAGAGTTACTTAAGTCTGGTTCAAATATCGCATTTGACATGTGCCGAATCTCATGCAAATGAAAAGAAAAAAAGGTTTTTCCTTATTTAACGCATTAAATTAGGGACATGTGAAATGCAATGTTTTGAACCAAGCCTCAGAGAACCACTGATTCAACTCCTCCTTTGGAACAGTATCCAGAAACTGAATAGTCTTTTGTCCCTTTTCGAGTTATGATGTGGTCAGTGTGAAAGGTCCTGTTCAAGTTTGCAAAAAGGATACCTTCACCAACTAGTGTAGTCTTTGTGTAGAGTGCATGTAATTTTCTTGTAAAAACTTTGCTTTTATTTTCTCCAGCTGCCTTCAGTGCTGCTGTTTCTGTTTGCTTCACTACTCCAACTTTATAACCTTTACTCACCAATCTACAGGGGTAAAATAAAAGGTCCACTATGCACTCACTGTCTGGATGAACTGTGCGCCAATGTTCAGTTTCTATATGAGAAGCTGCCACTTCAGAAATACAATCAATCAGATTAAAACCATCGAAAATTAACGAGTGTAAGCAACTCAAAACAAAAACAAATCTCAGCGCTCTCTAAAGCCTATTGGATTAAGGTGGGTGTCTAACTTAATAATAAGCATAATTTGTATTGTTACATATTTATATCATGCATTAACTTTTGAATAAGGGTTCTTCTGATATTTCTTCATAAATATTATAAATATGTTAAAGTTTCAAGTAAGCTTAAAATAATTAATGTACCTTTTAACATGGACATGAAGTCTATGAGTTGGAATGCTTGCAGTTTGAAAATTATGATCCACATGACAAAAGATGTTCAGCTCTTTGGCAGCTATCTACATTGTATAAACAAAACACAATAAATAGCAAGACAAGATTTAATTTGACTTTGCTTTACTTCAATAGGTTGCTCATTTTGGTTTGAAGAAAACACTTTGAAATACTTCAATGATCTTGACCCACATTAAACAAAATTCTCTAGTTTATCTGAAAGAACAACAAATGTGTGATCTGATTGATTGATTCCATTGGCATGGAAGAAAAAGAATTATGTGTATTGCTTGCAATATTGAATCTCCTTGGGCAAATATTCAGTGGCTACACTGGGGGGAATCCAGAAAATTCAGAAAGGGAGGATGGGACACTTGACAGTTATACAGATACTATTTATTTTACTGAAAATCCTTTAAAGATAATACAAAATTTCACAGCAAAAGGGGTGGCCACAGTCCACTCAGCCAACCCGCCCTAATTCCGCCCATACTACATGTACATGTGTGTTGGAAACATTGCATTATTACCTCTGCATCTTCCCCAAAGAATCTGTATCTGTAGCCACATTCAACAAATAAAATAACATCAGGGTAGTTAGACTTTACTTCTACAAACTGAAGTTCTAGTGGAGTGTAAGCTGATTTTGGTTTAAGGTTAAAAGTTTTTGAGCCATTTGGTTCACTCTTCTCTGTTGATGTAAGTTTTGTTTTACATGAAGCTGGACGTGATGCACAAGCAAACTGCTCCAAATTAGGCCTGACTTTCTGAGGATTTTCAGTTTTCTTCACATCCATGTCTTTTACATCATCCATTTTGGCACCACTAAAACTGCAACCACTGCTTAAATTCGTTCTGTCCATGTCATTATCCAGTTCCATATTGTCATCAACACACTCTTTAGAATTTTGTGCTCTACTATGTTCATTGTTTGTGGATGAATCCTTTACATTTGAGTCTTTTCTGAAACAACTTAATTTGGTCATTGTTGAAGGCCTTATGATTTCTTTATCTGTTGATGTTAAAGGATCATAACTCTTGTCATCCTGAGTGGAGAGTAGTTCAGTATCAAACCTCTGCTTCTTAGGATTATTCTGAGTATCACCGTCATCACCATCATGCAGTAAAATGCTTGCAGAAGTTCTCTGATCAAAACAAAAGAAATTGATGAATCGTAAGTTGTGGGTGTCTGTCACCAGCTCCTCCATTAAAAATGTATGTATATGTTTTAGGAGCGACATACTGAATACCATGATACAGACACCATAACACCAACTCCAGCTGGGGAGATTGTCAAACAACTCGATATAATATGCTACACTGCATTGACTTTTAATTCATAATCTATTAATTAATAAACAATACTAGGCTTAATAAATGCTAGATTTGATAGACACCTTAAAACAGCTGACACACTCAGACACCAACTCATAGCCTGCCTGCACAGAATGCATGTACACAGCCCTAAGGGAAAGTTCATTTAATATGACAAGGGGGGGGGGATGAGGATATTGAAACTCGAAGCTTGAAATTTTAGCAGCCCCCCTCGCTAGCGGTTCAATTTTTTAGGAGCCCCCTCCTTGGTAGTCGAAAAAATTTCAGAGCCCCCCCCCCCTCCGCCTTCAATTCCTTTGTTCCCCTGAAAAAAGATCGCTAGACTGTATTAAATATATTTACCGTTATTGTCTTCAATGGTTTATACTATGACAAACTTGAGATACAGTTGTGATACAATTTTCTAAAGCATTTTTGGGATGAACAAGAGTGTAATAATTACTGAGACTACATTTGTTATATCTGTAAACCACGTGATATAGCTGAGTTGCACAGGTCATTAAATTGTTGAGTTGAAAACCATCCGATCTGTATGATGATGTCATGTGTTGGTTTTGAAGTATACAAATTTTCGGAGCCCCCCCTCCTAGCGCAACAATTTTTTCAGAGCCCCCCCTTTGGGTGTCTAAAAATTTTCGGAGCCCCCCCTCAATATCTTCATCCCCCCCCCTTGTCATATTAAATGAACTTTCCCTAACAGCAGAAGTTTTCTCGAGCTCTAATCCTAGTATGTATGTATTTTGTCGCGTGAAAAATAATGAAAGACTGTCCATACAATTTGAGCACTTGCAGCCAAGAACAAATACGGTCTTAAGCTGTAGACCCTCTGTAACAGTTGAAACATTGAATTAGATGAGCACCCTATTCAAGGGGGAGACTGGGGCAGGGGTTACTCTGGTACTCATTTGGATGTCTGGGTGAAAAGCATGGAAGAGAGACAACATAGCCATCGCTTCTTTACAGTGCTAAAAGGATAAACCAAAATATACACACCCACACGGTGATTCGGTATTTGTGAAACCGGGTGGGGGGGGGGGAGGGGGGAAGGGGGGAAGTGGGGGGGGGGCAAATCCTCAGTGAGAAGCAATGCGTGATCAGGCTGGAGCTCGTGGTGAAATGAAATGATCGCGTAAATGTTTCTAATTGTTAGTTTAGTACAATCCCTTCAGGACTGTGTTGTAGCAGAACCCTACCTTGACTGTTGATTTGGCAGATTTGGCGGTGACCTTGTTCTCGTCTTTTGAGCATGACTTGTTGATGAAGAAGTTAGAAATCGTGGCCTGAGATTGGTTCTTTGCGGATGATCTACTACTTGAGGGGTAACCTTTACTCGAGGAAGCAGTGGAACATCGTAACTTTCCAAGATTAAGCTTTTTCATTACTGCAAAACCCCTTGAATACCTAAAAATATTTCCCGCTTCCCCGCATTTCTTCAGCAGACACTGGGAAGAGAAGGAATGGGGAGAATGGTACGTCCACCATCCTACCAGTCAGCGGATATTGTATTAACATTCAAAATGGCGGCCACGGGAAGGGTGACATGTTGACGGGATGTGGACTTTATAAAATTGTGATGTTCCGTGATGGTTTTTCTAGAGTCCTTCAAAATGTATAGCTCAAAAGCACACCAAGCTCCATCTCCACCTACAGTAGAGCAAATTCTCGAAGATCTGTCAGCAGCAAGTGACGAAGATGTGATCTTTAGATCAGTGATTCTAGAACAGGGAACTCGAACGAAAAAAGAAGTCAAAGAGGGTAAGTTAGCAGATTCTTTTGCAAACTTTTCTGTACAGTGCTGTGTATAATGAGGCAATTAATTGCATTTTAAATCTTGTAAAAATGCCCGAATGATCATGATAGGAGCCATATATGCAAGGCAGAAACAAAAGAAGTCGTGACTTAGTTAATGTTTTTCTTGCCAAAATTGGGCTGCACCCAGCATGGTTGACATGAAGACTTAAGGTTCTGGACCCAATATTTTTGTGGGAATACCTTTTCCATTTTTAATTTGAACCTCTTCTACTTAAAGAACTTGGTCGTTGTTGTAAATCCATTATAACACAAGGGATTAGACGTAGATTGAACTGTACTGAGATATATCTTTTTAGGTGATTTTATTATTCGAATGTCACATGACAATGATGTTACTATTATTTTAGCATTTAATAGGATTTCAGCCTTTATTTGTGTTTTCTCTGGAAAGTGCTTGCCTTCTGGTTTGCAACATTTCACAAAAATCTATGAGAGGAATTTCTTTAACCTCCTTAGGGCCATACTCTGGCCCCCACCTTTCAGCACACTTCAGCAATATGCAAATCAACTAGATGCTAAAGATTATTATCCAAGAATCCGTTCTTGAAATGACTAGATTTTAACAATTGAAAATAGTGCTAATAAATGGGGCATGGGGCAAACTAATGCGAGGACGGATCGGTTCAAATTACATGATCTGTGAAAAAAAAGCCATTTAATGCTCATTGACGTTTTCCTTTCAATTGCGTTACACGGAGGCAGAAAATTTTTAAAAGCCCAGCAAAATGTTGTTTGCTTACACTCATTGAGCTGCAGCCAGGAGAATGCCTTTTCTGATTCTGCAGGCCATCTGATATTATGTGCTGGTGTGATTTCGCACAATAATTAATCTCAAATCACATCCGATTGCACAATTTGAGGAAAATCGCATAATTCGTGAAAAAAAATGCTAAATTCAAGTAAATTGAGCAATGAATTCTAACTTTAATTAAACATTTTCCCAATCTTAAAGTCATTTAAGGTGATTTACTGCTAAAGTCAAAAGAAAGCCTTGCAAGACATCCGAAACCTTCGATTGTGGTATCTGGGCAACTATTTTGATTTCAGAGACAATCAGCGTAGTCAGCCGTGTAACGGCGTCATGTAATATTAAACAAGTGTCCTTTTTCTTTTCCAGGTCAAAATAATTGGACAAATTTAACTATCTTATCTTAAAATAGATGTTTTATTATTCCTTTACATTCAAATTGCCTGTTAAACAACATTAAAGTGGTTTTTCTCCTTTGAAACCTGGTAAAACAATGTAAATTAGCCCTGAAAAAATCGCATAATAGTCCTATCTTATCGCACAATCTACCCTGAAAATATCGCACAATTTCTGATTTTTTATCGCACCTTATCAGATGGCCTGATTCTAGTTGGAAAGTTCTTTCCTTGTTCTTCAGGCCACCTCCAGGGGCCTTTGAAACTGTACCTTTTGTTTATTATGTTTGTCAAGTTTTTCTCGATCTTCCTCTTCTTCACAATGAAAACAAACCCAGAAACAAGTAAGATGGATCTCCCCATCCAACAAAAACCTGGTTACCTTGAGTTCTGTGAAGTGCACTTTTTTCGTGTTGATGGATTATAATGGAAGCATATCTTTTAGAACAATAAATTTTATTATTGTTCTCGATAGTACATAATCTCTTTGCAAAAAACGAAACACATGTAAAGGGGATTTTCCATGACAAATATTTTTACTAACCGTTTCGGGTTACTAAGGCTGATTTTTAGTAACCAAACTTTGAAATCTACTAACCATTGTTTATCGGGTTACCGTTAATTTTGAGCCCTGTAAGAAAGTAGAGGGAAGGGGAAAGGGTGCTTATTTGGTAGGTTGCTATCAATATATTTAATCACAGCTATTCTGTGAGCTTGCTGTCGGGGAAGGCTGGAACAAAGGGGGCAGTGGTGGGGTTGTTGTTACAGGGATGTTTACATTGAAAGCTTGTTTCCCATCCACACTGACAAGGCATCCACAGTGGACACTTGAAACAAAATTTAAGTTCCTGATATGTCATTGCAAGCTCTCCTCCCTTCCCCACCGCTGACCCAGCCCCTCACCTGATATTTTGCAGCCTGATAAAATCTTCTACTGTTACTGTTTTTGCTGTCTTTTTAGAAGATGCACTTGAGCAAACTGTTGATAGAAGAGATGTTGCAACAGAAGACAGAGGAAGTACTGAGGAGAAGCAGATAAAAGGACAATCAAATGAGCAAATTTATGGAAAAGTTGCTTCATTTTTGGAACAATTTAAATCACTTGAATCTGCAAAAGAGCATCTAAATTGTCTGGAAGAGGATTTAAAATTAAAGAAAGAAACTCTTGAAGCGGCCATCAGTAAAGTAGAAGCAGCATGGAAGGTCAGCAAGAGTGATGGTTAGATATTGACAAGAATACCACATGCAAGTGAGATCAACATGAGGTTTGGTAAATTTCAGAAGTGACGTTAGAATCAATAGTGAAACAGAAGAAGAGTTTGTTTTCTACACGGAATCAAGGGGGAAGAAAAAAGTGTTACTAGGGAAAAGTATAATTCTTAAAACTGTTATTACATTAATTTATTATTAACTACAGTCATGTCACTGATGAGAAGTTGGCACCGAGACATTCTCAAACTCTTTGAAAGTTTTTTAAGGTTTGATTGCTTTTAGATCTTAATAATAATTTATTACATGTATTGCTTTTTACACCATAATGTTGGGTGAATGGTTTGAACACAAGGCATGTTTATCATCCAGGCGAGTGTGGCCCTGAATAGGACTGTTTTCAAAAGTGACTGACATGTCAACAACTTATGCAGTAGCCATCTTAGGAAGCAAAAAGTGTATTGTATCAAATCAGTTGATAGTATTTAACCCTTGTTATTGACCTCATTGGTCAATTAAGTCATGACGTCAGTGGCGATCTGTCAGATAAGCTGTGATGACTCTAAATATGATTGGTTATAATGACCGTGATAACTGTGACAAAAGATGGAACGGAACACACCAAGCACATTTAGAGTTTTAATAGCCAATAGTATCGTATCATGGCTTATCTGACAGTAATAACATAAAAATGGAACTTAAAATCTGGTCAACAACTGACACGTTGATGAAGATGAATACCTCACAGGTCATCTATACATCAGTTACTGGCCAGTACAAAACTCAGGTCACAGGTCACTGATCACAATAATTGTGGGTCACTGCTCTATTGATAAGAACTGGGATAAGCATGAGTTTCACCTTAAGCTAACACTCTATTTCGGATTGTGATTTGGACTAGGAGACCTTATTGGTGTTGTTCATTTACTGTAGCATGGTGACCTGTAATCTATCCTGCACTTGTGACCTGTGACCTGCATTTTGTAGCCGCCGCATCAGTTACTGTCAACATCAGTCCTATTCAGGGCCACACCCACCTGGATGATCATACAGTCATCTATTCCACCTACTTATGACACATAATCGTATGGTATAGAGAGTTAGAGGCTTTTACTGAAGGCTGTAATCAGACAAAAAAGAGCACAGTGACAGGACAGTGAACAATATTTAATTTAAAATATTTAATGATGCAGCCTATTGATTCTGTTACTGGGAGATACATTATTGTCCTGTAAGTAGAATCATTGTGACAAATACAGGTCAATACAACCCATGAGTCGAAGATGATGTGCCTTAAAATCAGCTTTTTTGTTTGCTGATGCATGAAAAAAGAGTGGCATATAACTTGTTTAAACAGTTTAGATGTGGTTGGAAAATGTATTTCACCAATAGCTTGTCCGGTCGTTTCCCTGCATGTCAAACCTGAATTCGCTGCAGAACATTTTGTCATAATTTTGCGTAAAGCATATGTAAAATAATCCGCTCCCGTGTGGAGAAATTTAAACTAAGGGTTCGCGCTGATTTGGACTCGCGAGAAGAGGGTAAATTATTATGCAGTGCGAGATGCAATATTGCAGGGAGCAATTGTCCACACCATTGCACTCATCTTTGTTTTCCTTGTTACTATTATTATTTTGTTTGAATGGTCAACTGAAAGGTACATATGTAAGATTTTGTATTAGCTAACAGTGATAACCCGCTTATCCTGCAGAATAAAATGCTGTTCAACGATTTTTTTTATGCTGATTATTCTTAGCTAAATAAGACTCCCCTGAAAACGCCTGCGTGGGTGGCTTAATTCGTTGCTCACGCTATTCTTATTCTGTCACGCAAAGTTGTTTTCAAGGTAGCAAATTTTTTTTTGGATTAGCGGAATATAAAAAATAATTAAAATAATAAATAAATTAAATAGAACCCCATAGTATACAAATTTCAAAAGTCAGCGCTACAGTTGAAAACAAAATCGATTATTTCCTTCGAATCGCTCGAACTTCATGTCAGGTTGCGTAACAAAGAGGTCGTTACGTAATCCCAGTGGCCGCTCGATTTTGTTTTAATTATATCTCTGAGTTTTAAAATTTGTGTACTAGACGTCCTCGCCAGAGCAGATAAAAAACCTTTTTAGTAACGTTAAATTGAACAAATATTGGCACTGGCTAGATAATATAATTACTTTTCACGGGGTTCAAAATCCTTTCCGAGTGCGTGCTTGTTTTCACGAACATCGCAGACATGCAGTCTTTTATGAATGTTTTAGACGGTGGTTTGTAACCGGCAGCCAATCATCTTTTCGTTGCCCCACAAAAATCACATGGCATGTCGATCGTTTTCACGTGCAGTTGAAGGTGATACACGGATAAGTGCATGTATAATTGAATTGAATTGGCCGGAGAGTAAAAATACAAAAAGCAGAGAGAGGAAATATTTTATTAACCTATTAGCCCATCTTTGACGAACGCTTCTCGCTCACAGGGTGCACAGAAGCAGGAGGAGAAAATGGAACTGCAGCTTCATTCGCGGGAAATGTTTGAATGTTTGAACAAAATGAGGAAGGACCAATCATACACTGACGTCGTCCTTCGCGTAAAGGGAAAATCTTTCCACGCTCACAAAGTTGTTCTTGCTGCTTTCAGCCGCTTTTTTGACGCGATGTTTTCTGCTGGGATGAAAGAAAACGCGCAGACTGAGGTGGAACTGAAAGAAGATGGCTTGACGGAAGAAGCATTTGAACTGCTGCTGAATTTCATATACTCTTCCATCCTTCCGCTAAATGAAAACAGTGTTGTCGAAATTTTGGAAGCTGCAGATCATTTAGAGATTTTGAGCGTGGTTAGGAAATGCTCCCTATTCATAATAAACAATCTCAGTGAGGAAAAATTCGACCTGGAGACAAGACTAAAAATCCTAAGACTGGCCGATCGACACCACCTGGCGGAGCTACACGAAGAGATCTTACGTGCATTAGCGTTAAAGTTTGGAGAGATTTGTGAGGATAAAGCGTTCATACAGAACATAACCGCAGACGAGTTGCTTCTCCTTCTTTCACGCAACGATCTAAGTGTGCCGTCAGAGACATTTCTCTTCAAGAGCGTGATTGCTTGGATCAAGTTCGACGAAGAAAACAGGTTGTCGCACGCTGCCAGACTTTTGGACAAAGTGCGGTTGGTTCTCGTTGACATTATGGTCGTCCTTGAAGAACTCGAATCCGAAGAGTTCAGAAAGATTCCCGAGTGTTTCTCATTTATGCATACGTGCTTGTTGCAGCATGTCCGTCCATTTCTGTGTTCTCCTTTTGCTCAAGAAAAAGGAATGCCGCGTGTCTCGTCTAAGGCAAGTGTGTCCTCCCGGGTATAAATTGCCTATTTCATTTTTGACAGGTCACGCAATCTGTTTCGTGTCACTCCTTCGTAATTAGCCGTCTCTCTTCCGGTGCAAATTTAGGCGCGAAGAATGGCGGGGTGCACTGTTGGGTTAGGGGCCGTGGGGGAAAGTGCAAGAGGTCAAAACGCACGTGATCAGATTGTGTTTGTTCACTTGTTCACAGCGCACTATAGTGGATAGCACTTGCCGGCATGAAAATCGTACTCTAACGGCTTCTGTTCACTCAAAAGAACGGTGATTTCGGTGCGATTTCTGTAACGGAGCACGATGGCGAAAGCGGAGCGTTACATATCGGATAGTTTCTGTCACACTTTGGTGTAGTGTGAACAGGTATTCAGACCGTAGGACTAGAACCCAACAGCCAACTGCTTTGGCAAAGTCTCGTGCCCAGGCCAGTTCGCGCTATCCGAGTTACCAGAGGAGGCTTGGAACCGAGTGCGAGTTTTCCCGACATGCTTGACAGGTGACGTCACATCCGAAATCGCCCAGGACGACTGGGAACGAGGCTGGCTTTGGCATGATATTCGATGTGTGTGCAGGACTTGTTCCAGTCCTGTGCCGTTGCAGTTTACACTATGTCGAATGGGATAGCATTTCATGCTAACCGGTAAATAGTGTGAACATCGTTTTAGTGAGAGTCCAAAAGATTTTCCAAAAGAAATTTACCTGCACACGTGCCACGTATGCGAAAAAGTAACCTGGAGATTAGGATTGTGGGGTCCTCTGGTCGCCAGCAATGATGTCTTTTTCCCATGATGAAGGTCGATTTTAGCAATCCGCCCGTTGCGGTCGTGAAAATATTTTTACCAGACTCTGGTAAATATATTTTCACGACCGCATAGAGCTAAACTGAAATATGGCCTTATCTCAGGTAGCTGAAACTTTTGCGATTTTTTCAATGTAGTTTATTTCATTCATTTAAGTAACAAATGCTCTGTCTGATTTTTTATCCAGGCCCTTGTGTCGCTTTCATTAACAGGTGGAACCAAATTTTTCAACATTGAGTCCAAAACCTGGGAACCACTTCATGGCCTTAAATTGCCAAGTCTACAAAAAAGGCCAGCCATACTTTTCACTGGTAATCACCTTTTCCTTTTTGATGAGAAAGACGTCCACCAGTATCAGATTGATACAAGCACTTGGACAGTGCTTCCACCCATGAAGACTGCCCATGAAAATTTCCAGGCCTGCGTGTGTGAAGATTTCCTGTACGTAATTGGCGGTGCTGAGGCGAATCACAGTGTTATATCAGAGAGATTTAGTTTCTCCAAGAAGATGTGGCAGTACATTTCTTTCCATGAAGAGCTAGGCTTACATGGTTGTGCTGTGGCTGTACACAAAGGCTGCATTTATTCAATCGGAGGTTCTTGGGCAGATGGGGGTGCTGGTCGCGAGGTCTGTAGATTTGACCCAGCCAAAAATGTCTGGACAAAGTTGGAAAGGACCAAACACAGCCACACCCACGCATGCGCATTTGAAGTCAATGGAAGGTTGTATGTGGCAGGTGGCAAAACAGACCCGCCAAGCAAACGTCAAAGAGGGCTTATTCCATCCAGGTATGTGGAAGTTTATGATGAAGAGAATGACCAGTGGCATGACGTTCCACAACCCCGTATACCCCCTAGTAATTACGGGGCTATAGAAATCGAAAATCATATTTTCTTCATACTTGGAAACTTTGCCTACAACAGTGGGGTGAAAATTGAGGAGAGCGAGGTTTATCAGGTCGACTTGGAGGAGTGGGAGCCGATGAGTCACGTGGATGATGACGCGGTGTTTGTCTACATGCCAGTGAACAGAGATGGAGCGCCTGAAAATCCTAGTCAAACCGAGGAAGCTTCCAACGAATTATTGTCGGAGACGGATAAACTTTCTGAGGACTGAATAACGTTTAGTTGTCAGTCAGGGCCTCATTACATTGTATATAAAAATACAGATATGCTCATAACCTCTAGCCTTTTTCATTCAAAAATGTTCTCATTCATAGTTTAGCTTAGTTTTAAATACCAACCACTAGAACATTTTTAATTAATTCAATTTACAATGTAAGAAAGAGTCGGGTAACGAAGTACAGAACTGTTAAGTTCATCAACAGTCACGAAATTATGACTTCAAGTTGAGAGACAGTAATACCAATTTGGTCATGGTTTTCTGTGCCACACCCAACCACGTGTGATAAACAGTTCCAGGGGTTCAGAACCATCTCACCAGTTAGAGTCGAACAACATAGACTGTATTTAACATTCATTGAAAACGAAGTCTGTTGTGTATTAGCGAAAAGACTAAAATTTATTTAGCATCCTTTCGCTTTAATTATTAGCATAGAAATAAATAACATTGTTACAGCAATGAGAGTTGTGTAAATAGACGTGTAAACAAACTCGCAAGGGAACCGAAGGTGCAGAAAGTTTTTGTCACGTGGTGTATAAAATATATACTGATCCTGAAGACTATGTGATGTCATCACTCTTGGTATGTAGTCGGCGAGAAGTTTCTAGTATTGGCTTTCGTGCAACTTTTTCGTAGGCTCCTGTGTTGGATTTCGTGCCGGATTCTGCGTTGGCGTTTGAGCGAGGTTCCCATAAAATTGCGCCCTTCTCTCCTCAAAGGCTGTTAGTAGGCCACATGTATACCAGATACGAAAATACAAGGTACCAAAGTCGGTAGAACACAACAACAGTTGTTATTGTATAGTTTGGTAAGATTTTGTTCAGTGTTTCTCAGGTTAAGCTATACTTACAATCCACAGATACCACATACCGAATTCGTTGATTGTTAACTTAATCGGTTAAGCTGAAAGCTTAATGATTCAGAAATCCATAATCTACATCGTTTCGTAAGGAACGAAACTGACCCCATCCGCCTAAAAAGGGTTAACTAATAATCTTCTTTTCAACGCTTATTGGCTATGATCCTCTTTTATGCCTGTTTATTGTTTTAATACGCTTTGCTTTTAAGACTAAAGGAACTCATAATGAGCCTCAGTTGTGAGTCTCTATGTGTCAGATCCTAAGCGTAATGTATGTAGCCTTCAAGATACAACTGCGCCTCAGGTTTCTTTTCGCCGCTCTTGGGTGGGGCTCTCTTCGGAGGATTAAGGATATAGGAACATCCCTCTTTGTTGGGTTCATGAACACAGGCGACATACTTTTCAATGTGCTCTTGTAAGAAGGCAAGAGGTGCGGATCCTTGGTTTAAAACCTGTCAAAGAATTCAAGAGAGGAATCGTAAGATATGTACTTTAGATAATATGAGGAGCATGTGACACCCCAAAAACCAATGAAATGGTCTTTCTCTTCTTTGGTTAAGGCTTAGTCCTACTAAATTAGTTGAAAGCCGTTTAAGGTGGCTCGACTGGATTTTTGTAGGGCGATACCTCGCAAGTTTGAGCCTTAACTACGTCGGCATGAGTAAAGATATCGAAAAAAGGTTACCACAACTGTATTACATAAAGATGAAAATTTCTTATGATCTGGGTTTTATTGCAATCGGAGTCGCCATGGCAACGTAATGACGCCATAACGTTTTTCATTTATCCTTGTGTTTCTCTGTACCAGGAGTTTTTTGAAGAAATCGCTTAAGGGAGTATGTACCTGCCATAATTGCCTCCATTATGGCAAAGTTTAAAGAAATTCTATGAGAGCGTTTTCGAAATATTTTGAAATGCAGTTTTAAGAATCATCAAAGCAGTGAAATAGCATGTTAGCCGCTCAATTCGCTAATATTTAAAGAAAATGATAAGCTTTGGGAACGCGGCTTCATCTCATGGTGGTTTGATTCCATTGAAAACTGCATACAAAAAAAGAGGGGAATTGCTCTGGGCGATCGCGAGTAAGAAGAATTTTATTAACTTGCATTCAGCTGCTTTTGATACAGTTTTTGGAGGTAATTTGGTCCATGCCTAAAAATTTCGCATTTCTCCAAAAACCGCTCGATAAATTTTTTTATAAATTCGACAATTCCGAGATCAATTGTCAAGAAATATTCCCTGCAAGTTTTAAGAACATTGAAAACAGGGAAGGCTTTTAAATAGGGCCTCAAATATAGCCAATTTTCGCCCCAGATTTTGTGTTTACAAGTGAGCGTCCTCATTATTCACTGGCATTGTTTTCAAATTTCATATACACGTGCACATTTAGCAAAAAGATAGAATTTGCATCAAAAAGAACCCTCGGTTAAATCTTCGGGATATGCTAATTACCGGGTAAAGAGGTTAGTGATACATTATAACATCAGAGCAACTCTTTGTGAGAGTTTCTGTGATGTTATAACCCGAGTAAGATAATTAAGTATTGCATCCTACACGATGAGCCGAGACGTTCACCGTTTCGGCTCTCACTGCTATCTGTGACGACAAGCCAATTATTAGCATATACCGGATATTTCTTCGGAAAGTAATCGAGAGTTCTTTTTGAAGCAAATTTATATTTTTTGCTAGTTGTGCACGTGCATATGAAACTTGAAAACAATGCCAGTGAATGATGAAGACGCTCACTTGTAAACACAAAATCTGGGGGGAAAATTGGTTATGTTTGAGTCCCTATTTAAAAGCCTTCCCTGTTTTCAATGTTCTTGAAACTTGCAGAGAATATTTCTTGACGATTGATCTCGGAATTGTCGAATTTATAAAAAAAATTTATCGAGCGGTTTTTGGAAAAATGCGAAATTCTTAGGCATGGACCAAATTACCTCCAAAAACTGTATCAAAAGCAGCTGAATGCAAGTTAATAAAATTCTTCTTACTCGCGATCGCCCAGAGCAATTCCCCTCTTTTTTGTATGCAGTTTTCAATGGAATCAAACCACCATGAGATGAAGCCGCGTTCCCAAAGCTTATCATTTTCTTTAAATATTAGCGAATTGAGCGGCTAACATGCTATTTCACTGCTTTGATGATTCTTAAAACTGCATTTCGAAATATTTCGAAAACGCTCTCATAGAATTTCTTCAAACTTTGCCATAATGGAGGCAATTATGGCAGGTACATACTCCCTTAAGCGATTTCTTCAAAAAACTCCTGGTACAGAAAAACACAAGGATAAATGAAAAACGTAATGGCGTCATTACGTTGCCATGGCGACTCCGATTGCAATAAGACCCAGATCATAAGAAATTTTCATCTTTATGTAATACAGTTGTGGTAACCTTTTTTCGATATCTTTACTCATGCCGACGTAGTTAATGCTCAAACTTGGGAGGTATCAACCCCAAAAAATCCAGTCGAGCCACCTTAAGTTTCTACAACCTTAACAGGGACGTCTCAGTGCGTCTTAAACGACGACGGGGCCGCTACGACCTTGGCTCCAATGCACGCTCACGTGATCGCACGGTATGATCACTTCCAGCATGATCAAGCCTCGAGAAGGAGTCGAAAGCTCGCATCGGCTTCGTTTTATTATCGTAAAGAGAAGTTATTCAACTAACTTAGTATTTGAGCCATTTCATAGGTAGGTTTAGTATGATCGTACGGTGAACGTAGTCCTGAATAGGACGGTTGTTGACGTTCATACTCAACCTACTAAGTATCTCTTTGTCGGGCTCACATTCGTGAGATACATTTCATGACCAAACTCCGAATGCCTCCAGTCCAATACCTGGTAATGAAAATCTTTGAGGCTGAACTTTTTCCCCAGTGCAGAAGTCGAAAAATTTCTAGCTTGTAAAATTCCCAGCCTTCCTACCATGTAAGCCGTAGCCTGTCCAGGGAACATCTGGTAACGAGTTACCTGGTACAAAAGAGAAGTGTATTGCCTTAAACAACTGGCACAATCGTTTATATTTTAGGTGCATGCAAGGAGTGTTCTGCAGATCTCATCATACCACTCTTTTATAGCATCAAAATAATGTGGTTGTCATCATCTTCTTCACTAACATCTTCCACCGTCTCTACTATCCGTGTCATTGCCGTCATCATTGTCCGAATTAATTTTGATCAATTGAACATACTGAGCCTTTATCATCATCAACATTACCACCATCATCATCACCATGATTAATCAGTAACCATCACCATCATCATTACCATCATCCTTATCACCACCTCCACCACTAGCACCACAATCATCCTTATCACCATCTCCACCACCACCACCACCATCATCATCATCATCATCATCATCACCACCTCCACCACCACCACCACCATCTTCATCATCACCACCACCACCACCATCATCATCACCACCACGTCCACCACCGCCACCACCATCATCATCATCATTACCACCTCCACCACCACCATCATCATCATCATCATCATCATCACCACCTCCACCATCACCACCACCATCATCCTCACCACCAACTCCTCACCCCCGCCCCCCCCCCCCCCCCACCACCACCACTACCACCATCATCTTCATTATCATCATATCGTCATCGTCGTCGTCGTCGTTATCACAATTTTGGCTGAGTAGACTGATATATACCTCTTTCTGTGTGAAGTCAGAATCATCCCACGCATATTCTGCGAACATTTTGAAAGCTTCAGATCTCTTCATTCCTTTGTAGTGAAGCCCTGTGTCCACAATCATCCGCAACGCCCGCCAAATCTAAGGAAAAGGAACATAATACTTGAACATTGAATAATTAACGATAAATCCGAATAGTCGACAACAACGACGCCCATTAAACAATGGCCGTAAAGAAAGTGGTTCGGGGACTTTTATTTATTTCACTTGCCTGCCACTTCAACATGCCGTATTTTTTCATTGGTTCGTTATCATACACATCCGTATCATCAGATATCAGTGGGTTTTCGGCGTAAAGAGCCCAGCCTTCCTGAAATGCTGTGTAGTATGTTTTTGAGTCCAGCCAAGCGATCACACCACCGCATGTATCCTTAAAATGTTCTATTGTTCCTTGATTCTAAATAAAAAGTAAAACGTAGCTTATAATTATAAATGTCACAAAGGAACGCAGTAGAAGATCAGGAACTTGCTTATCCCAACATGTGCAGTGGACTAATGATATTTGTAATAGTGATGATGATAATGATAATAATGGAGGTGATAATAATTTACAATTATCGAATGAAGTTGAGTATCATATGAAGAATTATCCAGATCAAGCCTGGATAGATAACACCCTACAAGATCTGCATTATTCTTCATATCATATGAAGGCCGATTAATATTCATTCAAAGCATTTTAAACTACTGCACTATATAACATTTCCCGTCTTCATAATATGTGCTACTTCCTTAGCCTGCATGGCAGGCGCCGGCTAGTTTTTTTGGTTAGTTTTTATAGGGAGCGCGCTCGTCCTCAAAGTTTCTTCCCTCGCCCTAAAAGAAAAACCGGCGCTTGCTACGCAGGCTGTCTCTTTAATTCAGTCCTCGGCAGTTTCAAGATATGAAGCGATGTTCATATCCTGCTATTCTTTAAATAATAGCATTTGTCATTTTTTGAGTGGTATCTTTGTGTATTCTTGCTATGATTTTAGGCATTGGCTATTTCTTCTTCTTCGTACGAAATCTAGTCTGCTACACAGCCGTTTTTAGTGTGGTCACGCAAAGTTCCTTGTGGGGAGGAGCGTTGCGTGACGACACTAAAAACGGCTGTGTAGCAGACTATACGAAATCTTGCGCCTTTTTCTTCAGCTCTGCCAAACCAGCTCAGCTACCGAGCCTTCTACTGTCCCTTTTTGCTGTCGATATCAGTACAATTGCCGTCAATTGTATCGGTAAACATCTTCCAAATTTTGTCAACGCTAGCTGGTTACGAAGAATTACCAGACGGATTTAAACCAACCAAAAGCGCTGAAATATTTTGAACGAATATTTTTTTTGTTTTTACTTATTCACCTGAATATGGTGCCCAGGTCAGGCTTCATGTGCGTTTATACTCCACTCTGATGACCTGGGGCCGAATCTGTCCAAGAAGAATGGGATGTTATAGTACGCGGGCTTGGAGCACAGGGAATCACTTTCCTGGTAACTCTGTATACCGCTGGAAGGGTTCAGGCTGGGCCTTAACTCAACTGGACAGTTAGGTGTCGAGTGTTTATCTCCAGCAAAGTAGAACATGTCAACTATTTTGGGATAGAGCATACTCATCACCTGAAAATTATAGAGACAAATCACAGCCAACTGGCCTAGCGTAAGGGGACTCTGTCAATGGTGCGCTATTTCGTTTATTAGCTGACAAAACAGCCGATTAAATCAACTAATTTAGGAATTTCTAAGGAAATCCTCGAGCTCCCTCAAGCCATTTCCGGCTCCTAATTTTCTCTGATGGCATAACGTTTTCAAATCAAAGTGTTTCTCCACAGCAAAATTCCTTCCAATTCACCACCGAATCGAGGAGGTGTATAACAATATGTTTTCAAACAAAACCTAGGGTTTTCTATGTTCTCAACCAGCTAAAAGGGAGTCTAAGCTTTTTACCATTCTAGACTCTTTAAACCATTCTTGCAGAGCCTTCCATCTCATGGGACAATATTTCTTGGCTCCCTCGATAGTGCTGCACCGCGCATGCGCCTGAGCATCCGACTCATTGTCAGGAAACGGGTCTTTGTTGAAGAAATTATCCGGCGAGTCCAGCTTGCTCCGAAATTCTCTGATGGCTTCAGTCTCATTTTCTTTCCCGGTGACGCTCTTAGCTGCTTTCACGGCCTACAGATAAACAACGTGAAATGACAGCTTTTACGGGGCTAGAACCACAAACACTGTTATTATCTTAAGATTTCCAATTTATTCGGAAATGATTTTATAAATAATTGGTCTAGACTGGCTAAATAGCTTGTATGTTCTCTATAATAAAATGCTGATGTCCTGGGTTTTTGTTTTTTTGGTTTGTTTGATTGCTTTTATTTTTAACCACTTGCCACTGGATACTGGATAATTGTTACACTTGGTGGTTGGGGTAGCTAAGTGTAGCTCATTAACTCTTAGGTCTCTTAGGCTACGCTCACTGACTCTACCGGATAGCTTTTGCGCCGGCACGATAACCATACCGGATAGGGTACTTGTTCACTCACAAGAACCGTGATTTCGGCGCGATTTCTGTAGCGGAGCGAAGCTGCGCCGCGCCTTCGCCGTGCCGATCTCGAAGGTGGAACGTTACATATCAGATAGGTTCCTTGTCACACTTTGGTGTAGTGGGAACAGGTACTCAAATGTGTCCCTCTCCTTCCCCATCCAATGTTGAGCTACGTGTATTTTGGAGCACTGAGACGACTGTAATACCCAAATCAACACTGGGGAAGGGGAAAATCACACAAGTGTTTCAAGATTTATGACGAGTAGCCCTTATAGTGAGTTACAGCAAGATCGATCTACTTTGCACTCACCAGTGGGTATAGCTCATACAGCTGCTTGAAACCCAGCCTATGAACGTCGTCAGGGGTCATCTGATTGGTTGTAAAATATGGGAGGATCTCGGAATAGGCCATTTTACCGTCCAGTGTTTCACCAGTCGGTAGCTTCTTGTAGGTAGGCCAAGACTTATTTTCTTTGCCATCAACCCAGACATGATCCAATGGTAGGGTGGCTAATCCGCTAGACACGTTACTTGGAACACAATGACGATAATGGTCATGCTCGAGATAACTGCAAAATTAGAATAATGTATGTTCAAAACCGCAAGGTCAATATGTTACGTTAAGCAACAAAAAATGGACAAGTAGATCGATCCACTTGGAAAATCTGAAGTAATTCTAAAATAAATCAACTTAAGTTACGAGTCCCATAAATCACCACCTTCCGTACTGACTGAGCAACAAAGTTCATAGAGACTAAGTTAACCTTTAAACTTTTAGCCCGCAGTATCACTGTTCTGCGCATGCCCAAGCTTCAAGGAGGCTGTTAGATAAAGTGCATTTCAGTTTAGTTCCTTAGTATAATCGAAAACCTGTCAAAGGTTCATGATAATCATCAGAAAAAGCTGGCAGGAAAGAAAAGATCTGCCTTCTCGAGGGCAGCAACTCTGAGTATCCATGACAATGATTTATTCAAATTCTAACACTAACAGACCGAAGTCCATTATCAGCTTCTACATGCATGTAACCAGGAAACGTTTCAGCTGTATCGGGACGTGAACTCTTTAATAGATAATAGAGATAAATAGATAACAAAGATAAATAAAATAAATTTGCGGAAAAACGGAAAAGGGTGGCTTGCACAAGAAAAGTACAAATCGCAAGCTAAAATGTTTTCCTGTGGTTCAGAAAAAGAAAAAAATTAATACGGGGAGCGGAGTTTACGCAGCTGGTAGCTGATAGTAAATAATTTGAGGATTCTGGAAAAACTGGAAAAATCTTGTCGCAGATTATAAATTAGCTAAAACCTTTTGCCTGATTTTCATACCCTGTTCTAGAATTGAGAGGCCGGGGGTACGGGCGGCTAACTCAGTATAGCCCTATATATATATATATATATATAATAGGAGTTTCCCTCAGATTTTCGTACCCTGTTCTAGAATTGGGAGGAGAGGGGTATACCCTGTCGAGCAGCATAACCCGGTGTAGCCTTATATATAATAGGAGTGTCCCTCAGATTTTCGTACCCTGTTCTAGAATTGGGAAGAGAGGGGTATACCCCGTCGAGCAGCATAACCCAGTGTAGCCTTATATATAATAGGAGTGTCCCTCAGATTTTCGTGCCCTGTTCTAGAATTGGGAGGAGCGGGTATACCCTTTTGAGCACCATAGCCCAGAAAAGCCCTATATATAATGAGAGTATCCCTCAGCAGGAGTTATACCTCAGTAGTTCTTTCATTGGTTCCCCCATGTATTTCACAATATACTCATCGAAAGTTTCCTTAACAGATTTACCACCATTTTTATTTTTCCACGTGGTATTCATGTCTTCTGTGATACTGGAAAAGTAAGCATCGTTCAGGACACTTGTGATATACCTCTCCTGCAAGACACCTGTATTAAAAAATGTATCGGTATTACGGTATTGACGATTTTTATGCATGGCGGACTTCACTTATTCTGTCACGCGTTACCAAACGAACAAACAACGCTTTCTTTCCATCAGATTGCCAGTGAGAGTCTTCACCATTTGCGAGAGTTTGTACCCTTAATTGTTACTTAAGCTCTGCTGACCACCTCGCTTCAGTCATCGGTGACCTCTTTACAGGGGCCACCTTGTTATCCCGGCCGTCGCCCGACTTCCGACATTGTTCCGATTACAAATTCGCTGTAGTTGTTTGCACTCTATTTCATGACGACATTTGTATGGTTGGCATCAAGTGCATAATATCCTAGCGGAAAAAAAAAGTTGGTGAATTTAAGACTTACCTGTCGCGTTCTTTAGAGCAATGTTGAGATAAAAGCTTTTCATGATGGACAGTGACGCGAAGCAAGCCTCTTGGCTGTACACCATCCCGTGCGTCACGCCTATTCGTAAATTTTCCGCGTACCTCAGAATCCCCTGCTTGTGAGCCATCAACTTTTCCTCTATCACGGTCATGTCTTGCAAATTCTCAGGCTTAAACAAATTCAATAGAGCATTTAAATGTTTGCCAACGTTGAATATCTGTGAAGGATACGTTGGCTTTGTCATCCAATGTCCGCTATAATAGTTCATATCCATCGGTTGACCGAATACCGTCTTGAGATAGTGCTCGAGTTGTGCTAACGCCTTCCTCTCCCGGGGTTTCAGCTTATCAGAGTCCACTTTCGTTTCGTTAACCTCTTTAAATAGTTTCCTTGCTGCGTCCGTGACTTTTTTAATGTATTCTGGCGTAGGGTTGTAGACTTTATACCCCTTCTTGATCTCATCTCGAGTCGCATCAGGGTCATTCGGCAACTGAAAAGGAAAGTTTTCGTAATAGCTCTTCTTCGCGCGAAGCAGAATGTCGTCCAACCCGATCCGTTTGGCCTCCTCAGAGTATTCACAAAAAGCTGAAGAAGTCTGCCCTCCAGGGCTCCCAGGACGTTTCTCCTCTTTTCCATCGCAATCTTTCTTTTTAGCTGACAAGGCTATTAGCACAATTCCCACCACTAACACGATAAGAGCAATCACAGCGAGTATGATCAACAAAATCCTAGGCTTGGAAAACTTGTTGCCTTGGAACTTTAAACTCTCTTCGGTCATCATTTGGTTAGTTTCTCCATGTTTATTCGTCATCTCTGACAACCTGAATCTTACACAAACTTTGAACGAGGTTTTGAAAAGTTTTGGTTTTGGTACAGTTAATGGAAATACGTGTTACTTCAGATCAACGCCTAAAGCGTGACAAAAGCGATTGCATTCTTATCTACGAATAATATTTGAATAACTCCATTGTTTATTTAATTGTACAGTGACGTTTACCAAATAACTGCAAAGATTTTCAGCTATTTGCATTTTTCCTGTTTGATATTTTGTCTGTGTTGAGGTTGAAAATGAGTAAAGGGGCTGAACTTTCAAAATATTAATCACCTTAATTCCAAGGACAGTTGCAAGGAAGCTCTCGAAAGAGGAATAGCTGCTTCGGGCCTTGCATGTCAAGGGGCGTGAGCGGTTGCATGTAAGCCAAGAGCTGTTTGGGTGATATTGGCTGCACTGCAATTACATCGAAATCACTAAAAGCCTTAGTTCAATCTACCGTGCAGACCGTTCATTTAATACCCCCAGTTACTTAGTTTACTCGAAGAAACTGATTACAGTTAAATGAAACGAGAACTCCTGAATCATATCAGAACTTAGGCTTTAGTAAGAATGCTAAAGGACCTAAAGCCTGCGTTCCGTGCAAAGGAGTGAACGTGAAAATTCTGATCAAAACAGCTACGTCAAGGCGGCTATGATGCATTTGGAAATTTTTATGTTAAACTGAGCAGTTTAAAGACAATACACTCCAAATCTAGGCCAACAATCTTTGTCATCTCAGTATTGTGAAGATTTTTAAGATCTATCTTATCTTGTAAGTTCGTGTTTGTTTCCTTGTGTGGGTCAAGGTTAGTATAGGTAAGATTTATTATAGATTAGATTTGTAGTGATATTTAGCATAAATACCACGAGCGATATTTCGAAATTGTTATACGTAATTTCACGAGCCGTTTCTCTCTCCCCGCCGCGTGTCGCCTTTCCTCGCGTGGGGTGATTTTCTCGCGTGCTCGCGTTTTGCTCGCTCTACTATCCCTGAGGAAAAATGGGGGACTACTCGTAATCTAAATTTGAGACAATTTTGAAATATCACTAGTGGTATTTATGCCAAATATCACGTACAAATCATGCATACTACTACCCGCAGAAGGTTTGTAATTTTCACATGTAGATATTTCAAATTAAGCTGAAATACCACTGCTCTAAGCCAATCAAATTGCAGAAATTTCTCATGTAGTAGTAACTGCAGTGGAAACCCGCCTTAGACCACCCCCTTTACGACCACCTCGTTGTCTTGACTACAATCTTTCGACCCAAACATAAGAAACACTGGTCATTTTCTTATTTTGAAGATCCCGTTGATAGGATCATCTCGTTATATACGACCAGGATTTTATGGGCCAACAGTGGTCGCATTAACGACCGTTCATGGGGTTGCACTCTCTCATTCGAACTTGGGGGATTAATGGACTTAGTGACTGGCAAATCATAACATCAAAGGGGGCACGTTACAGCGACTCTTTAGCAGGGTCCTAGTCCTGTCCCATACATTTTACTATTTAAATAACTGGAGCAAAAAAAATTCATTCGTTAGACCGCAGGTTCGTTATACTCGAGGTTTCACAACATTATGGAAATAAAAGAAAAAAACTAAAACGTTAAAGAGGTCTACAGAAACTGTTGCTGTCTCCCAGTTAGAAGGTCATAGCTTCAGCTCCTGTTAGAATAAATCGGCAATTCTTTCTCAGAGGTATTCTCAGGGCAATTTCAAATCATCTTATATTAAGCATAATGCCTGTTTGTTTCAAAATAAAACTGTTTTCCAGGTTTCTTATCGCCACTCTTGGATGAGGTTCTCTCAGGAGGATTCAGAATACTGGAACAACCTTCTTTGCCTGGTTTCTTCACGCACTCGACATAATTCTTAATGTGTTCGTCGAGGAAAGCAAGAGGTGAAGATCCTTGTGACAAAACCTCGGGATATGAAGAAAAAAAAGAAAAAAAAAAGTTGCAACGTGATGCACCTACGTAAAAACTGAACGTGATCGCGACGTATGTTGTGAACGCCAGTGGCCTGGCGGATACTGATCTTTGAGTGAGTGGGTGTCAAATCCTAAAATACTACCAATCAATCTACCTGGTAATGGAAATCCTTGAGACTAAATTTTTCTCCCAAAGCAGTGGTTGCATACTCTCTAGCTTGTAGAATTCCTAGCCTTCCAACCATGTAGGCTGTTGCCTGTCCCGGCCAGCCCTGGTAACGAGTAACCTGATAAATAAGGAAATGACGTATTAACAGTAGGTACGAATAGATTTGAACCTGTGCAAGGTCTCTAAACTGTCAACATTGACATCATCATTTTATCCTCGATAATTGCCATCATTCATGGCCGCCAACACATTGTTAATGCACCAGCATCCGTTGTCATCATCATTTTTATCATCATCACTATCACGGTTATCGTCGTCATCAGGATCATTTGTGACTTTACTTGGCAAAGAACTATCTTGTCAAAACATGCCTAAATCACCAATATAACGACGTTTCGTAAAAGGATCTTTTGCCTTATTAACTGGTCATGCAATGGTTGGTACACAAAGTAACTACTAGCATAACTGAAAACTTTCTACTTTTTTGCTGAATCATATATCGTCAAGTTAATAGTTCGGTCACAGTCTTCAACATTAACATCTTCGTTATCGTCATCATCCATCACCATCATTACAATCAAAACCATCACCATCATCACCATCATCAGCACCGCGGTTATTATCATCATCATCACCATCGCTGCCACCATCATAACTACCAACATCATCACCATCCTTTATCAACTTCACTACCATTTTCATTACCATCATCATTCTCATTCTCATCGTCGCCACCATCCCCACCACCATCATTAATCATCACCACCACCATCATCACCTCCATTATTGTCACCACCATCATACTATCACAATAATCACCATCACAACTACATAACTGACTGTTCCCACCTCTTTCTGCGTGAAGTCTGAATCATCCCAAGCGTAGTCTCCAAACATTTTGATAGCTTCGTCTCTCTTCATCCCTTTATAATGCAGGCCTGTGTCTACAATCAGCCGTACCGCCCTCCATATCTAATAATTAAGAAATCATAGAAAGTGTTTGAAAGGAAAAAATGGCTAGAATTCATCAAAAATTGGCAATCGTATTTTCGTTTCAATTTTTATTTTTGTCAAATACATTTCTCCTCCCCCAACCACATCTTGTTATCTCTCTTTAAAATAAATTAAATATAAAATAACTAGCATTTTAGGTGAATATAGGACAAATATAATATAGGCAGCGTGGCCGTGTGGTTAGAGCGCTAGACTTGCAATTCGGAGGCCCGGAGTTCAAGTCCCGCCCTGACCGCAAGCTGGATTTGTTCTCGGTAATCTCCGATTTCAAATCGTCGGCCATGCTTGTAAATAGCCAAATGGTTCGCCCCCGGCCAGTTGGGATTCTCGATTTAATTCATTTGTTTCAGGAATCTGCTCTGCCCCACTAGCATTAATGCTATAAATACCCCGAGGGTAAATAAAAGAAATTTATTTTTATCTATTTAGAAGGATATAAAAGGACTTGAGTCTAAATAGAGAACTGGAGCCAAGCATACAATTTCAAAACCGTAAAGCCTTCCTTATTGTTTTCTCATTTCAACATGACTTGCCTGCCACTTCAACATGCCGTATTTTTGCATTGGTTCGTTTTCATAAACATCTGTGTCATCTGAAATCAGTGGATTTTCAGCGTACAGAGCCCAGCCTTCTGTGAATGCTGTGTAAGATGTCTTGGAATCCAACCAACCAATTACACCGCCACAGGTATCCTTAAAATGTTCCGTAGCTCCTTGGAACTAAATCCAATCAACTATACCATAAATCATATCACATCACAATACACGACGTCACGTCATATCGTTATACATCACATTACATTGCACCACACCACGTCACATCAATTCATATCATACAGTGGAACCTCGATATAACGAAGTCCTCGGCATAGCGAACGATTTTCTTTGCCCTAGTCAAAGTAAAATATATGAAAAAGAACTTCGATATAACGAAACCTAGTTATAGCGAACAAATTTTGCCAGTAGCTTGGTAATACGTTATATCGAAATTCCACTATATCATACATTTTAGTAAAATCCAACTAGTGGTCTATTATCAAGGCTATATATGTTATAGCCTACTAGTAGCGAAAAGCGCGCGCTTTTTGGCGGCAAAAAAGGATTAAAGTCTAGCTTTAACTAGCTAAAATACTTTTATTCTCGATATTTTTGACCAACTAGTTGGATTTTACTAAAACAATTATTACTCTTGCCCCCATGGCCTCTGAGTCAATAGCCCATTCGGCCTTCGGCCTCATGGGCTATTGACTCAGAGCCCATTCGGGCTCGAGGAATAATTGTTACATATCGATCACATCATATATCACAAAATATCACATCATAAATCATATCACATATCATATCATGGTATTTTTTGAGTTATAGTTGTGCGCGGAAGGTTGCAAAGCAAGAAATAAGAGGCTATCGCCTCAAATGACTCTTGCTTCTTGAGTACTTAGCAACCCTCAAGTGGAACCATTACTTATAGTACACGCTGAGCCATTTTCCATGTTCCATTTGCTTTATAACATAATCAAAAGAGAAAACACTTTTATATTTGCTAAAAGGCCTTTCAAAAAACTCATTTCAGTGGATTGTAAACCATTGTTATGTTCTTTTAAACGACTTTCGTAAACCTTCCCTCGGTATCAAGTTAAAAACCTTTGCAAACCATAAGGTAAAGAAATATATAGTCGCCTACTGCTTTAACCGCGCGCTGTTCCTCGTAAGCATTCATGATCACCCATGGACAATTAGTAAAATGGTAACTGATCAATCAGGGCGCGCACATTACTTCAACCCAAAAGTCATAAATGGAACTGCCTTGCAGTGACAGAAGACTGAATCATCGCATCCTAGCGAGCGCAGGGATCAGGATGCGTCTTAAATTTTTAAGCGTTTCAGAAATAGTGGTGCTAGTGTAAACACATTCGGGATCTCCTTTCAGCTCATCATCGTCCGAATCATCGGATCAATAAAAAGGCAGGGGCACCCAACGACAATTTTCGGAAAATATCTGTTCGGAAGACGATTTGAGATCTAGAATTTTCGGAATGGTTGTTGTAAAATTTCTTGCTTGCCTGCCTCTCCTAGGATTTTCGAACATCTAAAAAATGGTCTAATTGCCTATTTTTAACGGATTTTTACCCTAAAAAGGTCACCTAGAATTTTCGCGAACCTTTTTTCAGGCTGGAATTTTCGAAAAGGTAAGTTTTGATCCCTATAACTCTCGGATCACTAGACTTTCAGCTAGGAAATCCGAACAGATGAAAAATTTTTAGGGGATAAAAATGTGCCTATATCTACCGTTTAAATACTGAAATACGTTTAACAATGCTACGTTTAAGTGGTTTTGAACTATATTCTCGTTGGGTGCCCCTTAAAAGGGAAAAGCTTCTATTTTGTGTAAAAGTATAGACAGCATAATTATGTCAACAGCTGCCATATTCTCGAGTCTCGGGCCGTAGTGCTCTATCTGTCGAGAAACAAATCGAACACGCTAAGTCGGGAAGCAAGGCCACGGGTTTGTTGTATTATTCTTTTACTATAGTTATGTTTGGTAGTAACAAGCACATGCGAATTCGGCGAGCTCGTAGAAGAATCGCATGAAAGAGAAAGACTTCATTCCGTGAATCACCAATAGCAACTGCTGAAGACAATTTTATATTTCTTTTAAGCAATTTAAAATAGCCCAAGAATTAATCGATGAAGCTTTATAAGGTTTGTTACCGACATACTGGCTTATGATTATTTAAGTATTTACCTGAATGTGGTGTCCAGGTCGGGATTCGTGTGCATTGATACTCCATTCAGAAAACTTGGGACCCAACTTGCTCAAAAAGAACGGAATATTATAAAACGCAGGCTTTAAGCACATTGGATCGCTGTTGTCATAACTCTGTATACCACTGGACGGGTTGAGGCTAGGGCGTAACTTTATTGGACAGTTAGGTGTCGAGTGTTTATCCCCAGCGAAGTAGAACATGTCAACTATTTTGGGATACAGCAAGCTCATTGCCTGAAAAAAAAGGAACATAAAACCTCAGTATACGTACGACAAGCATTCATCATATCTTTACTCAGACTTTATTATAATACCGCTAGGATACACTCTTTATTCTCCGTTTTCAAATAAGTCTTTGATTTCTTTTAATTGTGCCTGTTAATGTTAGCTTTTTTTCTACCATGACCATCTCGAATAAGACTAACGGGCCAATAGTTTTAAGATATCCTGAGTTTGTGTGTGCAAAGGGCATGTCCTCTGTCGAGTTCTTCTTCCAAAAAATTTCCCATTTTCAGCCAAGCCTTACCATTTTGGGAAAAACACCTTCACCTCTCTTCCGGGAAGGTTCATACCAAACATCGTACGCATAATGATACCTCAACGGATTGTGATGCAATACAATCGGTATTGTGATGAGACTAACTTAAGCCTTTGCGTCGCAGTAACCTGACGCAAATACTGTGAAAGTGCAGTGCGTCTGTCCGCACGTCCTTGCAGGGGCTAGATTATTTCGCAGCGGAAGGAGCTAGAAAGAGCATTTGATGGCCTTGCTTATTATGTTCTCTTGTCTCAAATTAGTACATGACGTCATAGTCGTCATAGTGTAGAAGACTTTTGGAGGCGCGGGGGCTATATATGGGACGTTTACGGGCTATTACGTTTTTGGCTAGCCTCCCACGAGGGCGTTTTTTCGGGAGCTCGTTTTTCATCCCTTTGTGGGGAGGGATGAAAAACCATCATCGGAGACCCAGGGGCGGTCAGTCGGGCCGGGAGAAAAGGCGTGACGAAAGTTTTCAAACACAGGCAGAAAAGCCCCTGGGTACCGACAGTCACCGGGCCATTTCCAAACGGTCAAGCGAATGCTGGCTCCTGATTGGGCACAAAAAATGCTTTGTATTATTGTGCCCAATCGGCGAACAGCATCTCCAGAGTTCTTTTCGTGAGTTCATACACGACTGCTATTATCTCGCCACAGTTGCCCGGTTCGTTTATTAAGCTTTCCTAACCAGAAACGAAGGAACTACCGATAAGTCGAAAAACGTTTCGGATGCTATCAGCAGGAGCAATTCAATTAGCGGATCACAGCGTATCGTAAATAATATCAAGTTTAAGATGCGGTGGCGAAGAGAAAGTAAAAAAAGCAATAGCTTGACAAGGCAAAAAAAAAACAACAACTTTGCACGTGCATCACGCTTTTTTGTACATTTCTTTGCTGTCACTGCACGACTACCACGTAAACAAGCAGTGACAAAATTATATTTCTCTTTATGAACTTGGATATGATTGATAGAAATTCAGCTCCAGAAGAGTTCGCTTGCATTTGACAAAGTAAGCGAGTTGGAATAATCATGATAGAGACTGAAAAAATGTGAATTCACTTTTCGTGCGACTTTTTCGTGGCTGTTAGCTGTCGTGGCATCTTAAACTCCCTAATATTTACGAAGGCGTGATCGATGAAAGCGTGAATACCTGTTGTAAGCTCAAGCTTTTATTTTTGGAAAAGCGTCTTTAGTTTTCGGGTAGACAGTATTTTGAAATGATGCCGGAGAGTTTATATCAAACTGAAAGTTTCCTGACTGCGTGGATTTCTTTGGTGTATGAGCCAGACAAGCCGTAATCGAGTCAAGAGGCGTGGTGTACTAATTCAGGAAAAGAACTCAGGAGATGCTGTTCGCCGATTGGGCACAATAATACAAAGCATTTTTTGTGCCCAATCGGGAGCCAGCATTCGCTTGACCGTTTGGAAATGGTCCGGTGCGAGTCGGTACCCAGGGGCTTTTCCGCCTGTGCTTGAAAACTTTCGTCGCACGTTTTCTTCCGGTCGGACTGACTGCCCCTGGGTCTCCGAGGATGATGAAAAACGAGATCCCCTAAAAACGCCTGCGTGGAAAGCTAGATTTTGGCAGGAGTTTTCTTTCATTTAATGACAGTCACTTTAATTTCTTGGCTTGCATCCTTTTCTACTTTTGGGCTACAATTCTGGATTGGTTGACTGTGACTGACATCATCACTCAGAAGCAGTCTTGCTTGTTCCACTCAAATTTTCTGAGAAAGCCCATTTCGCTTTGCATTATTTTAATTCAACGCTAATGTTTTTCATGGCTTAAGATAAAAATGTTAAACGCAAATTCGCCTGAAGCCCCTTCCTTTTTCTTTTCTAGCGCGGGCCGGGTTTCCTTAAAATGCGAGTAGTCCACCATTTTTCCTCAGGGATAATAGAGTAAGCGAAACGTGGGCGAGCGTGAAAATCACCACGCGAGAAAGGCGCGACCCGGTGGGGTGATTTTCACGCGCGGTCGCGTTTCGCTCGCTCTACTATCCCAGAGGACAAAAATTAATTTTCAGCTGCTCTAATACACCATGAAAGTAAAATCTCCGTAGGATCGATAGTTTTGTAGCTTGAATATTAGTGACGTCTTGTGAAAACCAAAAATAAACAAATAATAGTATGATTTGCTCGTAATTTGGCATAAATACCACTCGTGATATTTCAAAATTGTCTCAAATTTCTCAATTTCGAAATGTCACTCGTGGTATTTATGCCAAATATCGCTACAAATCATGCTATTACCTTTACTAATTTCTGTCATAAATAAATTGCGCACGACGAGTTCTCAGTTCCACTTCCTTTATTTCCTCGCCGACAATGTACACCTTCTTTATGTACTCCACACGTTCTCCAGCAACTTGACTAACATCAGGGGCACCCAACGAGAATATAGTTCAAAACCACTTAAACACAGCATTGTTAAACGCACTTTAGTATTAAAACGGTAGCCGGATATGGGCATATTTTTATCCCCTAAAAGTTTTTTACCTGTTCGGATTTCCTAGCTGAAAGTCTAGTGATCCGAAAGTTATAGGGATCAAAACTTACCTTTTCAAAAATTTCAGCCAGAAAAAAGGCTCCCGAAAATTTTAGGTGACCTTTTTAGGGTAAAAATCCGTTAAAAATGGGCAATTATACCATTTTTTAGATGCTCGAAAATCTTAGGAGAGGCAGGCAAGCAAGAAATATTACAACAAATGTTCCGAAAATCCTAGATCTCAAATCGTCTTCCGAACAGATATTTTCTGAAAATTGACGTTGGGTGCCCCTGTAACACCAGTACTCTCCCTTACAAAACTTGCTGAAAATGCACAATCTCCGATCGATCCACAACATCGCGACATAAACTTTATGAAACGCAATAACACACAATACACTGAAACAAGTATAAAAATATCTACCCTTCCAAACAAAACTAAAAGAAGAACAATGATAATGATGCTTATCACAAAGGTTGCGAAACCACGGTAACGGCGTTTTGCTTGAATCACTCTTGCCGCAATAATCTCCAGTAATCGCAATCTCTTCACTCTCAAACTTTATTCTCATTTCTGTCCCAAAATTTTTCTATGAAGGCACGTAACTTGTGTAAACTTGACTCACTTAAAACTGATTTCGAAATATCTCGAACAACTTCCGGCCTCACTTCGGAAGCAAACTGCAAGTTTACGACATTCTTCAGCGTCGCAAATTCCCTGCGCTCCGCCCCAAATATTTATTGTAGCCGAAAGAACTAGAAGTGATCTTGCGATATCTGCAACTCGTTCCGGTGTCACTACGTCAAAACCCAAACAAGCCGACAAGTAACAAACTTGCCCTGAAAAAATAAATCAAAGAACTCGAAGATATCTCGAACTAATTCCGAAGCAACTTTGGGACATTTGCCGGGAAGCAACTTCGGGACCTCCGAAAGCAACTTTGAAACATTCCTGAGCGCGCGAATTCTTAACTTCACGCTCCACCGAAGTAATAAATTTTAAAAAGCTCCCATTGAATCCACGTATTATCAAATGGTATTTGAACTTTTTAAAGTGTAGAAAACAGAGGGTATGCTTCAACAACTTTGAGTGCTGCTGGAAACCGGTTAACATAGGGACAACTCAAGGTAGCGTTAGCGGTCCTTACCTTTTCAATATCTTTCTCAATGATCTTAACATCACTTAAGGTAATCATGACGCGCTATTGAAGTACGCTGATGATTCGACAATTATTGCTCCTGTGTGGAAGGAGCCAGACTACTCCGATCAGCTAGTGTCACAGTTTTTAGATATGGACGAATACAATGGAATGACTTGCAATCCAAGCAAATGTAAAGAGTTGACAATCAAAAAGAGAGGCAACCGCGATCTCTATTCACCTATTGGGATGATACCTAGCCGTAAAGAAGTAGAGGGGGTTACCTTCCAATGAAACAGCAAATTTTCAGTGCTCGTGAAGAACAAACAACTAATTAGCAACAAATCCCTACATATCCCTAGAACGCTTCGCAAAATTGACGGGTACGATCGACGGTCGGAAATAGACCTCCTCTTTAATACAATAGTTCTACCTAATATTAATAGTCCAGTTTCGAGTTCGCTATGACCGCTGAATGACGCATTTTTACAGGCTTAGCCTCCATCTGAAATAATAAATTCACAAATTCCAACGAGAAAAAAGGCTTGTTTATTACTCTGTCTATTGTTTATTTTCAAATTTCAAACACTTACTTTCCGGAATTTCTGAATATTTTACGTTATGTCGAGGTTAACCCTGTATGAATGTGTCCAAAATGTTTGTATTCAGCGGTAATTTTTAATTCGAAACTGAACTATACATTATTTGCCTACGTTGCGTCCGAGTCCGATCTTACACCTCTGCAATGTTTCTTCGACCGCTGTTTTAAAACGAAATATACGTCTAAGCCCGCAAGTGTTTACGATTTCTCGGAGAGGCAAGACCGTAAAATTTTCAGAAAAGTTCCTGACACTAAAGGACATCCAATTTTATCTATAATGCCTCGTAGCTCCTCGTGTCAAACCGTACAACTATAATCTTACGAAATAAACTTGTTTAAAACCTAAGATTAACACTATGTGTTTTTAAAACTCTTATATTAACCGTTTAAATTTTAAATATGAATTAGCTACGTAATATACTAGATTTTTAATTCTTACTTTTTACGTTTTTACACTTTTTACGGTTAAATTTCTTACACTTATTTGTAACAAAAAATATGTACGTTTATCTTTTGATGAATAAAATCGGTGTTCGGAGACCAAAGGTCATTGCGATGCAACAGTGAAGACCTGTTTTTCTTTATTTCGTAATCATTACTCCACTTAGGCATACATGCTGGGCTATTTAATTCATAATAATATATCCAGGCCATAAGAAAAACACTGCTGCCTAGGAATATTTGCTGCTCTTTTATTTCCTTTCCCCCGTTTTAATTTGAACACTTTGACCGTTAACGATCATTTGCAGGTCACGTGACTAATATTTCAACAATGAATATCTCACATACTGTTCAGGCTACCGAGCTAAAACTGTTTGCCAAGTTTCATGACGACTGATCAAAACATTCAAATGGCACTTTGCCAAATTATGTAAATTATGAGGTGACCCATGCCATGACATGCCTGAGTTTTTTTAAATTCCAGTTCGATACAATATTGATGCAATTCAATTTCTTCCTTTTCTACCAACAAAAGTTTTGGTATCAATTCATCTATTGTAGTCGCTGTTCCGGATATGATCGTGGCTAGATAAGACAAGTTCTTATTTTAAGACTGTTAATAACCTCCTGGTACCACTAAAACTTTGATTCGCGCAACGCTTTCTTGACATTCTATTAAGATTATTGTGATTATTCAAATAGTATCGTCTTAGACACCATTTGAATAATCATAATCTACAGTTCTGCCTCTAATTTATTAAATGTTAAAGAACAATATCCGCATAACATCTGTTGGACCATGTCCCCAAGCTTGTTCCAGTATCTAGTAGGTGCTAATAGACAATGGGAAAAACCTATTTGCTTGCTGATTACAATTTGAATGCAGTCTAAGAGAGTATAATACGCCATTCCGGCAGTTTAGGAATACGTCTGTTTCTTCCCTGTTTGACTCTCATGCACACGGTTTTCAGAGTAATAAGATTCTAACGTCGTCGCACTTTCTTCTTCAGGTTCATAGATGCTCTCCTTCTGGTTCTGTTCTATGCTATCTACCCCATTTTTTGTTAGCGAAAGGAAACCTTCAGTGTTCAAGTTGACTAGTCCGGAAAAATGCAAATTTTGTTGACTCGAGTGTGTACGTCTCCCGGTTGAATGACTTAATTGCACCTAATTCAGGGTGTTGGTTAAACGAGACAGAACTTTGAAAGAACACGCAACACAGAGACTACTGTTATATTATTTTTTGCTGACCAAACCTCAAGCACAAACCTCTGAATAGCCATGTCAGGTGAACCAGATGAGGCTAGCGGCATGATGGCTGAGGACAACCTAAAATACCGTGAGAATAAGTCATCCACGATTTCAAAGAGTAGGATCATTTTCATCGTCCTTGTCGTCGCTGCAGTCGTGGTTCTAATCATAGGAATTGTGCTGATTGCTCTGGCGTCCAAAAAGAAAGGTTGCGATGATCATGAAAAAGAGAGAAAGCATCCTGGGCGACCGGGCGAGCAGACCTTAACACCTTTTTGTGAATACTCCGAGGAAGCCAAACGCATTGGGCTGGACGACATTCTGCAGCGTGCGAAGAAGAGCTATTATGAGAATAACCCCTTCCAGACGCCGAATGATCCTAAAGCGACCCGAGATGAGATCAAGAAGATGTACACAGCTTACAACCCAAAACCAGAATACATTAAAAGTGTCACCGACGCCGCATGGAAGCTACTAAAAGAGGTCAACGAAACAAAAGTAGATACTAACAAGCTGAAACCTCGGGAGAGGAAAGCTCTATCACAGCTCAAGCATTTCCTTAAGACAGTGTTCGGACAGCCCTATGACATGAACTACTACACCGGACACTGGATGATGGGGCCAACATTTTTTTGTTACAAACAAGCGATCTGCAATGGTGGTAGACATTTGTCTTCCATGCTGAAGAGACTGAAGCCTGGAAACTTGGAAGACATGAAACTGATTGAAGAGAAGCTGAAAAGTCACAAAGAAGGTATCTTGCAGTACAAGAAAAATGTAATGATGGGAAAATTCCATGGAATGGTATACAATCAAGAGGCATGCGTAGGATCAGCGAATGCAATAAGGTCGTTAAATCTTCAAATAGCTATGAAGAACGAAACAGGTGAGTTTTCGATAAGGGCTCTAGAGACTAAGTTTTCTTACAGTACGTGTAAACATACAGTTCGGGTGAAGTGGAGCATGAAGTTGTATTTGCGTTAGTCCTGTTGTTATTCTATGAATACTAAAGTATGCCATCGCGGTTAGCCGTGACGCGGGTTGTTTTGCAATTATGGGGAGCTAATATAATCCTACAGGAGTTTTTAAGGAAAGTAGAAGTATAAACAATAAGCCCTTTAAAACTTGAAATCTCAGCTGTACATTGTGTCTTTTTGTTTCTTTCTATAAGTTATATTAAGACCAAAGAATTTCACCCGTGATCGCTTGGGCAGAACTGACCAATTTCTTTGTACCACTTGTGACGTCATCAGTTGTAATGTTCAACAAGGAAGTGGCTGTTTTTTAATCATGCACGCGATTCGGGCAAACAAAACCAGAGATACTCAAAATGAAATTTACATACGAGAATGATACGAGGAGGAAAGAAGGCATTTCCTTTTATTGCACCAGGAATCAAAGCTAAGCCAACGTAGTGCTAGACTTCAATGGGATGGCTTCTATTGGCGTTGTTACGAAAAAGTCTCCAAGAGCAAATGGGTTAAATTTATGAATGGAAATAAAACACTGATCCGTCTGGAACACATGGTGTTTTTAATGACTATGCAAAATTCAGCTCTCTCTGACCCGTTATAATCATATAAAATTAAAATGCGTCCAAATTTCATGGCATTTTGGTTTTCAAAGGTGTCTTAGAAGAAGAGTACTTACGAAAAGTCCTCGACGAAGGTTACTTCTCCAACATATCAGAGGAAACGAATACAACATGGAAAAGCGAACATGGTGGTAAATCTGTCAAGGAATCTTTAGACGATTATCTCGTGGAATATTTCGGAAAACCTATGAGTCAGCTACTCAGGTAGTACGGTATTTCTTGCAGCTCTATTTACCCCCTCCCCCCCCCCCCCCCCACCCCTCCGGGAGAAAACTCAGCTTGCAAGATTAAATATAATGCAGCGGAAAAAAAAGTTCGGCCCCAATAATCAAACCTCTGACCAGCCAACCTCTCTAATGAGCTTGAAGACCAGAAACTCAGTTGGCGATTCGGTTATTTAAACATGCGTGTATACAATTTTTTTAGTCAGTACATATTTCGCTAGCAAACAAGAAACCTGACAGCAGGAACTTTCCAATTCGGAACTCTTTTCGTAAAGATAGAGAGTATATTGCCTGGAGCTGACGAGATGGGCTCTACACCATCACGGCTACAATTTATATCGACTGACGAGTATTTTTACACCTGAACCGGGTACTTCAAAGCTGGATTAAGATTACTCAGTGCGAAGCGCAAAAAAACAAATTCAGTTTAATTCACTTCGTCAACAGTTTGATGATTGGACTGTCTAAAAAAATTATAGAAAACTAAACCCCGGGTTAGGTTAATACTAATTGGCCTTCGAAAAACTCTGTGAGCCCTGGTGTTCGCCCTTGTTTTCGCATAGTCCCATTTCATATCAGCTGTGCAATGCGAATTCAAGCTCAAACGCAGGTCCAAGCGCCGACGCCAAAAAATAGAAAATTTTCCTTTTTCTGCGTCGTTGCTTGTCCTAGCGTTTGTGTGGATGTTGCTCAAGACACGTGGGATGGCGTCTGCTTGTGCTTCTCTTACGGTTGCATTTGCGTCGTTCATATGATTGAACAAGTTCTTAGTTCTGAATTTTTTCAATGAGCAAAAGTTATCACTATTTTCACAGATATCTTGAGCAAGATCATCAGCGTCATTGTGTTCCAAGTAACGTGTCCAGCGGATTAGCCACCCTACCACTGGATCATGTCTGGGTTGATGGCAAAGAAAATAAGTCTTGGCCTACCAAAAAAATGCTACCGACTGGTGAAATGTTAGACGGTAAAATGGCGTACTCCGAGATAATGGCATATTTCACTACTAATGAAATGACGCCGGATGATGTCAACAAATTAGGAAAAGAGCAGTTGAAAAAGCTTTATCCACAGGTGAGCACGAGATGAAGATATTTGTATATGCAATTTGTTGATTATTTCTTGCTGTAAATGTAAAAGTTATACAAGTACAGTGGAACCTCGATTTAACGAAGTGCCGGGGGACTGGGGAAATTTGTTCGTTTTATCGAGGGTTCGTTACATGGAACACATCATTCATTTGTAACTTCATCTACGAGTTGTCCTACGCGTGCATTGCCTAAGTCACTTGTCTGATTTGTGAAACCTAGGATAACAGACCTTTTTACCGATACGGTGGCCATATTGAAGTTATTAGATTTTAGGAGTATTATCCGTGGTATGCCCAGGGAGGCACTCGCTCAGTGTTTACACGCGCTTTTCGGGCAAAAAGAGAACTTCACTGTATATTTCTCGGGAAATAGGCGATCATTATTACATCCAAACACAGCACAACGATCTTTTTTTTCCCATTACAAACTTTTTCTAGGAAAATTTAAAGGCAAATTGGCCCAAAAGGCGTGGGTAAATACTGAGCATCCCATAATGCTCGTTAAATCTATCTAATTCAATCTGGCCGCCGTATCGTAAAAAGGTCTATTACTCTGGTTATACATGCGCAATTTACTAGTGGTTCAAGTTAACAGTTGTAACTATGTATTTTTTCTCCTGTTCTTCCCTAGGCAGTGGAGGCAGCAAAGAATGTTACTGGCAAAAGCAATGAAACAGAAGCCATTAGGGAATTCCGGGAGTTGCTGGATTCACCGGATAATTACTTTAATAAAGTACCTTTTCCTCCAAATGAGTCAGATGCCCAGGCGCATGCGCGATGCAGCACTATTGAGGGAGCCAAGAAATATTGTCCCATGAGATGGAAGGCCATTCAAGGATGGTTTAATGAAGCTAGAATGGTAAAAGTTGCAAGCGCTGTTTCCTTGGCTACACGATCTCCTTTTCAACACAGAGCAGTCGCCATTTTTTTCAATTTTAGTGCAGACGAAATATCTCACTATGCTTATTGTTCCAGTCCTAAATCAAAACTTTTACAAAGAGAGGAAAAATCGACGTTAATTTGTGATAGCTTGCGATCAGCTGGAAATCCTACCATAAAATAACAGTTCTTGTTGCATCTATAACTCTGTCTGACCGTTGGCTCAAATAATGTCGCCCCGCAGGCTCCGATGCAGTTGGCCCTTTCGTGAATGGTGGCTGCCATTTTTAAGACACTTAGACAATTTTTGACCTATTAGTGAGTGTTACTATTAAAAAGAAAGAAAATTGCTACCCAGGGTCGAACCCGGACTTTTCGTATTCTAATCTCTCTCCTAAACTTCAACGTCGGTGTTTTTAAGACAACTCAAAAACCTATTATTTGCCTCACCTTGTAACTTAACTTGATCCAGAGAATATATTACATCTATCATGACCTAAGGCTTGGTTTCCAGTGGTGGCATTGACCGTTAAAAATGACAACTGTTTAGGCGGCTCCGATTGCTGCGGACTATTTTGGATCGGACACTTAACCTTACAAAATTCTGATCTGGAAAGCAGCGATAAGTAGATTTTGGTTTTCATTGTTCAAATCTGTTCTTTTTCAGGCAATGAGCTTGCTATACCCCAAAATAGTTGACATGTTTTACTTCGCTGGGGACAAGCACTCGACACCAAACTGCCCAATTGACTTAAGGCCAGACTTTAACCCCTCCAACGCCGCTCAGAGCTACCAACGAAGCGATCCGATGTGTTTGACGACTGCGTATTATAACATTCCGTTCTTCTTGAGCAAGCTAGGCCCTAAGTCTTCCGAGTGGACCATAGGAGCACACGAAGCTCGACCGGGACATCATCTGCAGGTACTGAGCGAAATCCTAAGAAATAACTTCTAAAAAGGCCTGATTAGTCGGTGGTATAACTCATGAATTAAATGGATATTTCCTTTTCGTGGTTAAAAACACCTGGAATTGCATGCTCATGATACATCATGAAATGTCCCCCAACCCCAATTGTGGTAAGGCATTTGGTTTCATCGATTATTCCACACTACTTCGTGAAGTGTTTTCAGTTTTATAACAGGCTCTCTTTCTGGATGAATGTCTCTCCGAATGGTGCTCTGTCACACGCCTGGAGCAATAATGTTACTATATAAACAGCTACAAAGTTAATGCCGTCCACTGTTTTCAATAAACAATATGGTTTATGACCACAGAGCGCGTCGCAATGAAAAATGACTAACTGTCACATTCCCCAAAGTCTTCTAACTTAGAGCAGTGCGCCCTTTGCTTTCTCAATGCCCAGAAATGTATGAAAAAAAAATACTGCTTTCAGAGACCAGAGATTCCGTCGGTGGTAACCTGGACCTTCAGGCAGCCTAAATATCGCGGACATCCAAATTCTCCAGACTCATCTCCATACAAGAATCAATTAATCAATCAAATTCAATCAATTCAATCAATCAATTAATTAATTGATTAACCAATTAATTAATTAATTAATTAAAGAGTCAATTAAGAGAATTTGCTTAATGGTCAAATTATTAGCTAGGTGATCATTTTATTGATAGACATTACCTTTTCTCTTAATCTTATATTATTATTATTGTTAGGAGACTAAGTGAATTTATGTTGTCCTCTCAGCCCAATCAGCCCAATCAGTACTTAAAGCCAAACACTTACAATTATTCAATTTAGAGACAAGGGAGTCTGGAGCATTTCCAAGACACTTGTGGCGGTGTGATTGGTTGGTTAGATTCCATCTCATACTACACAGCCTTCACTGAAGGCTGGGCTCTGTACGCTGAAAATCCCCTGATATCAAATGACACGGATGTATATGATGAAGAACCAATGAGGAAATACGGGATGCTGAAATGGCAGGCAAGTATAACTTTAAAACGACACCTCAGTTTTGTTGCAGCATAGCAGCCTGCATGGCTGTTTGCATTCTGCGTCCCTCGACAGTTCCTACAAAATTAAGGCTATTCTTGGCTCCTTGCCGCAAAGCCTTGGTCTTGCCAGGAGACAAATTGCTTCCACAATTGTATTTCTTTTTCTTTAATTCGTTAATTGATTCCTATAGAAGCTGAATTAAAGTCAAATGTCTAAATATGAATAAAATACACGGATAAATGTATAGAATCATCCATTTCTACTGTCAGCCAGGTGACAGTGCCTGGGGATTTGAGAACCGATTCCATGCTAAGACAGGCCTCTCTATAGTTTCAATGTAGCCAGGTTCGCGCCAAAAATAGGGCGAGTCGCTTCCAGGGAGAAAAATAGTCTATTCCTTTTTTTCTATCATCTAGATCTGGCGGGCCGTGAGGCTCATTGTGGACACAGGACTGCACTATAAGGGAATGAAGAGAGATGAAGCTATCAATATGTTTAGGAATAAAGCTTGGGATAACACTGACTTCACTGATAAAGAGGTAGGAACACAATGATGTTGATGATGACGATTAAGATAGTGATGGTGGTGGTGGTGGTGGTGATAATGATGATAATGATGATCACAGTAACTGCCATGACGACTACAAGGATCAGGGATGTATAATAGTGAATTTAAAGATCGTAACCCTAATAAAAAAAACGTGTTAGATTGACGATGACTACGATGATCACGAAATCTTAGGTTTATTTATAATGGCAAAAGTAAATGCCTGTATTTGGCTGGCATTCGAATTGCTATTCGCGGGGGCTTGATTCATAGTGACAGCAAACCGTGACCTTCTCATGTCCATTTTCGACCACCAAATCTACAGCAGTGGTGAAGAAGGGCGCGGCCATGGACACTTTCACCGAGCGTACAGATTTACCAGGGGTTCTATTCCTCGCTGGAGAGCCTTCTGCATGGTTTGCATGGTTTGTTACATCCTGCTACTTCTTTTCAAATTTAAAACCACTTAAGTCAATCACGAGATCTTCCTTGCTGGATTTCCTCAGCTTATCTTTTTTTTTTGTTTTTGTTTTTGTTTTTGTCCCCTCACTGCACCAATTATCACTCTGAAAACTGTACGCTCAACCCTTTATCTTTTTTTAACAGGTAACTCGTTATCAGGGCTGGCCGGGACAGGCAACAGCCTACATGGTTGGTAGGCTAGGAATTCTACACTCCAGAGAGCATGCAACCAAAGAATTGGGTAAACAATTCAGCCTCAAGGACTTCCATTACCAGGTACAGTAACTTTGGCTTAGACAGTCCACGACTAAAGCGTTTCCAGGCTACACTCGCGTAAGCTTTTAAATGTCGAATGGATAAATTCACCTTATCAACTCAAATTATGAAACTATACAGCAGGCATTTAACTTCTGCTATAGGTGACCTTAAATTTAGAAGGCATCAGGGGATCTTATACCAAAGCTATCGATTCTGCTCTCACAATGAACTATTATCTTGGTTATAAAGTATGCATGATATCAGTTCTAAGAAATAGGCCAATTTTGAATTATTAAAATCCATACTTGGCTCCGAGGCTGAAGAATCCTGTGTAGCCGGCAGGATACCCTGACATTTCAGACTAGATCGTTAGCCTGAGAAAATTTTTGGTAGAGGAGTTGCGATGCCGTGGGGAGAATGGGGAGTAGATGCCTTTCTCGAGACCTCTGCCGGAAAGCCGCGAGAATGGCGACTTCTCTCACCCGCGCAAGAACAATTCCGCCAGCTACACAGGCTGAGGAAAAAGAAATCGCATTGAGATTCATGAAAGAAAAATTCTTTTCTTTCTTTTTATTTCCCGTCTCAGTTCGGCCGGGAATTTTGACAATTCCAAACTGACCTTTGTCGCCTAATATTTGTAGGTTCTGTCTCAAGGATCGTCACCCCTTGCTTTCCTTGAGGAGCACATCAATAATTATGTCGAGTGCGTGAAGAAACCCGACAAAGAAGGCTGTTCCACTATCCTAAAACTTCCCAAGAAAACTGCTTCCAAGAGTAACGAAAAGAAACCTGGCGTTCAGCTGAATTTTGAAGGCAGCAGGCATTACGTGTAAGGCAATCAAGATCCAAAGGAGTTTTTGATATCTCAGCTAGTACTAAATATAGGGAGCTTTAGCAACGATGGGGACGACGACGGCAACGAAAACGGCAAAAAAGCAATAGATAAGCAAACAACACTTTTGTACGTGCATCACCCTTTTTTGTACATTTCTTTTCCGTTCTTTTCCGTCCTTGCACGACCACGACCTGAGAGCACCTAATTTTTACTTTTTGTGGAGGACTTGAATACAGGAAAACGATTTTCTTCTCTTTTTTGAAGTTTGATTCAGCCTTTAGTATTTAACCTCAGGAAAATTCATCAACATTTGACAGATTGAACGACGAGGAATAAGAGCGATTGAATTTTAAAACAGTGTAAATCAACTTCAACTTTAACGGCCGTTTTCGCCATCTTCGTAGTCGTCGTCATCGTTGCTTAAGCTCCCCACTGTCTGTTAAAGTCAATGAACCCCCATAGACACTATTAACTAATTGATCTTAAAAGGTCGCTTCCATTAGTTATAAATTCCATTTTCTATGTCTTGTTATCAGGTCCGTGACTAGTTTATAGACGTAATCAATGCAGCTGCCTAGCTGAAACGTTTTAAAGTTTCTTGTTTGTGCCTCACGGAAAAATATATCTTTAAGATGGCTATACATAGAAACTAAGAAGGTAAAAGTAAGTTTGAGAAAACAGGAGACATTTGGCGACGCTACCACTGGTTTCCTTGCCAAATGACGTCTGAGAAACGAGCGCAGAATTCCATACTGATGACGCGTCACGGCGCAGATCTGGGTAGTGCTTCTGATTGGTCATGCCGCGTGGGAAATTTGATTCAACCAATCAGAAGCTCTACCCAGAACTGAGTAGTGACACGTGACAGTATGGATTTTCTGTGCTCGTTTCTCAGACGTCATTTGGCGGCGAAATGGCCAGTGGTAGCGTCGTCAAATGTCGGCTGTTTTCTCAGTCTAGGTAAAAGTCCATATTTCTTTAATGGCCTTAAGTCGGCTGCTGCTCTAATTGTTCATCCTAACGATTGGTTGAATCTAAAAAGTAGATCTTTTCTAAATTGGCTCTTCTTAGCTATTAGCTATCAGACAATTATAAAAATGTCGGAATTCTTCTCAAACGTTGAGCAGTTTATAAGACAGTCCAAGACTTTGCCCTTTCATCATAGACCAGTAAAAATGAAGATTGTATCTTTAATCGTGTCGTCTGGTCTTCAAAAGTAACATGGTTAAGTTTAATTCAGGTGTGATTATCCTAGTAGAGTTCTTGGAAAAACAAAACAAATAAATGAGTAAATTAAACATAGTTAAAAAGTATTTTTATGATATTGCCTGGCGAAATATTCTCATCCACGTACCGCTCGGTTAGTAATACAGGCCATAAAGTACGCTCCGATTACAATAGAATATGTTAAACTTCCTTGACGTGACGTAACTTCCAAAATTCAAAGTTACAATTTCTGAATTTTTTGTCAGTTTGTGGTAACTTGCTGACAGACCGCTAATTAACTCATAACACCTGCGACATCTGCCATGGTTTTCAGTTCAGGCAGCCATACTCTTATTGTATTCTTGTCCAAATAAATACTTTCGTAGGCTGCTGAACACTTAGAGTTGACACTGATGAAGTCAGTTTGAAGTCGCCTTATTCCCTTTAGGAGACAGCGAAAACAACCAGTAAGCCAACAAAGTAAAGCTTACCTCTAACCCCACTTCATAGTCACTTGAAAAAAATAACTAACCCCTGCCCCCCCCCCCCCCCGGCCCCCCTCCCCTCCCCGCCATATCCTCCACATACAAACATAAGAAAGCGGTCAAAAATGGGGTGCTTTACCATGGGGAAAATTGTAATAGAGGGCAATTAATATCACCGTGGAATACCACCTCTTAATATCGTATATAATCGACTCTCTAGAAACTCCTGGCTCGGTTGTTTATCCAGTTAGCTGATTGCATGGTCACCGCGTATTCAATTTTTAGGAAAGTACAACGCAGTTTGCATAGTTCAAATTTTTCTCAGAGCCTGTATTCTGAATTACCCCAAACGTTCATTTCACGGTTATTTTTTTCTACCTTTATTCCTTCCTGATGCTCAGACCACGGTTTGTCCGTCCCACGTTATCAACACTGTTAGGACAACTGTTACCACTTCACCTCTCTCGCCCGGAGTTACAACTTTTCATTGCATCTGAACTAAAGAATTTTGTAATTCCAGCGCGAAAGGAGCAAACAGATTGGTCTTTCCGGTTCAGGTTTAGCCTGCATTGCTGGCAGTTTTGTTTTTCGAGTGGGTAAATGCATGAGTGGGTGAAGCCAGGAAGAGAATGCGGCGAATACTTCTTTTGCCGCTCGTTTGCCCGCGCTTTGTTCGCGGCTTCACCGCTCATTTATGCGAGAGAAGAGACCAACAGCTACATCAACTACACGTCAATTTATATCAGTTTTATTACTTCATCTTACTCTTGCTGGTAACTGAGAAGCAGTCTATTTCGAATCGATCTCTCTGACCTTTCTTTTCCGCGCCTTTCCTTAGTTTTGTTTATCCCTGGGTCTTCAGTGCTGGGTTCCTTTACCGAGGGTATTCAGCCACATGTAGGGCCCCTGGCTCAACTTCGTCGCTTATGACTCCACAAAATCTCTTGATTTTTCTAACCTAAGACGCCTGATTTGGCCGAAAGAAATTGTTCAAGAGGAAAACATCTTTTTGCTTTTATAAAGAGATATGTTATCTTCTACTTCATGAATAAGACTGATAAGGAATACGACGTGACTGGGTCCCAGCCGGAATAACGAATCAATCGATCATTTGCGTTCTAATCAGGGGCGTAGCCAGGATTTTTCCAGAGGTACGCACATTTTTCTGCTTTATCCCCCCCACCCCCCTCCCACCACCACCACTACCACCTCAAAAACCCAAATTTATTAATTCCTTGATTGAAGATGAGGTTACGCTGTAAGCCTAACCGTTTTTTTCTGTATATGAAATGACGGTTGTCGCCTTATTGGGTTTATTGACTTAAAGTTCTTAAGTTGGTATCTCCGATTTTTGTTTGCAAATGACTAATTTCTTTTACTACTTTGTTTTTGCGCAATACGTTGACGTAATGATGTCCTATACTTCGACTACTGCGAAGAAAGGCCGAGCTTGCTATCTGCGAGGTATTTTCCCGCCTTTTCTCTACATAAACCATTCTTGAGTCGGTCCAAAAATGAAGCATTCCTTTGTTTTAGAAAAATATTTTCAACCGCTAAGCAACAAGCAGATTTAAATGAATAAAGGGAAACTTTGCTTTTTAAAATAATTATCATTTGATTTTGTTATTACTCTCTTTTTTATTATATTTACTTCATTTTATTCTTTACCCTCGACCGTGTATCGACTTTTTTAGGTACGCACGCTTGCGTATTT
>OZ037779.1:21168916-21178916 GCA_964035525.1 Porites cylindrica | reverse complement strand
CAAGTTGGCGATAGCGCGCATTCCAAGTGATGGTATAATTCTCTAGGAAGATTGACGCAAGTCAAAGTAGTCAACCAAAGTGGTCGAAAGTTCTCAAAAGTACCCCGAAGGATTGCGAGGGTGTTTATTAACATTATAGGGTTCACAAGATAGCGAAAGCGCGCGTTCCAAGTAATGGTATAATTCTTATGGAAAATTGACGCAAGCCGAAGTAGTAGACGATATTGGTCGAAAGTTACCGAAAGTACCCCAAGGATTTCCAGGGTGTTCATTAACATTATAGCGTTCACAAGTTGGCGATAGCGCGCGTTCCAAGTAATGGTACAAGTCTCTATAAAGACTGACGCAAGCCAAAGTAGTCAATGATAGAGGTCGAAGTTATCGAAAGTTCCCCCAAGGATTGCGAGGGTGTTCATTAACATTATAGTGTTCACAAGTGGGTGATAGAGCGCGTTCCAAGTAATGGTACAAGTCTCTATGAAGATTCACGCAAGTCGAAGTAGTCAACGATAGCGGTCGAAAGTTACCGAAAGTACCCCGAAGAATAGCGACGGTGTTCATTAACATTACAGCGTTCAAAAGTTCGCGATAGCGCGTGTTCCAAGTAATGGTATAATTCTCTAGGAAGATTGACGCAAGTCGAAGTAGTCAACGATCGTGGTCAAAAGTTACCAAAAGCACCCCGAAGGATTGCGAGGGTGTTTATTAACATTATAGCGTTTACAAGTTGGCGATAGCGCGCGTTCCAAGTGATGGTATAATTCTCTAGGAAGATTGACGCAAGCCGAAGTAGTAGACGATAGTGGTCGAAAGTTACCGAAAGTACCCCGAAGGATTGCCAGGGTGTTCATTAACATTATAGTGTTCACAAGTTGGCGATACCGCGCGTTTCAAGTAATGGTATAAGTTTTTATGAAGATTGACGCAAGTCGAAGTAGTCAACGATAGTAGTCGAAAGTTACCGAAGTACCCCGAAGGATAACGACGGTGTTCATTAACATTATAGCGTTCACAAGTTGGCGATAGCGCGCGTTCCAAGTAATGGTATAATTCTCTAGGAAGATTGACGCAAGTCGAAGTAGTCAACGATAGTGGTCGAAAGTTTCCGAAAGTACCCCGAAGGATTGCAATGGTGTTCATTAACATTATAGCGTTTACAAGTTGGCGATAGCGCGCGTTCCAAGTAATGGTATAAGTCTGAATGAAGACTGACGCAAGTCACAGTAGTGAATGATAGTGGTCGAAAGTTACCGAAAGTACCCCGAAGGATTGCGAGGGAGTTCATTAACATTACACTGTTTACAATTTGGCCATAGTGTGCGTTCGAAGTAATGGTAAGTGTCTTTAAAGATTGACGCAAGCGGAAGTAGTCAATGATTGTGGTCGAAAGTTACCGAAAGTACCCCGAAGGATTGCAAGGGTGTCCATTAACATTATACCGTTCCCAAGTTGGCGATAGCGCGCGTTCCAAGTAATGGTATAAGTCTCTATGAAGACTGACGCAAGTCGAAGTAGTCAATGATAGTGGTCGGCAGTTACCGAAAGTACCCCGAAGGATTGCGAGGGTGTTCATTAACATTAGACTGTTCACAATTTGGCGATAGCGTGCGTTCCAAGTAATGGTAAGTGTCTTTAAAGATTGACGCATTAACAGGAGTAGTCAATGATTGTGGTCGAAAGTTACCGAAAGTACCCCGAAGGATTGCGAGGGTGTTCATTTACATTATAGTGTTCACAAGTTGGCGATAGCGCGCGTTCCAAGTAATGGTACAAGTCTCTATGAACACTGACGCAAGTCGAAGTAGTCAATGATAGTGGTCGGAAGTTACTATACCGAAAGTACCCCGAAGGATTGCGAGGGTGTTCATTAACATTACACTGTTCACAATTTGGCGATAGCGCGCGTTCCAAGTAATGGTATAAGTCTCTATGAAGATTGACAAAAGTCGAAGTAGTCAGTAATAGTGGTCGGAAGTTAGCGAAAGTACCCCGAAGGATTGCGAGGGTGTCCATTAACATTATAGTGTTCACAAGTTGGCGATAGCGCGCGTTCCAAGTAATGGTATAAGTCTCTATGAAGACTGACACAAGTCGAAGTATTTAAGGACAGTGGTCGAAAGTTACCGAAAGTAACCCCGAAAGATGGCCAGGGTATTCATTTTGACAAGGGCATATAGCCATTTACGATAGCGCCGGTTCTTAGAAATGGTAAGTAAACATGAAGATTTAACGCAGGCTGAAGAAGTCAACGATAGTGGTCAAAAGTTGCCGAAAGTATCCCCGAACGATGGGACAGTGTTCATTTCACTGAACGCAATTTTGTACGGGCATTTAAGCGTTTACCATAGCGCGTGTTCGAAGTTATGGTTATGGGTAGGTTTAGTATATGAAGATTAACGCAAGCCGAAGTAGTCAACGATAATAGTCGAAAGTTACCGAAAGTACCCCCCAAAAATGGCGAGAGTGTTCATTACAGTCATTTAAGCGTTTAGGAACAGGAAGATTAACGAAAGCCGAAGAAGCCGACAATAGTACCCTTAAGTTACCAACACTGCCCCAAAGGTTGGCTAGAGCCCATCACATTTCTCGATCAACATTATAGATATTTTGAATAGACCTACCCTTAATAACTTCAGAACAAAAGAAAAGCCATTGTTGCCCAGTAGCAGTCGTTTCTGTAAGAAGGAGAGTCCTCCTTCGAAAATGTTGACTGCTACTGTAGCAGAATATTCTACAAAGTTTTATTTAGCTTTTATATTATTGGAAAAAAAATTATTAGATTAAGTTTCTAAAGTATTTCATCTTGATCGCTACATCTTCACTTTAGCTGCATGTATTGTAAGACGCAGGCACTTCTTCTGATGTCCAACTTGAGAAACACGTCCTAAAACAGAAGAAAGTGCAATGTTTATCAGTAGACTGTAGAAATGGAGAAATTTGAGTACTGGTCATTTTGTGCTCTTGTTTTTCGCGTTGGTTAGTTATTTAAGTGATTTACAGTCTAACAGCCCTCTATTTTTTGGACCGCCCCTGCTCGAACCCAGTTGTAAAAACTTGGGTTATTCCATTCTCCTCAAGAGATAACGTACCTTTCATTGTTGGTGTTGTTTCATCAGCTAGTACAAGTTTCACCAGATGACGATTTTCCAATCTTGGTACACTATAAAAGTGTAATTTGAAAAAGAACCTGAACTCAGTAAATAAAACGACCGAAGTAAATGTCTGTTAGCAAAATATAAATAAAGCATCTCAATGATAAAAAATTCAGGTACTTCTGCCACACCCAACACCATTTTCGAGTTTAACCATACTTTTTGCAATAAGCACACATAAGCTCCTCGTGGTGCTCGATGTGTAGGCCTAAGGAAAAAAACTGGGGATTAATGCAAAGAAACATATCCATTATACCTGAAGAGTAGAAAACGCCTCCCCACGTGATGAACAAAAATAACCGGGTAGATTCAATCTAGAAAATAAAAAAGCTAAAGAAAAAGAAACAAGCGCTTAGAGGATGTTACCAACAGACTTAAATTGAACTAATACAACCTCTTTTGATTTGCAACGATAAGGGATATAGATAAGAAGTGAAGTTTAACGCCCACTAAAAGTATCTGACCATCAGCAGACATTTTTAGTGGGCAGCGACATAAAAAATCATATCAATAAAGACAAGTCGACTCTCATTGAACCCTCAAACAGCATTTTCCCTGTAACAACAACTGCACAAAATCCTAAAGTTACACTATAAATACAATAAATTCATTTCCGACGTCTGCACTGAGATATATTTAAAGCGTCCAGCAAAAGCCTTGTTATAACCTGCAAAGATATAACAGTGGAGAGTCAAGCACTTAAATAATTTCAAGGTTCAAATCTATGTTTACTAAGTGAAATATACAATTTGAATCATTACAGTTATTATCTTTTAATGGTATCTAATCATCTAATGGTATATCAGTAATAATAATAATAACAATAAAAATTATAATAGTATAGTAATAATTCTATTAACAGTTTATTTAACAGATCCATGAAGTGTCTCTTCCATGTTAAATGAAATTATATGCAATTAAAAATAAATTAAATTAAAGTGAAAAAAGTTCTCTCCTCAAATGAAATGATTGTGACTGCAAATCCCATTGGCCCTAGTTAAGAGCAGACATCAAGCAAAGACATTACGGAGTTCTCATATCTTCTCAAGTAAAAACTTTCTAAGGGTATATCTCATTGGTCCTAGTTAACAGCAGATTTTGGGCAAATACAATTGGGTGTTCTTCTTCTCAGACTAGGAAGCTCCTGTCTCCCTTGCTTCCTGGGTTCGAATCCCAGTTTATCTAATTTTAATAGGAAGAAATAACTACGATAGACTAAAGTATCAGTCCAGGGAGCTCCCGACTCCATTGCTTGCTGGGTTGGAGTCCCAGTTTCTCTAATTGTAATAGTAAGTAATAACTATGATAGACTGAAGTATCAGTCCAGGTAGCTCCTGACTCCCTTGCTTGCTGGGTTGGAATACCAGTTTATCTAGTTTTAATAGTAAGTTTCATCTGTTATTGACTCAAGTATCAGTCAAGGGAGATCCTGTCTCCCTAGCTTCCTGGGCTGGAATCCCAGTTTATCTAGTTTTAATACTAAGTTTCATCTATTATTGACTGAAGTATCAGTCCAGGGAGCTCCTGTCTCCCTTGCTTCCTGGGTTGAAAACCAAGTTTATCTAGTTTTAATAGTAAGTTTCATCTATTATTGACTGAAGTGTCAGTCCAGGGAGCTCCTGTCTCCCTTGCTTGCTGGGTTGGAATCCCAGTTTATCTAGTTTTAATAGTAAGTTTCATCTATTATTGACTGAAGTATCAGTCCAGGGAGCTCCTGTCTCTCTTGCTTGCTGGGTTAGAATCCCAGTTTATCTAGTTTTAATAGTAAGTTTCATCTATTATTGACTGAAGTGTCAGTCCAAGGAGCTCTTGTCTCCCTTGCTTGCTGGGTTAAAATCCCAGTTTATCTTTTTTTAATAGTAAGTTTCATCTATTATTGACTGAAGTATCAGTCCAGGGAGCTGCTGTCTCCCTTGCATGCTGCGTTGGAATCCCAGTGTATCTAGCTTTACTAGTAAGTTTCATCTATTATTGACTAAAGTATCAGTCCAGGGAGCTCTTGTCTCCCTTGCTTGCTGGGTTGAAATCCAAGTTTATCTTTTTTTAATAGTAAGTTTCATCTATTATTGACTGAAGTATCAGTCCAGAGAGCTGCTGTCTCCCTTGCATGCTGGGTTTGAATCTCAGTGTATCTAGTTTTAATAGTAAGTTTCATCTATTATTGACTGAAGTATCAGTCCAGGGAGCTCCTGTCTCCATTCCTTGCTGGGTTGGAATCCCAGTGTATCTAGTTTCAATAGTAAGTTTCGTCTATTATTGACTGAAGTATCAGTCCAGAGAGCTCCTGTCTCCCTTGCTTGCTGGGTTGGAATCCCAGTTTATATAATTTGACTAGTAAGTTTCAGTTATTATTGACTGAAGTATCAGTCCAGGGAGCTCTTGTCTCCCTTGCTTGCTGGGTTGGAATCCCAGTTTATCTAGTTTAAATAGTAAAATTTTATTTCATCTATTATTGACTCAAGTATCAGTCCAGGGAGTTCCTGTCTCCCTTGCTTGAAGGGTTGGAATCCCAGTGTATCTAGTTTCAATAGTAAGTTTCGTCTATTATTGACTGAAGTATCAGTCCAGAGAGCTCCTGTCTCCCTTGCTTGCTGGGTTGGAATCCCAGTTTATCTAGTTTTAATAGTAAGTTTCATCTATTATTGACTCAAGTATCAGTCCAGGGAGCTCCTGTCTCCCTTGCTTGCTGGGTTGGAATCCCAGTTTATCTAGTTTTAATAGTAAGTTTCATCTATTATTGACTGAAGTATCAGTCCAGAGAGCTCCTGTCTCCCTTGCTTGCGGGGTTGGAAACCAGTTTATCTAATTTTAATAGTAAGTTTCATCTATTATTGACTGAAGTAGCAGTCCAGGGAGCTCCTGTCTCCCTTGCTTGCTGGGTTGGAATCCCAGTTTATCTCGTTTTAATAGTAAGTTTCATCTATTATTGACTGAAGTATCAGTCCAGAGAGCTCCTGTCTCCCTTGCTTGCTGGGTTGGAATCCCAGTTTACCTGATTTTAATAGGACGTTTCATCTATTATTAACTGAAGTAGCAGTCCAGGGAGCTCAAGTCTCCCTTGCTTGCTGGGTTGGAATCCCAGTTTATCTAGTTTTAATAGTAATTTGAGTTTCATCTCTTATTCACTGAGGTATCAGTTGAGGGAGCTCCTTTCTCCCTTGCTTGCTGGGTTGGAATCCCAGTGTATCTAGTTTTAATAGTAAGTTTCATCAATTATTGACTGAAGTATTAGTCCAGAGAACTCCTGTCTCCCTTGCTTGCTGGGTTGGAATCCCAGTTTATCTAGTTTTAATACTAAGCTTTATCTATCATAGACTTAAGTATCAATCCAGGGAGCTCCTGTCTCTTTTGCTTGCTGGGCTGGAATCCCAGTTTATCAAGGTTTAATCGTAAGTTTCATCTATCATAGACTGAAGTATCAGTCCAGGGAGCTCTTGTCTCCCTCGCTTGCTGGGCTGGAATCCCAGTTTATCAAGGTTTAATAGTAAGTTTCATCTATCATAGACTGAAGTATCAGTCCAGGAGCTCCTGTCTCCCTTGCTTGCTGGGTTGGAATCCCAGTTGCCCTAAGTGCATATTACTTTGAAAATCAGTGATAATCTTCTTAGAGCAACAACTCTTTCCAAGAAAATCTGAAATTATACCTAAAATAACTGACATTTTTTTTATTTAAATAACAACAAAAAAAAAATTGAAAGGCTTGAAAAAACCTGTTTCGTTACAGAAGCTAAAGAAAAGGGTGTATGGCCTGTGCAGTATCCGAGACGCACGTGAGTGCAACGGCCATATAAATTGGGGGACCTCCGCTTGCGTCCAGACCGGGACACCTGGGCATGAGCGCTTACAACAGACTTGTTTCGTGACAGAAGCTGAGATATGGCATGACCCGATGAGCGGTACACTGCTACGGCCCGTGCAGTATCACTCGTAAAGCTCTGCACCACTGCAGAAAGAGTCGATAAGCACTTGAGTGCAACGGCCGTTTTCTTATCAGGCGCCCAATACATCACCTGTCGGTCAGAGGCGACCACCCAGACCTCGGTGTAACTGATGGCTCAGTACCACTCTCCGCGCGTAAGTAGACAAGCACCCTGTGGAACGCACGAAACCCTCCACCTGGCTTGAGGCCACTGTATTGGCAACAATAGGCCAACTTTGTTTTTGGAATCCCCTTTTTCTACTTATGGCTGCTATTAAATTTATTGAAAGAATTGCTGCTGCTCGAACAGTATAATACTATAAATAATAATTAAAGCTAAGATGTAATGCACTTCATTTAGTTCTAGAATTAGGGTATTAAAGGTTCAACTACATGCATAATAGACTGTAGTATCACTCCAGGTATTACTTATCTTGCTTGCTGCATTGGAATCCCAGTGAATGATTTCTTTAAAAAGTAAGTTTCATCTCTCATTGACTGAATTATCAGTCCAGAGAGCCCCAGTCTCCCTTGCTTGCAGGGTTGGAATCCCAGTTTATCTAGTTTTAATAGTAAGTTTCATCTTCCATACACTGAAGTATTAGTCCAGATAACTATGATAGACTGAAGTATCAGTCCTAGTGAGGGAGCTCCTGTCTCCAAGGCTTCCTGGGTTGGAATCCTAGTTAATCTAATTTTAATAATAACTAATAACACTATTACAGACTGAAGTATCAGTCCAGGGAGCTCCTATCTCCCTTGCTTGCTGGGTTGGAATCCCAGTTTATCTAGTTTTAATAGTAAGTTTCATCTATTATTGACTGAAGTATCAGTCCAGAGAGCTCCTGTCTCCCTTGCTTGCCGGGTTGGAATCCAGTTTATCTAATTTTAATAGTAAGTTTCATCTATTGTTGACTGAAGTAGCAGTCCAGGGAGCTCCTGTCTCCCTTGCTTGCTGGGTTGGAATCCCAGTGTATCTAGTTTTAATAGTAAGTTTCATCTATTATTGACTGAAGTAGCAGTCCAGAGAGCTCCTGTCTCCCTTGCTTGCTGGGTTGGAATCCCAGTTTATCTAGTTTTAATACTAAGCTTTATCTATCATAGACTTAAGTATCAATCCAGGGAGCTCCTGTCTCTTTTGCGTGCTGGGCTGGAATCCCACTTTATCAAGGTTTAATCGTAAGTTTCATCTATCATAGACTGAAGTATCGGTCCAGGGAGCTCTTGTCTCCCTCGCTTGCTGGGCTGGAATCCCAGTTTATCAAGGTTTAATAGTAAGTTTCATCTATCATAGACTGAAGTATCAGTCCGGGAGCTCCTGTCTCCCTTGCTTGCTGGGTTGGAATCCCAGTTGCCCTAAGTGCATATTACTTTGAAAATCAGTGATAATCTTCTTAGAGCAACAACTCTTTCCAAGAAAATCTGAAATTATACCTAAAATAACTGACATTTTTTTTATTTAAATAACAACAAAAAAAAAAATTGAAAGGCTTGAAAAAACCTGTTTCGTTACAGAAGCTAAAGAAAAGGGTGTATGGCTTGTGCAGTATCCGAGACGCACGTGAGTGCAACGGCCATATAAATTGGGGGACCTCCGCTTGCGTCCAGACCGGGACACCTGGGCATGAGCGCTTACAACAGACTTGTTTCGTGACAGAAGCTGAGATATGGCATGACCCGATGAGCGGTACACCGCTACGGCCCGTGCAGTATCACTCGTAAAGCTCTGCACCACTGCAGAATGAGTCGATAAGCACTTGAGTGCAACGACCGTTTTCTTATCAGGCGCCCAATACATCACCTGTCGGTCAGAGGCAACCACCCAGACCTCGGTGTAACTGATGGCTCAGTACCACTCTCCGCGCGTAAGTAGACAAGCACCCTGTGGAACGCACGAAACCCTCCACCTGGCTTGAGGCCACTGTATTGGCAACAATAGGCCAACTTTGTTTTTGGAATCCCCTTTTTCTACTTATGGCTGCTATTAAATTTATTGAAAGAATTGCTGCTGCTCGAACAGTATAATACTATAAATAATAATTAAAGCTAAGATGTAATGCACTTCATTTAGTTCTAGAATTAGGGTATTAAAGGTTCAACTACATGCATAATAGACTGTAGTATCACTCCAGGTATTACTTATCTTGCTTGCTGCGTTGGAATCCCAGTGAATGATTTCTTTTAACAGTAAGTTTCATCTCTCATTGACTGAAGTATCAGTACAGAGAGCCCCTGTCTCCCTTGCTTGCAGGGTTGGAATCCCAGTTTATCTAGTTTTAATAGTAAGTTTCATCTACCATACACTGAAGTATCAGTCCAGATAACTACGATAGACTGAAGTATCAGTCCAGGGAGCTCCTCAGTCTCCATTGCTTGCTGGGTTGGAATCCCAGTTTTTTTAATTTTAATAGTAACTAATAAGACTATTACAGACTGAAGTATCAGTCCAGGGAGCTCCTGTCTCCCTTCCTTGCTGGGTTGGAATCCCAGTTTATCTAATTTTAATAGTAAGTAAAATAACACTATTACAGACTGAAATATCAGTCCAAGGAGCTCCTGTCTCTCTTGCTTGCTAGATTGGAATCCCAGTTGATCTAATGTTACTAGTAAGTAATAACTATTATAGACTGAAGTATCTGTCCAGGGAGCTCCTGTCTCCCTTGCTTGCTGGGTTGGAATCCCAGTTTATCTAATAGTAATAAGTAATAAGTATTATAGACTGAAGTATCAGTCCAGGCAGCTCCTGTCTCCCTTGCTTGCTGGATTGGAATCCCAGTTTATCTAATGTTACTAGTAAGTAATAACTGTTATAGACTGAAGTATCTGTCCAGGGAGCTCCTGTCTCCCTTGCTTGCTGGGTTGGAATCCCAGTTTACCTAATAGTAATTTTTAAGTAATAAGTATTATAGACTGAAGTATCAGTCAAGGG